>CM032625.1:24079342-24580955 GCA_019097785.1 Fraxinus excelsior | reverse complement strand
ACAGCTTGGATTGTAGATCGTGATCATTGGAGTTCGTGAATCAGCAAAAGAGTTTGCAGAATTCATCAAGGTATTATTCTAAACACAGTTTCTATCTAAACACAATGTAGATCCTTGTTTGGGAATCGAAACTTGCTTTACTTCCGCTGCGCATGATTAAGTAGGTTCCCAACAATCCCATCCTAAACTAGAGGACCAAGTGTTAGCCGGCCATGCTACAAACCTCTGGCTTTTGATTGCATCTCTGGTTTTTGTATACTGTAGAGACTTCGTCTATAAGATTCTTGTAGGGAAAATGGTGATAATGAAACATTTCGTGTAATAGGGAAGAATCTCAACTGAATCTAGAATGCCAAATATATGTTGACAATGTAATTTACTCTTCAGTTAAGGGTAGAATTGTACTCCATTGCTACCCACCTTGCCTTGGAAGCCATCGTTCCTTCCGTTGAACTCAGCCAAGTCATTAGAACCATACACAACTTTCATATCCTCACTACCATTGTTATGAATATTGACTTCTGCTTCATGGACATAATCTATATAGAAAGATATTTTTGGAAAGAAACGAAAAATGGATAAGAGATGAAAAAGAAATTTTCATGCTTTCACTACCAGCAAAAGTAACAACAATATAGGAATTTATAGCCCCTTGGAGCACATCCAACTGGCAAAGGATGGGGCTCTTAGATGCTAGCAAATCAGAGGTCGCGGGTTCGATTCGTGGGGCTCTTGGAAGATAGGCTCTCTCTTGAAAGACATGATTTATCCCAGAAGACAGGAGTTCTCCTAGAAGATAGGTACAACATATGTTGACTCGATCGACACTTTGGCAGATCAGTAGGGGGCTCTTGAACCATGGTCAGTTAGGGCACATCCCGCGGTTTACCTGATTTTCATTTTGAGGAGCCAAGACGTAGACCCTATAATTAGTCGTCGAAAGTGGACACCTGAGTATAAAAAAAACAATATGGGAATTTATAGGCATTAAACCCAAGTGGATGGCCGAGATTTTCCTCACGTGCTTGACACCTATTTTCTTAAGTATCAACAATATGTTTCTTGACTTTTTTTTAAAGTGTTTTACTCTTGTAGTTTTTGGAGTAAATCTCACAAATAGTGCCAAACTTTTGACCTAAAAAATGAATAGTATTTTTTAAAGCCAACATTATAATTTTCTCTCTCGAATTCGGTGGATTTTCCATCCTTCTAGGGAATTTTGATATTTTTGTAGCCAATTTATGTATAAGATAGAAAGATAAAAATTCCAGTGTTTTTAGAAATGCACATGTTTTTCTCAATCAAGGATATTCTTTCAATCCCCAAATGACTCAATTGTAAGTGTTATGTTCTAGGTCCAATTATTTTTGGACATAAACACTTTTAATGAATAATTGATGCATATTTATGAAAAAACCTATTATTTAATTGAATTAACCTTCTAATAAATTAAATAATAAAATATGTAGACTCAAGTCTTGATAATTTGTTTATCACAAAGAGTTGTGATTGTGATATACAAATTACATATGAATGAATTTTAAATCGTTCATGGACGTATGTAATAACGAGATACGAATATCGTTATACAAATAGACCATCACGTATGACATTTCTTACTTGTGAAGTAAGTAGCCGATCTTACAAACTAAATTGTGGTGACACTTAAATGAACACGTGAACATTGGAAGCCCGATGAGAAAATTCCACATGAATAACTATTGAGTGTTAGTGGTTAATCTCTAACGTTTGGTAGTGGAATTGGTCATTTGACTTGATGTTATCATAGTGCCTTATATGAGGACAATAATGCTTTGGTGATGTTGGATGTTGCTCTGCCAAGGGTTGCTCACACGACATCGTTTGGGTATGTCAACAATCATATGAAGGTTGCAAATGATTAATAGATGATTAATTACTCTTAGATAGTAAGAGATTATAATCTACATTTCATTCAGTTAAGTTAATAATGAAATGCTTTAGAAAAGTAATCAAGATGACTAAGACAGTCAAATCGAATAAGGACAATACCAAATCTAATGACCGTTATTATCATTTTGGAATGACAGGTCATTGGAAAGGAAATTGCAAGGCTTATATCTACTTCATTATTTCTATGGTATTAGATATCAATATGAATCTCATATTTATAAATATGGAGAAGTTGACCTGTACGTTGAAAATGAGCAGATGTTGTTGCATTGCCTATAGGAGCATATTTATTATCATTGCCTTCTAAGCTTAGTATTAGAATTAGAGAAATGTTATTTTGTTCTCACTAATACCAAGAACATTATTAGAATTTCATATTTGGACATGAATTATTTTAGTATTAAGGACAATTGTTGTTCATTTTATTTTGATAAAATCTTAATGGTTATGGTAAATTACAAAATAACATTTATATTCTAAATATTGAGTATTCTATAATGAGTATAAGAATTGAAAGACATAAAAACAATAATCTGAATAACATGTATATCTCACATTTGCAGATTTGGTAACATAAATGAGAATGTAATTTCAAAATTACATGAAGATGTATACTTGGGTCAAATTATTTTGAATCATTTAACAAATGTGAAACATGTTTGTTAGAGACAATAACCAAATCTCCTTTTACTTGAAAAGATTAAAGATCTGCACAATTAGTAAATCCAATACATAGTGATGTATGTGGACTCATATAAATTAATATTAGATAAATTTTCTCTGATCTCATCACATTTACTGACGATTATTTGAGAAATGATCATGTATATTTAATGAAATTCAAGCACGGAACTTTTGAAGTATTCAATGGATTCAAGCTAGAAATAGATAAACAAATAGGTAAATGTATTTTCACACTAAGACTTGATCGAGGTGAAGAATATCTAGAATGAAGAATTTTAGATTACTAAAAGAGAATGAGATTCTCTCGCAGTGGATTCTTCTACATATACTGCCATATAACAGTGTATCTGAAAGGATGAATCATATACTATTAGATATTGTGCAATTAATAACAAGCCATACAAACCTTCCAAAATCGTTTTGAGGTCATGCACTGATTACCACGTGTTATGCACTAAATCGTGTATCATACGAGCCATGGAAAGACGAAAGTCGAACTTGTCTCATATGAAAGTTTGGGACTGTGATACTTATGTGAAGCGTACTAAATCGGATGAGTTTGACACTAAATCCGATAAATATATATTTATGAGATATCCAAAAGAGACAATTGAATATCAATAATATAATCCCGTTGAGAATAAGGAGTTCATCTCAATACGTGTTATACTCCTAAAGAAAGTTTTTATTCTAGAAAAGGAAAGTGGGAGTAAAATAAATCTTAAAGGAGTTCAAGAATCCATAAATATACTTGACCAAGTAGATGAACCAGAGTCTGATCCTACACCTATTGATGGACATACTCTTGATCAGGAAGTGGAGACTCTCAAGGACACGTAAGCTCCGTGTAAATCTTGTATGATGATTAGACCTTCTAGAAGGTACGAATTCATGATTACTAATCAGGTATTATTAATCAAGGATGATGAACCAACTAATTATGTATAAGAAAAGTCAAGTGTTGACTTAAAGAGATGGTAGAAGGCTATGAAATCTGGTATAAACTTAATGTATGTAAACAAGGTTTGGACCTTAGGTGATCCGCCTAATAGATTAGAACTCATAGGTTGTAAATGAATTTACAAGAAAAAGGTCAACATGGATGGAAACATCTATACATACAAAACAAGGTTAATAACAAAAGGTTATAAACAAAGACAATGAGTTAGCTTTAATGAAACATTTTAGCAGGTAGCCATACTAAAGTCCATTTGAATTTTGCTTGCAATAGCTGCATACCATAACTATGAGTTATGGCAAATTGAGGTTAAAACTGCATTCCTTAACAAGAACTTACAAGATGAAGTGCACATGACAGAACCCGAAGATTTTGAATCCAAAGAAGCCAACAAGGTATTTAAGCTTGATCAATCCATATATGGATTGAAACGATCCTCTTGTAGCTGAAATCTTTGATTTGATGAGAAAGTCAAAATTTTGATTTTATCAAAAATAAAGACTACTTGCGTATTTACAAGAAGATAGTGGGAGTATTATTGCATTCCTAATATTATATGTATTGCATTCCTAATATTATATGTATAAGACATATTATAGGAAACGATGTCCCTGTATTTCGATCGTTGAAATTATAATTGTCAAATAATATCTTCATGAAAAATATGAGAGATAGATTTAGAAGATTGCTTAACTCATCTTATTCTACGTAGATAAGATCTTGAGAAGATTTTATATGGAAATGAATCGAGAGTTCGTTGATACATTGATGCTAACTTCTAGTTTGACTAGAATGATAGCAAATCTCAATAAGGATATTGGTTTACTCTTTATGCATATGTTGAAAAGGTTTCAAACATGAAATAACCGTTGATTCAATATTAGAAGCCTTAAACACTATTGCTTTAGAAGCAACAAAGATTATGGCTTGGATCAAGATGTTCATTAATGAACTTAGAGTAGTTCTTAACATTGTTGATCATATGCTTCTGTATTGTGATAACAAGGAGCCATTGTGCAAGCGAATGAACTAAGGTCTCATTAATGATCTAAGGACGTGTTAATGTGGTATCATATTATTACAGAGATAATACAAATAAACGACGCAAGGAACGAACGAATTCCCACAAGTTATTAAATTGCAGATTCATTGACAAAGGAATGTCGCTACATAATATGATCGTCATATAAACTCTTATGATATCAGATACATAAGTGATTGGATTTAATGCAAGTGGAAGTTTGTAAGTGCTATGCCCTAGTTCCAATCAACTTTGGACATAAACACTTTATATAAATAATTGATGCATATTTACGGTAGAACCTATTATTTAATTAAATTAACCTTCTAATAAAAACTTGATTTCAGGAGCTATTCTTAGTAAGAAAGGATTTAAAATGGTGTTTGAATCTGATAAATTTGTACTTACTAAAAAAGGCATATATCTTGGGAAGGGCTATTACTTGATGGCCTATTTAAGGCCAATGCTGTTGTAGTGGACAAAAAATCTACATATTTGTATCCACGAGTTATTAATAAAGCTAATACTTCTGTTTACTTGTTTGAATCTACAAATTTATGGCATAATATATTAGGACATGTAAATCGTGCTTTCTTAAGAAAACTTGTAGGCCTAGGTCTTATACCTAAACTTGAATCCGAAGATAAACATAAATGTGAAATTTGTGTTGAAGCAAAATTTGCTAAAAAAAATCTTTTAACTCAATTGAAAGGTGTAGTGAACCGTTATGTTAGCGACATTTGTGATCTAAAATTTGTTCAGACTCGAGGTGATATGAATGCATTTGTTACTTACAAAAACGAAGTTGAAAATCAATTTGAAAAAACAATTAAGGTATTAAGACCTGATAGAGGTGGTGAATATGATTCATCCGTGTTTGGTATTATTCACCGAACAATAGCCTTGTATTCTTCGCAGTAATATGGAATTGCTGAGAGGAAAAACAAAACTTTAAAAGACAAGTTTAATGCTATGCTTATAAGTTCTGGATTACCACAAAACTTGTGGGTGGAAGCAGTGCTAACTGCTAACTTTATTTTGAATAGAGTTCCCCACAAGAAAATTGGTTCGATATCTTATGACATATGGAAAGGTAGATTGCCTTCATACAAATATTTAAAAGTGTGGACGCCTAACTAATGTGGCTATTCCACCTCCCAAAAAGATTAAGTTAGTACCTAAAACTATTGATTTCATTTTTATCGGATATGCAATAAATAGTAGTGCATACAGATGTCTTGTGAATAAATCTAATATAAGTGACATTCATATCAATACAATTATTGAATCTAGATATGCTGAATTATTTGAAGATGTGTTCCCTAATAAAAGAGATATTCTTGAGAATACTCAAAATAGAACACAATATTATGCTTCTAAAAACAATATAGAACCTGAATCAAATAGTAAAAGAGCAAAGATTGCTAAATCTTTTGGTCTAGATTTCATATCTTTCATGATTGAGAAAGAGCCTCAAATATTCAAAGAAGCTATAACTAATCCAGAATCTGTATTCTGGAAGGAAGTTATAAATAGTAAAATTGAATCCATTATGAGTAACAATATTTGGCAATTGGTTGATCTTCCTAAGGGAACTAAACCAATAGGATGTAAATGAATCTTTAAAAGAAAGTTAATACTCGATGGTTCAATAGACAAATACAAGGCTCGATTGGTTGCAAAAGAATATCGTCAGAAAGAAGGGATTGATTTCTTTTACACATATTCTCTAGTAACAAGAATTACTTCTATTCGAGTTTTAATTGCTATAGCAGCCTTGTATGATTTACAGATACATCAAATGGATGTTAAGACTGCATTTTTGAATGGTGAATTAAACGAATAAGTATATATGAAACAGCTAGAAGGTTTTGTAGGAAAGGACAAGAGAACAAAATTTGCAAACTTGTTAAGTCCTTATACGGTTTGAAGCAAGCTCCTAAATAATAGCATGAAAAGTTTGTCAGCTTATGATTAGGAATGGATTCATCATAAATGCTTGTGACAAATACGTATATTCGAAAAAATTTGTAAAGGCATACGTACTCATCTGTTTATATGTTGATGACATGCTTATATTAGAGACTAATATAGAAGTCATCAATAGAACAAAGAATGTACTTACCAACAACTTTGACATGAAAGATATAGGTAAAGCAAACGTGATTCTAGGAATGAAGATATCTAGAACAACAGATGGAACATTCTTGTCTCAAACCCATTATGTTGATAAAATAATTGAGAGGTTTAAAACTCATAATATTAAAGAGACGAGTAACCCATTTCTTCCTCATATAGTTCTTCACAAGAATAGTGAAAATGAGAAACAACAATTATAACATTACCAAATTATAGGTAGTTTAATGCACCTAATGAATTGTACAAGACCTGATATAGCTTACTCGGTAAGTAAGCTTAGTCGTTACACAAGTAACCCAAGTAATCAACATTAGGATGCATTACTTAGAGTTTTGGGATACTTGAAATAGACTAGAGAGTATTCATTATGTTATGGAAAATATCCTCTTGTAATTGAAAGATATAGTGATGCCAATTTGATATTAGATACATACGAGTCAAAGTCTACCAGTGGCTATGTATTTACTCTCGGTGGTGGTGCTATATCATGGGAATCTTCTAAGAAAACGTGTATAGCTCGATGTACTATGGAATTTGAGTTTATTACTTTAGATAAAGCGGGAGAAGAAACAAAATGGTTAAGACATTTCGTAGAAGATATTCCTATATGGCTGAAGCTTGTACAGACTATTTATATTCATTGCGATAATCAGGCAACAACGTTCAGTGCTGAAAATTTTATGTATAACGGTAAGTTGAGACATATACATCGTAGATATAACACCATTTGGCAGTTGCTCTCAAATGGAACAATATCAATTGATTTTGTTAAGTCAAAAGAAAACCTAGTGGATCCATTTAATAAAGGGTTATCTAGAGAGCGTAAAGACTGCGCATCGAGGGAAATGGTTTTAAAGCCTAAAACCTAATGAGTCATCTTAGTGGAAAGCTAACCTAGAAACTGGAGATCCTACGGATTAGGTTCAATAGGAAAAATAATTATGAATGACTCGATAAGAAGTACTTAGGAGTTTAACTCCTTCCCATTTCTATGATGCAAAAAGTGCTGCCTATGAAGTTTATTAAGGATAAGCTTTGCTTTTAATGATGACTATAAATAGTACAAGTGATTACAATAGGATATTCTTTATAGAACATTACCTATGTAAGTACGAACTTGGCTGATTCTTTGAGAATTTACTTAGGCGAATTCTATAAAGCACTCACAGAATCCAAGTAGTTCAAGGTCGAAATAATGAACACAATAGAGACCAAGTTTGATATGAGAGATAATGTGTTTAGTCTATTGTCTGAGCTTGCGATAACAGCTGACAGTTCAAAACGTTGTATTCACTGATCAGCAAAGTGAGTTCGATAGATTCTTACTAAAGAAGGTTCAAAGCGAAAACTACCTATCTCGATGTGTTATCTTTTCGATAGTACTCTTCTTTTATCTTCCTTAATTTGAGTCGACTTCTTACATTCATGTGGGAGATTGTTGGAACTAATTGAATTTAATTGGGTTAAATCATTAAATGTAATATTTAATGATGTCGACCATTGCAACTAATTTGGGTGAATTGAAAAAGTCTCCAATATAAGCCTATAAGTTGATAAGCCAATTTTAAGTGTCTTATATATGGCTAGGAATCCCATATCGAAAGTTTACAAAAAAAAAGACTTGTTTATATAGTAGGATGTGTGTACAAGTTATAATTTAATAAGTGACCTACAACTTGGCTAACGTTGGTTAGCCAAAGGCTAGCGAACTAGCTACCACTAGAGTGGTGCTTCGCACCACTTGTGCCAGAGTTCGCATTGGGCGCTTTAGAGGCGCACTTTGCACTTCGTACTTCGCACGTACGCATTGTCGCGAGGAGCTGGGGAGTTTATAGTTTTCAAAGACTAATCCTAGGGAGCATGTTAAAGCAATCACTACGCGAAATGGAGTTCAGCTACTGGAGATACATGTGAAGAGAACTGACACATAAAAAGTACATGCAGATGAATCTACAAAACCTCGGATGAGAATCAAAGTAGTGCACCAGAGAGTTCACAGATAAAAGCAACCACCACTTTCAAAGCATATATTCCTCCAATTCCATTTCCACAGAGGCTACAAAAACATAAGCTCGATAAACAATTCCATAAATTTTTGGATGTATTCAAGAAGTTGCACATCAACATACCGTTCGCAGAAGCCTTAGCTCAGATGCCTAGGTACGCAAAGTTTATGAAGGATATTCTATCAAACAAGAGGAAGCTAGAAGACAATGAGACAGTCATGCTTACTAAGGAATGCAGCACAATTCTTCAACATAAGTTGACACCAAAGTTAAAAGATCCATGGAGTTTTACTATTCCTTGAAATATTGGTAACTTGTACATATATAAAACATTGTGTGATCTAGGAGCCAGTATCAATTTAATGCCTTTATCTCTTTTCAGGAAATTAGGTTCGGGGGAAGCAAATGCCACTACAGTCTCATTATAATTGGCTAATAGGGCAATCAAACATCCGAGAAGTATTTCTGAAGACATCTTGGTAAATGTCAATAAATTTATTTTCCCAACATATTTCATTATCCTGGATATGGAAGAAGATAAAGACGTTTCGCTCATTTTGGGTCGTCCATTTTTTGCTATGGGAAGAGCTCTGATTGATGTGCATAAAGGTCAGTTGATATTGCGATTGGATGATGATGAATTGAAAATCAACATGTTTAAGGCCTTCAAATTTCAGAACGAACCAGATTCATGCATGCAAATTGATGTAATCAAGGGTACAGTAATAGAGACGTTCAGATTTGATAATCCTTAGGACCCTCTGGAAGCTTGTTTGGTGCACTATCAAGATATGCCATCGAAGAATGAGGAACCAAAAGAATGTGCAAAGTACTTAGCAGTCACACCATCCTTCTTCAAGCAACCACGGTTGGAGCTGGGTAAAGGCCCTACAAAACCTTACCATCTATTCAGCAAGCTCTAACCTTTGAACTCAAATAGCTGCCATCACACCTTCAATATGCGTATTTAGGATAAAATAATTCACTTCCGGTAATTATTTCGAATACACTATCAGAATCAGAGGAAGAGCAGTTATTGAGGGTGCTTCGGGATCACAAGACAGAGACATGATGGACCATCTTAGATATAAAAAGGATCAACCCTTCACTTTACATGCACAATATACTGATGGAAGATGATTATAGAGCATCAGTTGAACATCAACGTAATTGAATCCTAATATGCAGGAAGTGGTAAGGAAAGAGGCCTTAAAGCTTTTAGATGCAGGAATCATCTATCCTATATCACACAGCCATTGGGTCAGCCCAGTACAAGTCGTACCAAAAAAAGGTGGGATCACAGTGGTTCCAAATAAAAATAACGAGCTCATTCCAACACGTACAGTCACTGGATGGAGAGTTTGTATTGATTACCACAAACTCAATAATGCAACGAGGAAGGATCATTTTTTCCTTTTATTAATCAGATGTTGGAGAGGCTAGCGGGACATGCCTACTACTAGTTCCTGGATGGATACTTGGGGTACAACCAGATTGCTACAGCTCCAGAGGATCAGGAAAAAACTACCTTCACATGCCCCTATGACACTTTTGCTTATAGAAGAATGTCATTTGGGTTATGCAATACACCGATCACATTCCAGCGTTGTGTGATGTCTAATTTTTTGGATATGGTGGGAAATATCATTGAGGTATTTATGGATGACTTTTCGGTCGTTGGAAAGTCATTCAAGGAATGCCTTGAAAATTTGGGAAAAGTGTTGCAGTAGTGTGAGGACACCAATCTGGTATTAAATTGGGAAAAATGTCATTTCATGGTTCAGGAAGGGATCGTGTTGGGGCATTTGATATCAGTAAGGGGTATTTGAAGTGGACAAAGCTAAGATATAGGTCATCGAGAAACTACCACCTCCGGTAACAGTGAAGGGAGTTAGAAGTTTCTTGGGTCATGCTGGGTTCTACCGCCGTTTCATCAGAGACTTCTCCAAAATCTCAAAGCCTTTGTGCAATCTATTGGAAAAAGGGGTTCCATTTCAGTTCACCGAAGAGTGTTTGACCTTTAACACTTTAAACGAAAAGTTAGTCTCTGTCCCAGTGTTGACTTCTCCAGATTTGGATTATCCATTTGAGCTGATGTGTGATGCTAGTGATCACACGGTGGGGACAGTATTGGGTGAACACAAGGAAAAGATATCTTATGTCATTCATTATGCCAGTAAGATGTTGGACGAGGCTCAGTTGAATTATGCAACCACGGAGAAAGAGCTTTTAGCAGTGGTATTCGCCGTTGACAAATTCAGGTCATATTTGATTGGGTCGAAAGTGATTGTCTACATAGATTACTCAGCCCTGAGGTATTTAATAAGCAAGAAGGATGTAAAGTAGAGACTTATTCAATGGATACTCCTATTGCAAGAGTTTGATTTGGAGATCAGAGATAAAAATAGGAGTGAAAACGTGGTTGCAGATCATCTATCTCGCCTTGAATCATATGAACCACACCCCACAGAGGAGATAAATGAAGATCCCATTGGATTACTCGAGTCATCAGAAGAAGAAATTTTTTAGTGACCTGAAACACTATTTTTGGGATGATCCGTTTCTTTACAGAAGGGGCCCAGATCAGATTATACGTCGCTGTGTGCCTGAAGTAGAACAACACCAAATATTGGAATCTTGTCACTCAGCACCATATGGAGGTCATTTTGCAGTGGTCAAGACAGCAGCTAAGGTACTCCAATCAGGTTTTTATTGGCCTACATTGTTCAAGGATGTACACTACTTGGTAAAAAATTGTGATAAGTGCCAAAGGACTGGAAACATCTCGAGAAGGAATGAGATGCCCTTAAACAGCATTTTGGATGTTGTAATATTGGATGTGTGGGCATTGATTTCATGGGAGCTTTCCCCTCTTCCTACGGTAAACAATACATATTGGTGGTAGTAGATTACAAGTCTAAATAGGTTAAAGCTGTGGCTTTGCCAACTAATGATGGCCGAGTGGTATCTCAATTTCTTAAGAAAAACATTTTCACGAGATATGGCACCCCAAGGGCAATCATTAGTGATGGTGGAAAACATTTTTGCAACTGCCTATTTGCATTATTGTTGGCTAAGTATGGCGTGAAACACCGTGTCTCAACTCCATATCATCCTCAAACTAGCGGGCAAATGGAAATTTCCAACAAGGAGTTAAAGAAAATTCTCGAGGCAACAGTCAACGCATCACGTAAGGATTGGACTAGAAAATTAGATGATGCAATGTGGGCATACAGGACAACATTTAAAACTCCGACAGGCATGTCTCTATATAGGCTGGTGTTTGGAAAGGCATGTCATCTACCGGTTGAGCTCGAGTATAAGGCATATTGGGCCACAAACTTGCTCAATTTTAATATGAAAGCAGTAGGGGAAACAAGGATTCTTCAACTTCATGAGCTCGATGAGTTTTGTCTGGACTCATATGAAAATGCAAAAATTTATAAGGAAAAAACCAAGAAATGGCATGATAAGCATATTGTCGCGTATTTTTATATCGCAAGTGTATGATATCATAACAAGTAATATAGTGGACCTAAAAGTCCGGATTATCGTTCCCACGAGAACTATACTTTAGTCTTAATCTACTTTTCTAACTCTTTTTTGATGGAAGTAAATCAAATAAGGAATTGTGATAGTTGGAAAGATTGATTCTCTTAAATGAACTAAATGCCTAAAACTAATGAAAATTATGTTGAAATAACAAATACAAATAGATCAAAGATTCATGTATATAAGATATATTAGGGCAAAACAACTTCATCTAATGATCACCTTAATTCCCAATTCATGATTCCAGCCTAACGTAGTGTTCGGTCGAATTCTCCTATGGTATTCAATTTACCCCCCTCGAGTTCTCATTAAGCCTATTTAACTAATTCAATTTTATATCTCTATGCGATTACCCTTAGTTAAACGAGTTCTGGCACTAGGAATTTATATAACGACCGTAGCAATTGCAATCATAATAAAATCAACACATGGAAGAATAAAATTCAGAATTCACGAATTAAAGAACTAAGGGTCTCAATAGATTACATTATTTGCCATAATAATGAATTTAGCTACTCATAATCAAAACATTGAAATAAATAACTAAATTCGAATACATCACCAGATTTAAATGATAAAAAGATAGAAAAGAATCAGCTCTTGCACCAAGATCTTATTCCACTTCCAATCCTTGATTTGAACTCGAATCCTTCATCTTCGATCTTGTATTTTTCTCTCAATGTTACAAAGTGTGGAACTCTCTTTTCAATGTGTGGGAACTCCCCTTTCAATGTGTGGGAACCCTCTTTTCAATGTGTGGGAACCCTCTTTTCAATGTCTCCTTAGGTATATTTATACTTCCCTACACGGTCTTGGCCAATTTGGAGTCTTTTAGTGGAGTTTTCGCGGCCCAAACAATAAAAACCTAAAATATGTGGCGGCGCGCAGTGCTTGAGCACTACAGGACAGTGCTTGGGTGCTGGAAATCTATTAATTTTTAGCATTCAGGCGCCTGAGCGCTAGGTAGGTAGCGCTGCCTTGTTGTCATTCTGCGTCCTCTTCAGTGTTTTATCATAACTCTTTCCCCCGATATCTGACTGAGGTAATTCAAGATGCGTTGGAAAGCTAACTCAAAGGGCTACAACTATACTTCAGAAGTCGTCTTCAAATTCGATCGTTTGCTATGTCAAATATGAATCACAACCATGAGTCTAAAAACCGATGCATAACTCTTTCAATCCTAAATTGATGTGTGATTATATTTTAACGATATTTTATCCCTTTGACGTCTTCCTTTTATCCAATTGACTCCTAGTACTCTTAAATCTTCATCGTGAGGTTCTACACAACTTTTGAGCATTTGCACTTTAGTCCCCAAACTTTGGATCTTGCCTCTTTTTCGCTAATTTTGCATTCTTTTCTCCAATTCTTCATCTTCCATCGAGTTTCACCTAATAACATATTATATCATAAATTAGGCTATAATCTCATTAGAAGAATGAAAAAATGTCATTGTTTTGGAGCCTAAATAAGTGTATAAAATACACTTATCACATATTCGGGAAAAGGCGTTTGTGGTTGGTCAGCAAGTATTGATGTTCAATTCATGCCTGAGGCTTTTTTCGGGAAAGCTAAAATCTAGGTGGTCGAGTCCGTTTACGGTAGTGGCTGTGTTCCCGCATGGTGCCGTGGAAGTAATGTCTCAAGATTAGCAAAAGAAGTTCAAAGTGAATGGACAATGGTTGAAGGCTTACTGGGGATGTGACTATTCCAGTGAAAAAATAACCGTACCACTTGATGCTGTGATTAATCCGAGCAACGAAGTCGAGCTATGGACTATAAACCAGCACTTATTGGGAAGCAACCTAATTCTTGTCCCTTTTACTTATTTAGTTTCAATATATTCGATTATGAATTCTTATTACTTAGGTAGATGCATGTAGAGTCTATATCATTCGTCCATTGCAATTGTCACGTTCACTTGAATTTTCATCGAAAGTTGAATGAAGTTTGGGAGGGTACCATTTTATTTGGGATTTATGCATCAATTTTAAAAAAATGGTGTCCGTACGTACGCACAGGCTTGCAGGCAGTGCGTACGCACAGTGGGGATATTGGCTGCCGCAGCCAATTCACTTGGTTTGTGCGTATACAACCAATTCACTTGGTTTGTGCATAAGCACAAACCAGTCGTGCATATGCACGGTAGTGTCGGGTGAGGGGCTAAAATCCCTCACCCACGAAACCCATCAAATAACCCCCCATTTAATATACACGAACACACACATTCTCTTCCAAAACTGGTGTTCCCTCTCCATATTCCTCTCCTTTCACTTGGGTATTACGAATTGAACACATTGGGTCACTAATCACACCAACATCATTAATTCACCTCTTACAAGTGTTACAAAATCGACAGTAAGGAGCTCCACTTTGAAGAACTTTGGATTTACTTCTTCCTCTTTTGATGTTGCAAATTTTTCTTTATTTTTTTTTCAAATTGTTGTGGAGGTTAGGATTAGGTAGATGCTGGATGGTATTTATTCTAATGAAATGTTGTTGGATTCCCCACTTGAATGAGTTATATGGATCATTGTAATTTCTTTGCTCACGTGTTCGATTAATTTTCCCAATGAAGCATCGGTTTACATTATGGTCACAAGACTTTGAATGCAATATCCATTCACGATTCCATACATTTGGTAGCCTAAAGTCTCATGCATATCACCAATTGAACGACACATCAATATCAACTTGTGCACCACAATTTGCCTTTCAGTGTGTACCTTGGCATTTTTCTTGATTGCTATTGTCTAGCACATATATCTCATATCGCCTTTTACATGAATTTGACAGGTATGCCTCCCAAATGCACACGCAATGCTCTCTCCACTTCAAAAGGCAAAGGCAGGGCTTCTTCCTCCTCTACCTCGACACACTCTCGTGTTGATGAAACTGGCGTGAGGCGATTTCTTAGCCCAGAGCACAAGCTTCGATTTGAGCCGGTAGTCACAAAATGGATAGTTTTGCCTGAGTCGGAAGTAATATTGGATGATTTCCCGGGGTTTGAAATAAAAACCTTAATTCATCGCGTAAGCTGGGACAAGGTGATAGCTAAACCATTTGCTATTTATCCTACATTTGTCCAGGACCTTCCTTCAGCAATAGCTGCAGCGAATTGTCGAGTTGACTACAAGATGGGCGGTACTTCATCTATTTCGAGGAAAACCAATAAGTAGAAGACTAGTACATCGAAAGACTAGAAAAAATGGAATAAGAAGAAGAAATTCGAGAGTCCCAAGTCAAAAGATGGTGATCAGTATCTCAAGTCAAAAAGCTTCGGTGGATGCTTCATTTGCAACGATCCCCATCGTGTGAAGGATTGTCCAAAGAGGGAGAAGTTGAATGCCTTAAGATTGGAAGGCAGTGATGGCAACTCGGAAGATGGTCCACCACGTGGGAATCCGTTACAATTGGTGAATGCTATCACTACACTACAGCGTGACTTGATGTATGTTCAGGTGGCTGTTGATGGGAAGGAAGTGTTTGCTATGTTGGATATCGGTGTTACGAACAACTTTGTAAGTTCCAGGATTACAGAGAAGTTAGGTTTAAGCATGATTTAGTGACTACAAAAATAAAGGCTGTGAATTCTGAAGCACAGCCAGTGAAGGGATCTGTTGAAATCACCCTTCGTGTGGACGAATAGGAAGGAAAGTGCAATCTGATGACTGTTCCCTTGGATGATTTCGACTTGATCCTCGATATTGAGTTCTTAGTCAAGGCGAAGGCATTTGTGGTACTACATTTGAATGGACTATACATTATAGATAAAGAGAGTCTGTATTTATACCATCAAGATATCTTGACAAGAACAAAGTAAAGTAGATTCAGGATAGCATACAATCTACAAAGCAGCTAAAGGCGGGGATAAAGAAAGGGGAGATGACATTTGTTGCAGCGTTGGTGGAGATCAAAGAAGATCAGGTTGTGAAGGTGCCTGATCAAGTTGCAAGGGTCTTGGACTAGTTCGATGATGTGATGCCCCCAGAACTCTCCCATCCCGTCGCGCTGTTGATCACAAAATTGAACTCGAACTAGGTGCAAAAGCTCTACCACTGGCCCCATACAGAATGGCTCCATCAGAATTGGCAGAGTTGAGGAGACAGCTTGATGATTTACTTGATGCGGGATTCATTCAGCCTTCAAAAAATCCCTACAGTGTCCCAATTTTGTTTCAAAAAAAGCAGGATCGTTCCATGAGGATGTGTGTGGATTATCGTGCTATGAATAAGGTGATGGTGAAGAACAAGTATCCGATGTCAAATGTAGCTGATCTGTTTGATAGATTAACGAAGGCTTCATTCTTTACAAAGCTAGATCTGCGATCGAGTTATTGGCAAGTAAGAATAGCGAAAGGGGATGAATCAAAGACTATTTGCGTGACGAGGTATGGTTCTTTCGAATTTCTGTTGATGCCCTTCGGTCTTACAAATGTACATGCCACATTTTGCAAGTTGATGAACAATGTGTTGTATAAGTTCTTAGATGAGTTTATGGTTGTGTATTTAGGTGATATCGTGATTTATAGTAGATCAATGGGTGATCATATTAATCACTTGAGGAAGGTATTTTCACTGCTTAGAGAATACCAACTATATGTCAAGAAGGAAAAATGAGAGTTTTGTCGATCAGAGGTAATGTTTTTGGGACACTGGGTCGTTCAATGGAGGATCAGAATGGATGAAAAGAGGGTGAAGGCTATCATGGAGTGGTCGAGCCCAACCAAGGTTACTGAACTCCATTCATTTCTTGAATTAGCTAGCTACTATCGGCGGTTCATTCAAAGCTATTCCAAGAAGGTGAACGCCTTGACGGATTTACTGAAAAAGGATAAAAATGGGAATGGTCAAAAGAGTGCCAGCAAGCTTTTGAGAAGCTCAAACAGACTATTTCAACTAAACCGGTGTTGCAATTGCCGGACTTTGAAAAGCCATTTGATGTATACACTGAACGGATGCATCTAATCGTGCCATTAGTAGTGTGCTGGTACAAGAGGGCTATTCGGTTGCTTTTGAAATTCGAAAATTGAAGGATACAGAACAACGATACTCAACTCATAAGAAAGAGATAACTATAGTTGTTTATTGCTTGGAGACATGGCGACATTATTTGTTGGGAACAAAATTCACCGTTCTCACGGATAATGTAGTTAATACATATTTTCGGTCTCAAAAGAAGCTGTCTACAAAATAGGCGAGATGGCAAGAATTTTTGGTTGAGTTTGATTTTGCGTGGGTTCATAAGCCGGGCAAGCAGAATCAGGTTGCAAATGCACTTAGTTGAAAATCTGTGGAAGCATATGTTTTGGCTTTGATAACGGTCGAATCGGATTTTCTTAACAGAATCAGACAGTGGGCTGAAAAGGATGTTGCTTATACTAAGCTGCTGCAGAAAATCAAGGAAGGCTTGGTAAGGTAGTATTGGATCGAGGATGGCTTGATCTATGCCAAGGGTGGCAAATTGTATGTGCCTTCAGGTGGGGGTCTAAGGCAAATATTGTTGAAGGAAACACATGATCCACTATGGGCCAGGCATCTGGGCATTGAGAGGATGTTGGCTTTGCTCTCGAAATTGTGTCACTGGCCGAAAGATGGATGACAAGGTGAGGTGTATGTTAAGTCTTGCTTGGTGTACCAGCAAGATAAAACAGAAAGAAGGAAAGATGAAGGTTTGTTCCAGCCTTTGCCGATTCCAGAAAGGCCTTGGCAGTCGATTTCCATGGATTTTATTGTGGGTTTTCCAAAGGTTGATGGGTACAAGTCCATTATGGTGGTGGTGGATAGATTCTCAAAGTACTCAGTTTTCATTCCAGCTCTATACGAGTGTACAGCGGACGTTGCTGCTAGATTGTTTTTCAAAAAATGTGGTGAAGTACTTCGGAATGCTCGAAAATATTGTGAACGATCGGGATTCGCAGTTCAAAGGCAAGTTCTAGACTAGGTTGTTCAACATGATGGGGTTTGAGTTGAAATTTTCAACAGCAAATCTTCCTCAGACAGATGGTCGACAGAACGGATCAATGCATTGTTGGAGGAATATCTTAGACACTATGTGACAACAAGACACAAAAGTTGGGTTACCTTATTAGATACGGCTCAGTTTTGCTACAATCTCCATCAATCATCTGCAACAGGGATGTGTCCGGTAGAGTTAACTATGCAACATATGCCCAAGTCGCCTCTTGAAATTGTAAAGGAAGGATGACGCAGTGTATGTCTAGCTGGTTTTCAATTTGCTCTAGACAAACAGGAGATGGTGGAGCAGGCAAATGATAGTCTTGTGAAAGCTGCTCGACGGATGAAAAAGTATGCTAATCAGAATAGACGGGATGTAGAGTTCCAGGTCGGGGATAAAGTGTTGCTAAAATTGACTCCTCAGATTTGGAAGAAGATCATAGCAAAACAGTGCATCGTGCGTTAGTCCAGAAATATGATGGTCCTTTTGAAGTAATCAAACATGTTGGGAAGGTAGTTTATCGGTTAAAGCTTCCTGATCGTTTGAAAGTTCATCCTACATTCCATGTCAGCTATCTAAAAGCCTTTAATGAGAGTTCGATGGGGGAAGATCGGTTGCAGGTTAAGAAGGCTCCTCCTATGATTCGAAAATAGTATGAAAAGGAGGTGGCAAAGATCATTGGGCATCAAACAATGGGGGCAAGCAAG
This sequence comes from Fraxinus excelsior, assembly GCA_019097785.1. NCBI lineage: Eukaryota > Viridiplantae > Streptophyta > Magnoliopsida > Lamiales > Oleaceae > Fraxinus > Fraxinus excelsior. The sequence continues at coordinate 24,561,998 of CM032625.1, read as the reverse complement.
AAGAATCAAAGGACATATTATTTTGTTTTGTGGAAATATGGCACTTGGATTGATGCAACTTATGAAGGGGACATTGATCTATGGCAATTTGAGGACAAGGTGAAGGAATATCTTGATTCTCTTCCGACGAGGACGTCGGACTCTTTTGGTGGAGAAGGTTTCTCAGCCCCTTAAAGGTTGACATGCACAATGAGATGAGAACACCTTGCACTCATGTCGGGATATTGCGGGAATGGTGTGTTGATGGTGCACACTTCGGATTCGGAGCAAGAAAAAAAATGACTAATAATTTAAAGAAAAAAATGTACTTAATATTCTATCTCTTTGATCACCCTTGTCAGTTCGCTGCAACATCCCACCACAGCTTCAATCGACCCGAACTAGCTTGTAAAATTTTGTAAGAGTGAGTATTTTTAAAAACACCTAGTAAGACACGTGTAGTTTCCATATACAATAAAATAACACTGCATACAACTCTTCTCTTATGGAGTATATTGGTGACCAAGGGACACACCTATCTTAGGTTATCTTAAATCTAGTAGGATTTCTTATCTCTTAATAAAGAACTTGAAGATCCACTGACAATTCATGCATAAATTACTGAATACAAAAGCATAAGGAAATGAACAACTCGCACAAAAGTATCTTACATTGATTGATCAAACGAGCTTTTGATAATAAAAAAATGTAGTTATAATTTACAGCTGCTTTATATGAAAGTCCCTGTGTAAAATTCTGTGGTAGTGAAATATGGGACATTGGCACACTATTTATAGCTGAAAAATATAGTAGTTGAATTATAGTGAAATTGTGATAGAAGATCGTATTTATCACACTTGATAAAATTGAATTGCTAGTAAACAAATCACAAGGTGGCAAGTGTACAAAATACTTATCACAACAGAAAGATGGTTGCAACTTGACTTTAAATAAAATTCTAAAAAACAAAAACAACAATTATTTAATCACGTGGCTATCCATCTCAATTAACTTTGATTTAAAATAATAATAATAATAATAAATTACAATTTAAGGCAAAATCTTTTGACCTCGATAACTTGGGCATCACTTATCCAAATTGACTTTTTCTTGAGCCCAATTTACATTATTAAAAACAAGCTATCCAATGAGACTCATATTGATATACTTTCAGTCGCTTTAACAGTATCTAAATAATGTAACCCAAAATCGAAGTTAATACATATATCACTTTAGTCCCTCAACTTTTTAAAAATAAAATATGGCATGTAAACTAATTAAATTCGATTCTAAAAAATTTCAGGGTGTTACAATCTCCATTCCTTAAAAAAATTTCGTCGACCAAATTACATCAACTACTTGAAAAGTTCTAAATACTCGACTTTGACATACTCATAATAGTTCATAACATAAAGTAAGAAAACTTATAATCATGTTAAAAGAATGACATTTCATTTCATACATTGGATCAATTGAAGAGTGATCAAGTAGTGTGCCCTACGTGCCAATGATTCTTCATCTCATTACATGTTTAAGACTTAAAATCTTACATTGTCCGTAAACTTCTAATATTTATGAAAATACTGCATTTTTTATAACTCCAAAAATAGGATTTTCTCAAAGTAGAAGTTTCTAAAAATAGATTTTTTTGATAGAAATGTTTGAAATATTATATTTCATCTCGTTAATTTGCATAACGTGCAATCAAAATGCTTCCAGATGAGGAAGGGGGTCACAACAGATCGCTTAAATTCCAAACTCTTCTTAGACAGTTTATATCTTTTTGACAAAGCCTTTCAATTTTGCAATTACGCAAATCAACAAAACTCTAACAATAAATCGAACATGAAGTCTCTGTTAAAAAAAACAAATTTTTTTCGTCATTATTCATGTGAACAATGACATGTATTGTTCACGAAATTTTTTTAGTCTACAGGAAAGTAAAACCTTTGCTCTGATACCAAACTGTAACGCTCCAGTTTTTCATACATCTTGAGGTGTTACAACAATTTCAATTTTCGCGAAAACGATAAAATAATATTTTTTAAATAAAAATAACTGGAATGTTTATAGTGAAAACATAATCACAAATTAATAAATGTTTTGAACAAATAAATTTAATTAATAATTTAAAGAAAAAATGAACTTAATATTCTATCTCTTCGATCACTTTGACAGTCCGCTGCAACATCCTGCTACAACTCCAATCGACCCGAACTAGCCTGTAAAACTTTGTAAGAGTGAGTATTTTTAAAAACACTCAGTAAGATACGTGTAGTTTCCATATACAATAAAATAACACTTCATACAACTCTTCTCTTATGGAGTATATCGGTGACCAAAGGACACACCCATCTTAAGTCATCTTAAATTCAGTAGGATTTCTTATCTCTTAATAAAGAACCCGAAAATTCATTGGCAATTCATTCATAAATTACTGAATACAAAAGCATAAGGAAATGAACAACTTGTACAAAAGTATCTTACCTTAATTGATCAAACGATCTTTTGATAATAAAAAAATGTACTTAGAATTTACAGCTGCTTTATATGAAAAATGTTGTGTAAAATTTCGTGGTAGTGAAATATGGGACATTGGCACACTATATATAACTGAAAAATTTAGTGATTGAATTATAGTTAAATTGTGATGGAAGATCGTATTTATCACATTTGATAAAATTGAATTGCTAGTAAACAAATTACAACGTGACATGTGTACAAAATACTTATCACAACAAAAAGGTGGTTGCAATTGACATGCCATATCTTATTTTTTAAAAGTTGAGGGACTAAAGTGATATATGTATTAACTTCGATTTTGGGCTACATTTTGTAGATATTGTTAAAGCGACTAAAAGTATATCAATATGTGTCTCGTTGGATAACCCGTTTTTAGTCATGTAAATTGTAGCAGTGGTTCTTCTCCATTTTCATCAAAATCTCGGTCGATTGCTGACTGCAAGTAGAGGCTTTTGCAAAAAATTAGGGTTTGAACAATTTGATGATTCTTCACTGCTCCATTTGCTTAATTCGATGGGGAAAACTTCAATTGTTGATGGAACTACTATGAATCGACTGCCAATTGATCCAATTAGTGCTCAAATTGTTGAAACCAATTCTCCTATTTTGCTTGGACGTGATTTTGCCGCCAATTCTTCAATTGAGACTGTTGGGGATGTTTTGGCTCCAAATTTGACTTGTACAAATGCTATGGGAGAGCTAAAGATCAAGGGTGATGATTGTGTTGGTATAATTGATGATCTTGGTTTCCAACCCCATTCATACGCACAAGTTTGATGATTCCTGTCCACTATCTAAGGCACATCCAACTCTTACTTCTACTCCACATACTACATCTTCGATGCCAATGCCACTAGCCAATAACTCGATAAAAATCTCCTCCAACTATGATCCCCCTCCTCTAGTTCCTCTTAAAAATGATCGAAACATATCTAATTTGACCTATGGAACCCAGGGCCTAACTCAGCAAGCTAAAAATGGTCAACATAGACATGGCCCTCCTTTACCGGCTCAGAACTCAAGCAAAACACATGTTCCCCCATCTGGAGTTACAGGAGCTATCCAAGCCCCTCGATCTTATGCCACTGCGCTCAGTTGTAAACCCGAGATTACACAAGCTAAGAAGAGCCAGAAGAAATCATTTGCTCAAGTCTTCCGTACTCCTGAGGACTCTAGACACCAAAGCTTAGTTTCCAAGGAACCATAAATCCACCATGGTGAGCCCGCTATATTCTTTGAAGAGTCTGATGAACAATTCCTAGCTGAAGTATACAGGTTCACTCTGGTCGATAAATTTGTACATCAGAAGCCCTCAATGGCTAAGGTACGCGATAATTTTTTACACTTTAGATTTATTGGTGATTATGAAATTGGTCTTATAGATGATGCTCATATTATTATACACATGGCACATGAGGATGATTACTCACGATTATTCTTCAAACCCACTTGGTACATTGATGGATGCCCTATACGAGTCTTTAAGTGGACTCCTAGTTTTAGTCCACAATATAAGGCTCCCATTGTTCCTATTTGAGTCTCATTTCCCTTATTGGCTATTCACTTTCGTGCCAAAAGCTTATTATTTGCTATTGCTAAAGCTATTGGTCTCCCACTTCGTATTGACGAAGCCACTTCTGACCTCCGACGACCTAGTGAAGCGAGGGTCTGTATTGAGGTAGACTTAGAATGTAAACTCCCCGATCGGGTTTGGATAGAACGGGAGAAGAGGGGAGGATACTGGCAGTCAGTTGTGTATGACAAGGTCCCTGATTATTGCTTCCACTGCAAACATTTTGGTCATATTGAGGTGAATTGTTCTAGTGGTTCCCAACCTCCTCTATCCATTACAGCTTCTGGCAGTGGCAACCTCAATCATAGACCCGATCCTGCTCCGGTCAAGGATAAGAAAAAGGGTAAGGAGGCCGTGACAGCACCTCGCATGAGGTGGACCCTTGTTAAGAGAGATCAGAGGAAACATGACAATACATCTGGAGAGACATCTAAGACCATCAAGCATATTTTCCCTCCCATTGATCCTAGTGACTCCACCTCCATTATTACTCCGCCTATGACACTTGTTACCCACATGGCTCCTACTAGCTCCACTATTCCTCCCATCGTCAGCATCTCCTTATTTTTGTTCCTCAGAGTACCAATGTTGCTATATCAACTGTTCTTCTTGTGCAGACTTCGTTTCCTCCCAGTGGAGTCCCTCTTACAGTTACGCCCATTAGAGTGGGTAACCATAATTCTCCTGCTGGCACATCTGAAGTTAATCTAACAGCTCAATCTCATGTCCCGGTCAATAGTGCTCCTTTGATTAGTAGCCCTACAAATCTTGATCATCTATTGGAGGATATACCACAGAGGCCCCAGGGTCCGATTCTATTGGATGTGCCAATTACATCTATTCCTTGTCAACAGAATATGGAGGTTTCTGTATCTACAAATCACTCTGACTCTGATGCTTTATCTCATATTGAAGTTCATCAATAGAGTTAATATCGTCGATCTTCAGCTGATGACTTGGCAAGTATGGTTGGTAGGACAGAGGAGGATGGTTTTGTCCCGGTTGGTCGAAAAAGAAATTCAAAAAGCACTAACACTTCACTTCCTAGGATGACGACCAGGAGTCGATTGCAGGATACCTCTTTACACAAATCTAGATGAGTACCATCATTTGGAATGCGAAAGGCGTAGCTGGTGTAGCTACTCATCGGCGCCTGAAGAAACTCATACAGCTTCATCAGGTTTATCTCTTGGTTATAGTGGAACCTTTTATTCTTCAACACAGATTTGATTATACTAGACGATATCTACGCTTAGACAAGGGAGTTCAGAATGTGTCGAACAAAATTTGGTTTTTTTGGAACGCAGGGACTATTATTAATGTTATAGCTGATCACCCCCAATTCTTTCACGTTAGAGTTGAGGATCTCAGACTTGCGCGTCCCATCTATATGACTCCTGTATAGGCTTTATATGACGCAACTATCAGGAGGGATTTGTGGGAGGGTCTTCACCACATTTCCCTCGACATGGATGATGGTTAGTTGGAGGGGGGAGGGGAGGACTTTAATGTTATCACACATGATGGTGAACGCACTGGTCATAATACTCGCGATCGAGACACTACTGCTTTCTCTGATATGATGTTAGATTGTGGTTTGGAGGATGCGGCTTCCTTGGGAACCAGTATACTTAGACGTACGGTCGGGTCAGAAAGAGATGGGATAGGGTCCTCATTAATTCTAATGCGGCAGCATTTTGTCAACAGTTTACTTTGAGACACCTGAATCGTACTTCATCTGATCATTTGCCTTTGTTACTTCAGTGGGTTTCTGATGACGATTTGGGGACAAGACCTTTCAGATTTCTCAACGTTTGGACCAACCATCATGATTTTTCTTCCTTTGTCGCTCAGAAGCGGTCGCTCCCTACCCATCTTACGGGGATGACTGCTCTTTGGGAAAAGCTCTTTAGACTGAAACAGGGTCTACGTTATCGTGACCTATTACATCACGCACAAGTAGTTTTGAATCTGACCTTATCTATTGAGAATGGTTTATGGAAGCAAAAGGCCGGTTCACGTTGGGCTTGTGAAGGAGACCACAATACTCGGTATTTTCATATAATGGTTCAGGGACGTCGGATCAAATCGCGTATTAAGTCCATCAGGACGCAGGCAAGGGAAGTCTTAGCTACTCCTACTAACATTCAGAATTCAGCTATTGCATTCTTTCATGATCTCATATCTGCTCATACTCAGCCTTTGGACCCCATTCGTCATGATATCATCCCCATGCTTATGGAACTAAATCGTATCCCTTTGATTCATGAGGTTCGGGAGGCAGTGTTTAGTATTGATGCTGACAATGCTGCTGGATCATATGGTTTCTCGGTACTTTTCTTCCAACACTATTGGGACATTATTCAGGATGATGTTTATGGGGGCAGTCTTAGACTTCTTTGAAGGCGGCCATCTCCCATGGGGCTTTGCGGCTACTTCTATTGTTTTGCTCCCTAAGAGGGACGACGCCTGCAGATGGACTGACTTTAGACCCATCAGTTTATGTATTGCGTTCAATAAGCTTATTACTAAGCTTTTGAACAATAGATTGAGTACCATGTTACCACACATTATCTCTCCTCAACAGAGTGGGTTCATTCCTGGTCGCCTTATTGGGGACAATGTTCTATTGGTTCAAGAGCTCCTTCATACTTTGGATAATAGAGTGCGAGGGGGAAACACTATGATGAAGCTAGATTCATTTATTCTATTTTAGGGGCCTTTGGATTTGATCAAATTTGGATCCATAGGATTAGGCGGTGCATCTCAGAGTGTCGTTTTTCTATACTCCTTAAGGTCGCCCTTGTGGGTTCTTTCTCTCCTCACGAGGGCTCAGATAAGGTGATCCTATCTCGCCATCTTTGTTCATTATAGCTGCTGATTACTTCTCACGTCTACTCACTCAGAGGTTTCAGGAGTATCCCAGTATGTGTTATCATCATGGAGGTAGTACTCTTATTTTACACATTTCTTTTGCTGATGATATGATCATATTCGCCAACGGTCAGAAACCGTTGATCAGGAAGATTCTTGGGTGTCTAGAGCATTATGAGAAGGTTTCTGGACACCAAGCGTGCATCTATTAGTCAGATCAGATGAGAGATTTTAACTGGTTTTCAACACCAGGAGCAACCTTTTACTTATCTAGGAGTCCCCTTATTTAAAGGGAGAAAGAAGAGCTTCATTTGTGATGACCTGATTCAGAAGGTTAGGAACATGATCTCTGGTTGGACTTCACGACTTTTATCATATGAGGGTCGTATTACTTTGATAAGGTCGATACTTTCCTCCATGCTATTACATCTTCTTCAAATCATGCATCCTCTAAGGCTATCCTAAAGAAACTCGATAGTATCTTTGCGCGTTTCTTGTGGGACTCTAAAGAACAAGCTCAACGTGTTCACTGGCGGAGTTGGAAAGAGATTTGCCTTCCTCCTGATGAAGGCGGTCTAGGTTTTAGAAGATTACAGGATATGGTGGACACATTCTCCATGAAGCTCTGGTGGTTGTTCCGTTCCCAAAGATCTCTTTGGGCCCAGTTCTTACGAGGCAAGTATTGTAAGGGGACACATCCTCTTTTTGCTGCTATTCCATACTCAGCTTCTCCTATCTGGAAAAGGCTGAAATTAGTTGGGCCCTAGACTGAGGCATATATTGCATGGCAACTTGGATCAAGTCATATTTTTACCCTATTCCCACACAGACAACACACATATGCAAGGGTGAAAGATTTTTACAATGACACTGGGTGGGATATTGGACGTTTACTACAGGTTCTACCTCCTTTTATGGTGGAGCAAATAGGGGTTATATCTCTACGTGCTGATGCCCCTGATTGTATTTTTTGGCGGAATACATCGGATGGAAGATTCGTTACCAAGTTGGCTTGGCATCTCGTACGCTCGGGATGCCAGTATCAGGATGCGTACCGGTTACTATGGAGCTCCATTTTACTCGTCAATATCTCATTTTTCTGCTAGAGACTTTGGCAAGGCCTCATTCCAGTAGATGTGGTTATTCAGAGGATGATTGGATGTCAGTTGGCTTCTCAATGCCAGTGTTGTTCCGAAATTGAGACAATCACTCATATTTTCATTCACAACAGCATTTCCAATCAGGCGTGGAAGCACTTTGAGGACATTTTTCAGATACCTGAGTGTCCAGGAGAGGGAGTCAGATAGAGATTTCAGAGATGGAGATATTCTGGACAATACGTTGGTTGTGGACACATTCGCATTATTATTCCTCTACTGATATTTTGGTATCTATGGATCGCGAGAAATGATGCGAAACATAAAGGGATTCGTATGGTAGCCAGACGTATCATTTGGAGGGTCTATTGCATGATCTCTTTCCTTCATACAGGAGGCCTTTTTCGGGCAGTGCATTGACGAGGGGACTTGACTCTTACACCCATATTTGGTATTTTTATGAGCCCCCCTTCCCCTTCCCCCCTATTCTGGTTTGGTGGCGCATCCCATCAGTCAAATTTGTCAAAATCAATACTGATGGATGCGTCAAGGATGGTTATGCGAGTGGGGGAGTGATCATTAGAGATCACACAGAACACTGTATTAGGGCTTTCTCTGCTGCTTATGGACCATGCATGATATTAGAGGCAGAGCTCCGAACCATTCTCAATGGGATTTTACTAGCTCAAGGACTGGGTTATTCGACGATTTGGATTGAGTCTGATTCTAACGTGGCTATTCACTGCATCACTAGAGGAGGATGACCATGGGCTATCCAGGGCATAATCAGACATATCACAGACATCATTTCCTTCGACAGAGATACAGTCTCCTACATTTACAGATAAGGAAATCAGGTAGCAGATGTTCTTGCTGCTGAGGGTTGGGAACACCGACGATATCATGCATATGGACCTCTTGACCTGCCACGTCATATTAGGGCTCTTGTACAAGTTGATAGACATGGATTGCTCAGTATTAGAGTTTGAATTTTATTTTAAATTTCAATATTTATTCTGTCTTTTCTTTTACATTAGTTCTTATTGTAAGTGAAGTAGTACTTCCTTATTTACTGCTTTTTTTCTTTGTCGATCATTTTAATTGTAAGGGAAGTAGTACTTCCTTTTCTATTTCTCTTCGTATTTTTATGTAACCATGGTATTCCTCCGCCACAAGTGAGGGCATATCAATAAAATCTCGGAGATACCGCACTCCTTCAACTAAAAAAAAAACTAATTAAATTCTATTCTAAAAATTTTCGGGGTGTTACATGTACAAAATGTTTGGACTGGCCCTTCCTCTACTATTTCAGGTGTAGTTACCCCCACATACATTTTTCTTTGGACTAAGGATGAACTAGTTAAGTACAACTGGAATAGTAAAGGGATTCATGTCCTGTTTATGACTGTATCTGTTGAAGGGTTTAGGAGAGTGTCGATGTATGAAATCGTAAAAGAAGTTTTATGATATTTTAGAGACCACACACGAGAGAACCAAAACTGTTAAGAACTCTAAGCTGCAGATATTAACCACTAGATTTGAAGAAATTAGAGTGAAGGACGATGAATTCTATACGAAGTTGAATGACATAGTGAACTCTAGTTTCAATATAGGTAAAAAAAATCCCTGAGTATAAAATTGTTCAAAAAGTCCTTGGATCCTTACCTAGGGGGTTTAGACCCAAGACTACTACGATTGATGAGGGCAAAGACTTAGATACAATTAAATTAGAGGAACTAGTAGGATCCGTTCAAACTTATGAACTCTCCATATCTTAACATAAGAAGAACAAGTCTATAGTCTTGAATACTGTTAGGGAAGAAAAGTATGATTCATGTGATTTGGAATCACTTAATGATTAGGAAATAGTCTACTTTGTTAAGAATTTCCAAAAAAAAATATTTAGAAATAAAAAGAAGATTAAAGAGAGACATAGATGTGATTCCATGAGTCTAGAAATGGATCTAAGTATGTGAGATGTCATAAGTGTCAAGGTTTTTGTCACTATAGAAGTGAGTGTCCTAATGGTCAGAGAAATCAGGGTAAAGCTATAAATGCAACTCTTGCTGATCGGATAAAAACCTTAAAAAACGCGAATTAGGTTTTCTCGGGATACACTGTCGCTCGAGTGACATCTCGGCGATAGGCAAGTGACGATATGTCCCTCGAGTGAGGTCCAGGCAACAGGCAAGCAACACAGCTTCTGTTTTTACCGCTCAAGCATTAGCTGAGCGATAGACTAATGAAATTGTGGAGATTCTTTCTCCTCATTCCATACTTGAATCCTTGGACTTCTAACTCACCTATACAACTTATCACTTGACACTTTGACTTTAAAAAACTTTTTTTTTAACAATAATTTTGTCAAAAGGTTGACAACGTATTTAAAACCTAACAGTTTCGATATGAATACTAAAGGCTGACAGTGTCAAATGATTTGATTGAGTCAAGTTGGAAGATTTTATAATTATAATGCTGATTAACCGTCTAAGGAGAAGGTACGTTGCCTTAATGTGCAATGATAATTAACTCCTATTTAAGTCCCTTTTTCTATAAAATTTTTGTAAAAAGTAACTTTTTATAAAATATTAGGTTAAACAGTATGAAAAAAACTAAATTTATGTAAAAAAATTATTTTATAGGAAAAATGTGTAGTTAATAATGAGTTCAGAAAAAGATGAGGCTCCCATCAAACTCATTTTTAATTGCACATTTTATGTGACCCACAAATTCATACATTTCACTAACTTCTATTAAAATCTATTAAAAATTTAATTTTTATCTAAACTTTGTTTGATGAACCTCAATGCTGTTTTCCCACTACCATTCCAGTCTTTAACGTAGAAACCTTGGCATTGCACAATCATAACAGAATATTTCATAACTTGGGGCAGTCATGCATTACAAGGAAGGAAATACAAATAAGACAGGACAAGACAAGACAAGAAAAGAAAATTTAACCACGGATGATGCTGTTACGTCCTTTTAAGCAAATCCAAACAAGGACATGTCACGAACAAAATAACTTAATTAAGTAAAGACCTTTAAAAATCAAAACCATCCGTAGCTGGAGAAATTATTTCTGAACCCATCAGAGGCTTCATTTAGTGAGTTGGATCCCAGGTATGCCCCCATGTCGTATGCTCCAGCCATGGTCTGCTGCTCAGACAACTCGAGAAAACTCATTTCATTCAGAACTCCACATCCCAGTTCTGAAAGCACTGGTGGCTCGCCCGAGTAGCTGCTCGTAATATCCGGTGGCAAAGGTGGAAGTTCAGCAGTCCCATCCGTATACAACGGTTGAAATGCACCTGCAGTACTATTAGTCGCCACCTGCAGCTCCTCTTGCAATAAACTAGTGTTATTGCTACTACAGCTGCTTTGATTCCAGGTATCCTCAGAGACCTGAAAGCAGCTTGGAAACTGACTCACATTTATATGATCATTCTGACCAAAGAACAATAGTTGGTTGTTTGAAGTGTCAGATAGTTTCGAATGGTCAAAAAGAGCAGAGAGATCGTGTTGGGATTCATCAGGGGACACAATGGAAGTGACAGAGGAACCAGGAGGCATGTCCGAGTACACAAAGTTTGTTCGAGCTCTGGAGCCACGCATTGAGCGCGCAGCCCTGTCGTAAGCCAAGGCAGCCTCCTCTGCGGTGTCAAAAGTTCCAAGCCAATGCCTTTCTTTGGTGGAAGGGTCTCTTATTTCTGCTGCATATCTTCCCCATGGCCGCCTTCTGACCCCAAGAAACCTGGTTGTTGATTCTTGCTGATTAGTCTTCTTTTTGCTCTTTGAAGGAGAAGGGGAGTTTGTGTTTGAGTTGTCGGCAATATCCATATATGGTATTTTAAACTTAACAAGGATATAATTGTAACAGTAATCCTATATTTTTCTCGCTCAGGCAGATGAAAAGTGAGATTTCCTGACAGCAGCAGAGAGAGAGAGAGAGCGCGCTTTGGAGTGCTAGCTCTCTTTAATTCATTTGTTTGTGGTTCAGGCCGTTGCATTTGAGCTGTTTAAATAAGGAGGTGATAATTATTTTATAGTTAATTTTGAAGAATTTTTATATAAGACTGGAGGGCCATCAATATCTAAAGGTCCTAAAATAACTCATTTGGTCATGGATCACATGCATGATTATAGCCATATGCTTATTCGAGTGCCATAATTGCTATATCAACGTTCTCTTTAATTACTAAATTAATAGAAAAAACAGTTTCAAAAGGTCCACATTTTTTTTTTCTTCATTAATGTAGCATTTATAAATTAAGTTGACAATAAACTTTTGGTTTCAAGTTACGTTTTTCCTTTCTCTCAAATGATGAATTAATTCTAAGGCAATAATCAGAAAACTAAAACATAGGTTTTCAAGCTAATAATTAATGTACATTATAACATTTACTCATGCTCATAGTAATTTTCATCAGTTAATATAATTGATGTAAAGATGACGTATGAATATAATCATTCATTTGTACTGCAATAAATAAAACAGATATATAAGCATGCATTGAGATCTCTTGAAAACTTTATGCACGTCTAAGCAGGAAGACTACTGCATCTCATCATTGCTCAATATGTGATTCAATCATAATTTGGGATGGATTGCTAGCAATCATTGACCTCATTACCCTAATAATTATATGAAGTTGTTGACTCTAAATGGCGATAAACAAATTCCTCTTATTTAACTAGCATTTTTCCCTTCTAATCTCACTATTTTGCTCCTCAATAGGAGTAAGAGGAGAATTGACCATTTGAGAGGAAGTTATTTTAAATTTAGCATGATCTTCTTCATTTCAAGCACGCCTATTTATATATTTATATTCATGCATTGGGGATAAATTAGTCTTTTTGGTTGGTAACATGTGACAACCTTTGATCAAATCACTTTTAGCTAATTCTGTCATCTTTTAGCTAATCTAAGTCAAATAATTAATATCAATCATATTTTTCATGGGCCCCATATCTTTTCAACCACATATTTCAAAAATTTCTATCACAATCCACTAAAAATCTGATTTTAATCCACACCAAATACCCTCTTAATCTTTACGTTTTTGCTCATGCATATATGTACATACATACACACATTATTTGCTAGCAGCAATTTTTATTTTTCTTATCCGTGCAGTGAAATTAAGCTGATTGAACAACTCGTACATAATAATTATATATATGTGCAGACGAAATGCTGGATGAGAAAATATTTGTGTTGAGTAGAAATAGATATGTTATAAAAAGCAAGGCAATCTGAGGCAATGTGCATCCAATTATAAGTAGAAAAAAATTCAAATGATAGACTCCCTCACCTTTTTCCATAATCACCTGGTTTGATTAAGAATTCACGCAGAGAAAAAAAGAAAAAAAATGTTGGGTTCCATGTGATCGATCGGAACTACTATTCCTTCTTATTATATATATATATATGTTTTAGGGTAAAGCAATTACGTACCCACCTAAAATATTTATATAGATAGCTTACCCAGGCATCCAAAGCACTATCTTCTTTTACAATGTTAATTAAAATTAACAGTAAAGATACGACTATGACGTCTGTACATAATACACATTCCAAGTTAAAACTGAATTTAGGGTAACAAAAAAATAAAATTTTATTTGAATTACAGAAAGAAACTTCATATGCTGGCACAATTTCTGTGGTATTATTTTTATCGAGAATTTTAACAGACATTAATTTCTTGTGTTTTCTTGAGTTCGGTCTTATTTGAGGCTTTTTGCACTAACACTTTTAGTTTCTTCAGCTACCACCCGAGTGTGTGTGACATTTCAAATGTAGAGAAATGTCATGTTCAGAATTAAATGTCATTCTAAACATTTAATATACATCAAGAACAACATTTAAAATGTCGAGAACATTTAATATTGTAATTTGACGTGTACTTTTGAAATATAAATATGGTTCAAATGTCGATAACCACATTTGAAATGTCGAGAATATCATTTGAATGTAGCTTCTCATGAAAGCTATTTCTTGAAATTTGCGAAAAATTGGAAAAAAAAAAACAAATTGCTTCATTTTTCCATGAAGGGTATAATGGGCAATTTTGTACAAAATTCAAAATGGTGGACATTTTTCAATTGAAAAGCATATAATTGACAATTTTTGAAAATTCCCCTTAATTTTATTATATATATTTTGCATTAAGAAGTCTTGAAATAAAAAGAATGGCAAGACTCTAGCCTCCTACACTATCATAAGAAAAATATATAGTATGACTGGAGACTTGTTCAAAGATCTCAAAAATGAACAGTAAGAATTTGAGATGATGGTGGGCCAGATATATGCCATAAAAACATAAAAGATTTTATTAAAAGGTGTAATACTATTACTCAAAACGTGGCTACCTTTATCTTTTTAACCATTATACAAAGTATAGTATAGTATTTATGTGATGGATCGAATGCATATTTTGACCATGTTTTGTCTAAAGGAAATCCTCTCTATCTAGTCTAGTGAAAAGAGTGCACGTGAGGTGAGAACGAGATATTGGAGAATAAAGAGTGAAAAAGAAACACTTTATTATTTCACTTAAGAAAACTGAATAATTTGATATTTTAGTATTTTACAATATGTTAATGTTAAAGTAATTATTTTGGTGATACAATTTTTAAACTGGGAGCATGTTAATGGAATGAATGAATTACAAGTATTTTATGTATGATCATTGACTCTAATAATTAGTGAATTTGCAGTATATATTGGAATTTATCATTTTTTGTTCATAAAATATGTATAAATTACTCATAAAGTGAACAGAAAGATAGTCTAAAGTCAGTAAGAGTCGGAAGAAAAAATTGGATGAGTGAACAAAACGCATTTTCAACTCTACAAAATTAGTAAAGCTGTGAAAAGGTGTGCTCTGATTTTCAGGAAAGAGTCAAACGGATCCTCTCTGCGGTGTGTCAATAAGTATATTGTATTTGCCTCGAGCGAAAAAAAAAAAACCAATCAAGCAAACAATTTGACTATTCTTGTCCTAATTAAGCACTCAAAAGTTTCATACCTCTCTCTAAAATCTATTCAAAACCAATTACATTGAGTTTTTTAATGTTTTAAATCCGTTTTCTGGGAGACCCAAACCAACAATACAAAAATCAAGATGCCTCTTAAGGAGAACAATGACACCTAACTTTTTTTATATAATTTTTGTCAAGAAAAAATAAGGAAAAGATCTTGTTCGCTCTTCATTCACTTCTATCACAGCCTATTGAAATAAAAACAAACTATAGTACACGATATAAGATGATTGGGCAATGTATCTATGCACACTAGAAAGAGGAATGTGTTTTTATTATTGTTGTGCTAATTATGTTCAAAATCTCTGATACCAATTGTAGGGAATTTAAGGATCACGTATCGCTCGATACCACTTGATATGAAACTAACCACTAGATTGAGATGTTGAAATTATATGACAAAATATGAAGTATTTGATCATAAGTAAAAAAATAAAAGAAGATAATAAACATTACAACAAAAATAGTTTTTTTTTTTTTTTTTTTGTAACACATAAAAGACAACATTCGATTATTAAGTGTTGCTAAAGGTGTATATCGCAACATCCAAATAAGTGAATGTTGTAATTGATTAATATAATTGAGATTTGACAACATTTTTTAAATGAATGTTACAAATGTCGCTTTTTGCAACGTTTATTAAGTGTTGTCAAAAATTTTATTTATTGCAACGTTTATCGGGTGTTGCTAAAAACTCAATCTATTGCAACATTTACTGACCGTTGCTAATACTTCGATTGTATAATCTTCCGCAACGTTACCTTTTTGCAACGTTCATAAAACGTTGCAAAAAGGTAAACTTATTGTAATAAGCGTTGTTAATATGATTGTGTGGACCACCTTTTTGCAACGTTTATTAAGTGTTGTTAATATAGACATTTCGCAACATTTGTTCAACATTGCTAATAAGTTTAAATATGTTAGCCTTTTGCAACGTTTATAAAACGTTGCAAAAATATTTTAGCCCATTTTATAAACGTTGCAAAAATATTTTAGCCCATTTAAAACGAATTAATAATAGTACAGAAGCCTTAAACCCCCAAATCTGTCATTCTTGGTCGCCCTCCCCTCAAATCGCTTTCCCATCCCCTCAAATCTCATTTAAAGTTAATAACATCCAGATTTACTTGATTTTCTTGATAGTCATCCATTTCATTTAAATTTTCTCAACCCAGTTTTCTCTCATTATAACAAATCGATCAATAAGTGACCAAGTAATTTTCTTGTCTTGTTATTGTTTTCCTTTGTGCATGTGTATATTGAAATGTTTGACATTTGTGAAACTATTCATCCGGACTTTCAATTTGTGTTAGAGGAATCATTTTATGGTCTTTTGGTCGTAGTGTTGAAATTTGAAGTTTTGGGCAACTGCAAATGTATCATTTTGGCTTGGTTAGTGATGTTGGATATAGATTCTTTTTTTTTTTATTGGTTGGAATTAAACTTTTATTGAAATCTGAAGTTTAAGTAAGACAATAATACTGATGTTTTTATGTTTATTAATTTGGTACTTACAAATATAGAAATTTATGAAATTGCAAGCATTAATTGATCTGGATTTTAGTTTTTGTTAATTTGGATTTCGGTGTCCATTTGTTCAGTAGAATTTAAAGCTCTATTATTTTATTTGAGCAAGGAAAGTATTGGCATTACTATATTGATTGGTGTTACTATGAAATTGAGAAGCTTTATTTAAGATTAAGAATTGAAGACACTTGGTTGATTTATCTATTTTCGTATTGAAATACTTATAACAATTGAGGGGGACTGGAAAAAAAATCCTCGTATTCTGCCGTATGTTGATTGATGTGGTTGAACTTTTGAGGAACCTCTCAATAATGATTGCTATTAATGGTAGAAATATTTGATTTTGATGAAATTTAATATTAGATTCTGTGTTTTTCGTGCACGCAATCTTTGCTACTAAAAAAAGAAAGTCAGTTGATGAATATGACTAGAGTACCTTTTTCTATTACTAGGATTTAATGTGCAGTGGTTGATTCAAAGCGGATTTGAGTTGTTTTCTATTTGTTGTGTATTTATGGTAAGCACATACTTGGATGTGGCTATAAGTTATGTAACTACTACTTTCCAAAAATTAAGTTTTTTAGTTAAAGAAAAGTACATTTGCTAAACCACAATTGCACAAAAAAACATATATTTGCATTTACTTATCTTTTTATATAATGTACCTTTGTATTGTGCAGTGTTGAATAGTATCTTTGCATACAATGGACAAAGAGTGGCTACACTTATCAATGTTATCATCTAAAATTACATATTACATATCTAGATATCAATTAAAAAAAATTTAACATATAATGATCATAAAGTTTAACTTGTAGATTTTCAGAACAATATAGAGATGGAGCCTATAATTTTGTTGATGAGCTCGTGAAAATTGCAATTCAGAAATGATAATATACCCTTGTGTTAAGTGTAGAAATCTAACGCATCACATTATGATACAATTTATGAACATTTAGTTATTAAGGGTATGGATCCTACATATAGTGTTTGGGTATTTCATGGAGAACAACCAAGTGAAGCAAATTTACTCGATGTAGAAATGTCTGAGTCACACAGGACGTTTAAAGACTTCTCTATGCACAACATAATGTGGATCCTGGAAACCCTCCTGATGAAAGAGCGAAAGAGATTGAAAGTTTAGTTGATGATGCTAAAACACATTTATATTCTGGTTGTAGGTGTTCACGAAGATATTACTGTCATGCGTTTTATGCAAAGTGAATTATACCGCAAGTGTACGGTCTTAAGTTTTGTAATATAGTAAAAGAGTTAGAGTGTCGAACCCATAGGGGTTGTAATTTAATTCCACTAAGTACTATAATTATCTAACTTTTTATTTTATTTAGACAATAAATGTTTGAATGAATGATTTTAAATTAATCTAATGAGATTGGTTAACAAATGCGAGGAATGCAAATAATCAAGTTGAGAAAGCCCAGTGAATGATTTCACATAACCTTCAATTATGATTCAATGATATCCAATTATGCCAATTGATTTTCCCATATTCAAAAGCAAGAATCCTAAATTATTTATATCTCCTCTCTCGAGTGCCGACTAGAAATTAACCCTAGAATTTAATCTCAATATCTCTATTCCGAATTAAAATCTAGAATTTATCACTTTCTCTCAAAATCCCTAGAATTCTTTTATGAAGTAAGCTTTATAGATTTTACACTTTCTCTCGAAATCCATAAAACCTACATTGTGTCAATCCTATGATCGCGCCTAATGAAAAACATAAAGAGAAAAGTGATAGGAATGTAAAATGCATATTTCTCCTTCCTTATTTTATGTGCTCGTATATTTATTTTGTGTAAAAATATACTAATTACGTTCATATTTTGATTTAGGGAGCAGTTATATGGATATGGTGTAATTTGGAAGAAATATGTGAAAATGGATCAAAGTGAAAGGAAATGAAAGTTCAGGGACTAAAGAGCAATACTATAAACTTGTTTATAACCTTAGGATGAAGATTCGAGAGCATTAGAGGTCAATTGGATAAAGAAATGAGTCAAAGAGACGAAATATAGCTAAGACATTATCATTTAAGGCGCGCGCCCTCGCTTGCAAGAGAGGCGCGCACCCCAAACCTAAAAAACCTCTCCTGAGGCTTGGAAAAACGCTAAGGCGCGCGCCTCAAGCCGAAACGTAATTTTTTCCTGTTTCCTTATTTGATTGAAACACGTATGGAAACCTAATTTTCCATGATATTTAAACCCTAGAACACAACCAGAACGAGGAGAATGTCTCCAAACTCCATTCTTCATTATTTCTCTCTTAGATTCATGAATTGTAACTAAAATTTTATACTTGGTCAAAGGAAACGGAAGCTTCGGAATCACATATTGTGAGATCTAAATAGTTTTCTTGTTGTTTGATTTATATTTTGAGTATTGAATATTCTCCTGCATTTATTTCTATGATTTGTTGCGTTTAATTCCTAGAGGGCCCTCTAGTTCATTGATTGTAACAATCTACTTCTAAATTAAACATCAAATCCGTAATTGTTTGATCACTTTAACTTATAACACTAGGATTTGATAATTTTCTACGATAGAAGTTATTGAATCTTAAAAATGATGTTTAAATAGATTGAATACAACCGTTGGTGTTTGTGTTATCTAGTTCATCGATTTCTCTATTGTGTAAAGCTGTTATTAAATTGAATCTTGAGCATTGGTCTGGAGTTATTTAATAATTAGGGTTAATTAGAACAATTGTTTCTAACTAACTAAAAATAAGAAGAGCTAGGAAAATAATTCCAACGGTGAATATTCAAAATATGAATTGAATTATCATTGCATCTATGATCAATTGTGGATCTCCGACGATGGATGTGGACTTAGACCAAGGTTAATCTTTTGAATGTTTTTGTTAATTTAATTTTCGTTGTTATTAATTGCATTATTTATAATTGTTTGCATACAAAAACCCCACAATCATTGTACGGAACATAAAATATTAAATTACACACTCTTCGTGGGATCGACCCTTACTTCCATTACTACATTAATTTTAGAGGTTTAAGGACTATTTTTTGGTGCCTACGACAGCACACCAGATTTTAGCGCCGTTGCGAGGGAGTTGTGTTAATTTATTTTTTTGCTTTTTAGTTGTTTATTTTATTTTTGAAGAAACAAATCATAATTTTTTAGGTTTTTAGATATTTTATTGTTTTTAAAAATTGTAGTATAGAATTTTATTTGTATTTCTTAATCTAGTTTTTTTAATTTTATTTTTCATTTGTTCTGTTTGTTTATACCCGCAACTCAATCTTCTAATCAAAGTGATTTCAGTACGATCTAGAAATTAAGAAAACTTTACACAAGTTAAGGAGTAACATCCAACAAAATCTTGAAGAAAACAATCTCAACCCCAACAATCTATTTGCAAGTGATTTTGAGTTTGAAGGAGAATGAACCATGACCGAAAATAGGATTTTGAAGGAGCTTGCAGCCCCTACATTGAATCAACAACATTTATGCATAACATTTCCTATTTTAGATGCTACTATGACATTTGAGCTTAAATCTGGACTAATACACCTTTTGCCTACTTTTCATGGTCTTGCAGGTGATGATCCTCATAAACATCTAAAAGTATTTCATGTGGTCTGCAGGAGTATGAAACCCAATGGAATTACTTAAGAACAGATTAAACTGAGAGCTTTTCCATTTTCTCTGAAGGATTCGGCTAAGGATTGGCTCTACAATCTCGAGAAGGATTACCACATGGGATGGAATGAAGAGATTATTTCTAGAGAAATATTTTCCAGCTTCAAGGGCAGCAAATATTAGGAAAGAAATTTGTAATGTCAGACAAGATCACAGGGAATCTCTATATGAGTATTAGGAGCGGTTTAAGAAAATGTGTGCAAGTTGTCCCATCATCAAATCCGTGAGCAACTTCTCATCCAATAATTCTATGAAGGTCTTTAACCCATAGAAAGAAGCATGATTGATGCTGCAAGTGGAGGATCTTTGGTTGATAAAACTCTAGAAGGAGTGATGAATTTAATTGCAAACATGGCAGCCAACTCTCAACAATTTGGCATTAGATTTAATCTCCCATCTAGACAAGTTAATGAGGTAAATATCTCATCAATTGAACAACAAATAGCGAGTCTAACCACTCTTGTTCGTCAAATGGCTGTAGGTACTATGCAAACAGCGAAGGCATGTGGAGTTTGTTCATTGGTAGGCCATCCAACTGATATATGCCACACTTCAAGAATAATCCATTGAACATGTAAATGCAGCCAGTATTTTTCCTGGACAACCATAGAGGAATTATGATCTCTATTCAAACATGTACAACCAAGGATGGAGGGATCATCCAAATCTTAGCTATGGGAATCGACAAATGAATCAACCTATGAATCAGAATCGACAAAATCTCCAGCAATATAATCAACCATGTTCTCCTAGACAACAACATGGCCAAATTTCTAACTATGGTGTGTCTTTAGAAGATATTATTAAATCCCTTGCCACTAACACTTTGCAATTTCAATAGGAGACTAGGGCTAGCATTCAATGTTTGGAGAATCAAATGGGTCAAGTAGATAATGCGGTCAGTCGGCTAGAGGCGCAAATTTCTGGGAAACTACCATC
This sequence comes from Fraxinus excelsior, assembly GCA_019097785.1. Taxonomy (NCBI): domain Eukaryota; kingdom Viridiplantae; phylum Streptophyta; class Magnoliopsida; order Lamiales; family Oleaceae; genus Fraxinus; species Fraxinus excelsior. The sequence goes on along the minus strand of CM032625.1, from coordinate 24,540,759 downwards.
TCAAACAATGGTGAATCCAAAAGAAAATGTGAGTGCAATCATCCTGAGAAGTGGTAAAGAGGTTGAGATTCCAGTAAAGGCATTCCCTAGACCGTTGGAGCAAGAAAAGGAAGAAAAAGAGGTTGGAAACAAGATTGGCACCAATGATACCGAAGTGATTGAACGTAATTTTTTACCCCTCTTTAATTATAAACCAATACCCCATTTTTCTCAAACTTTAGTAGGATCTAGAAAATATGAATGAGATCATGATGAGCTGCATGAAATTCTTAGTAAATGTGAGGTAAATATTCCACTTTTAGATATTTTTAAACAAGTGCCTCGTTATGCTAAATTTTTGAAAAATTGTACAAGTTTTTGGAAACAGAAATTGAAAGGGATTGAAAGGGTAAAAGTTGGAGAACAGGCATCTGCAATAATTCAAAAGAAACTTTCCGCAAAGTGCACAAATCAAGGTATGTTCACTATCCCTTACATGATAGGCGACACTAATCTTGAGAAGGCCATGATAGATTCAAGAGCATCTATTAATGTCATGCCATATTATGTATATACTTCCTTGAAACTTGGACCTTTAAATAAAATTGGTGTGATAATTCAATTAGCTGATAAATCTAATGCTTATCCTAAGGGGGTAGTTGAGGATGTTCTCGTGAAAGTTAATGAGTTGGTTTTTCCTGTTGATTTTTATGTGCTTGACATGGGTAATAGTAATCATACTACCTCTATCTTGTTAGGAAGATCGTTTTTAAGGGCATCCAAAATTAAAATGAATTTTAATAATGGCACATTGACCATATAATTTGATGATAAGATCATTAAACTTAATACCTATGATTCCATGTGTTGACGTTCAAAATTGTATGAACAAGATTGAGGTCAACTAAGAGTGCAGAAAGTAGTCTAAAGGATGCGATGAAGAAGAATGCTCGATTGTCTCTGAAACAATTACTTCTTTTTCACAGATAGTCTAGAATATTCAAAGGGTTCACTGTGGTTTTTCTCCTTAGGGTATTCCTTTAGATTTTCTGTCTGCCTCCCTTGCCATCTTTGTTTTCTGAGCCTTTTATAGTAGAAACATAATAACGTCTAATCCTCATGTCTTGTCAACCCAGAGACTGAGCTGAGCTAATTGGTGCGTTGTCCTAACGGGATTGGCGCCCGACCTCAACGTTGTACTGTTGACTGAGGATGATGGGACTTGTTGATCCCGGTAGTAAATGCATTGTCTATTAAAGCAGGCTAAGGCTTCTGGTTGGAGGAATAGGTGGGCGCTGACACAGGACCTTTCCACGTGTATCCCTTTGATTTGATGCCCAAAGATCTTGTCAGTGATCCGTAATCATTAGCCACTGTAGCGTCTTGGAAAACTACAATGGCTTGTTGGGAAAGCTATGCTCCTGCCGATCTGACCTCGCATAACCGAACTCCCATTTCCTTGTCCTCATTGGGATATGACAGGCCGAGCTCAACGACCTCGGAGGTCGGTGTCAACAGTTACCCCCAGGTCAGGTCTAATTTTAAATAAGAGTCTGACCTTATTTCACTGTCATGGCACAAGTACCAACCCGCGTAATAATTGCTCCTGCCGCCGCCAGGTACACCTGTCGCCTAGGGGGTGGCTGGACGTCTTCACCTCTTTTTAGGCAGTGATTGACAGCCGCGTGCATTTATTGCCATTTTCTACCGGTTTATATCCCGCCTTTTGCCATTCCAGAACGCTTCCTTCCGTCTTTCTTTAGTATTTTCGGATTCCATCCTTCCTTATTCCTAAATTCGCAAACTCTTCGGTCCCTTTCTCTTTCCCTGAATTTCCGACCAAGATAATTGCCCAGGTATTCTCCTGCCATTTTTAGGATACCTTTTCTTTTGCGCATTACTTACTCTTTAACACGCTTACATGAGCTCGGACGAATCCCGTGTGCAGACCTGGGGAAATCAACAGGAAGAATTTGTACCATCTTCGTCCACCCAGTCATTTAGTGCATCGTCCGCTAGTTCCGATTGCCAGGAAGTATTCACACCCACCCCTATCGCGTCATTTTATCCTCCTCCGCCCCCTCCTAACCCAACATCAAATTCACCTAGAAGTATGGAGCATAGGCGTAAGTTAAGGGAAGAGAGGGTACGCGAGGAGAGCAGTAGTGGGAGTGGTACTTGGGGAGCGAGTAGTCTCAGGTCGGTGGTGACGGAGGGTTCATTAGCTGCGGTTAGGGCTAAGTATGGCATCCCCCCTTCCGTAGAGCTAGTTGTGCCAATTTCTTCCGACCGAGCTAACAGCCCCCCTGAAGGATGTGTGGCCCTTAACGGTGCCATTCTGCAGGCTGGTTTAAGGCTGCCCTTTCCGAAGATCGTTAGGTCATTCTTTTCTTCCTGGGGAATAGCCCCTACCCAGCTGTGTCCAAACGGGTGGAGGACCTTGATAGCGACCTTGATTTTGTGGAAGCGGTTAGGATACCCAGAGATGGACGTCTCCCAGTTCAACTCCCTCTTTACCTTTAAAGAAGACGGGAAGAAAACGGGTTGGTGGTATACTAGTGCTAGGCCCAGGACGGGGGGTTCACTAGTTTTAGATACGCCTTCCTCGATCAAAGGGTGGAAAGAGGAGTTCTTTTTTGTTTTGGGGGAATGGCAGTTCCATCCGGACGAGGTGGACAGGGGGGATGTAGTCCCCACCCTTTATCATTCCCTTTGTAAGTGAGGGTCCTTACTGCCATTTTTGTGGAACCATTGTCTGGTTTGACTAATCTGCCTTTTTCTTGTAATTTTTTGCAGTTTACCGACCTTGTCACCTGAACTCGACGATCCAGAAGCAGGCCGACTCAATCCGAGCGCTTCCTAACAGAGAGAGATCCTGCAAGTTTGTAATTACAAACGACAACTTATTCCAAGCGGGTCTACTCCGAGCTATTCCTCCGACCTCAACGCATAGCAGATCTCGGACCCCAGCTCCTACTGCCTCTCATAAGGGAATTTTTACGTTTCATTGGTTTTACTGGCTCTCTGTTCATTACTGACCTTATCCTTTGCCTTTTTCAGACCAACGACCGGATATGTTGAATTTTCGCGCGGCTAGGGCGGCTAAGGCGGCTGAGGCCGAAAAAAGGAAGAGAGAGGAGGTTGCTGCTAAGGGGCCAGCCCGACCTGAGGGAGCTGAGGTGGAACAAGAAGACGAGCAGCCCTTGCAGAGGCGTCGTCCATCCAGCCTGCCGCCTGCTCCCATTCTCCCAGACTCTCCTGTCCATACGGCGGCTACGGTGGCTGTTGCCGCTTCCTCTTCTAAGTCCCAGGAGAAGCGGCCTGACCTTCAGAGGTCGGGTGTTGAGGATTTGGTTGGGCGCCGACCTGAGATCCTCCTGGACTTCCTCAGAGCTCCTTCCCCAGCAAGGGAATCAGTTGCTGCCTTCCCCCCGCCCCTTAGAGAGTCTGCCGTTTTGATGACACGGAGCTGGCCTGATAAAGAGCAGCAATTTCTGAACGAGATGCCCGTCGGGGAGAACGTCCTCACAGCTCAGCTTCATTGTCACAGAGCTGTTCTCCACATGTCTTCCGTAGTGGACAAGGTACAGAGTTTACTTTTAGTATCTCATACTTTGATTAGTAACCTTCTTACGTTTTTGAAATGTTACCCTCATGCCTTCCAGGTCAAAGCAGAACTTGATTCCGTGCTGGAGTTCAAAGCTAAGGCTGATAAACTTTTTTCCGAGGTTGAGGCGGAGAGGTCTGCTTTTGCGGGGGAAAAACGAAGTTATGAGGATCGCCTGGATAAGATGGGGGAAGAGCTTGACGCCTGCCTTACTAAGGAGCATAAATTACTCGACGAAAACAAGGCGCTGTATTTGTAGGGGGAAAAGTCAAGTTCCCGAGCTGAACTCGAGAAGAAACGAGCTGACGAAGCAGTAGCTCAAGTGATGGCCCTGAAAAAAGAAACCGAGCTGAAGGTTTCTAACGCCGTGGAAGAATGGAGGGCCTCTCCTGCCTTCGACGCCATTGCTCAAGAAGCGTATGCCCTGGCTATGGGTGAAGTCATTAAGTTTATCAATCAGAAAAGGCCGGACTGGGATACTGCTTTCTTGGTGGAAGCTCAGAAGGAGCAGGAGAAGGAGCTGGAGCGAATGTTAAGAGCTTCTGAAGCTGGGCAAGTTGAGGCTCAACCTTCCACGGCTGAAGATCTTCCTCCCCCTCCTTCTAGTTCTTAGTTTTTATGTTGCTCCATGTGTTCCCCTAACTTTTCTCGCGACTTTTGTATCTTTTGTTTTATGGATAAAAACATTTTGTTTGGTGCTTTACTTTTGCTTTTTATAATTGGGTCCGTAACTTTCAAACGAACTGGTAAATAGAATTTTTTCGTTTTTTCGCCATTTGCTGTAGGAGTCGTATTGGGTTTTGCCTGAACTTCTCGTATAATTTATGCAAAGTGTTGCAGCACTTAGATTCTGCCCACTTCATGAGTAGGAATTAGGAATCATGCTAAGTGTTGCAGCACTTGCAACATTAGCTCGGCCTACTGCATGGGTAGGGCTTAGGAATCATGCTAAGTGTTGCAGCACTTACAACATTAGCTCAGCCTACTGCATGGGTATGGCTTACAAGAGATTCTGCCCACTTCATGAGTAGGGCTTAGGAATCATGCTAAGTGTTGCAGCACTTACAACATTAGCTCGGCCTACTGCATGGGTAGGGCTTAGGAGAGATTCTGCCCGCTTCATGAGTGGGGCTTAGGGATCATGCTAAGTGTTGCAGCACTTACAACATTAGCTCGGCCTACTGCATGGGTAGGGCTTTAGGAGAGATTCTACCCACTTCATGAGTGGGGCTTAGGAATCATGCTAAGTGTTGCAGCACTTACAACATTAGCTCGGCCTACTGCATGGGTAGGGCTTAGGAGAGATTCTGCCCACTTCATGAGTAGGGCTTAGGAATCATGCTAAGTGTTGCAGCACTTACAACATTAGCTCGGCCTACTGCATGGGTAGGGCTTAGGAGAGATTCTGCCCACTTCATGAGTAAGGCTTAGGAATCATGCTAAGTGTTGCAGCACTTACAACATTAGCTCGACCTACTGCATGGGTAGGGCTTTAGGAGAGATTCTGCCCACTTCATGAGTGGGGCTTAGGAATCATGCTAAGTGTTGCAGCACTTACAACATTAGCTCGGCCTACTGCATGGGTAGGGCTTACAAGAGATTCTGCCCACTTCATGAGTGGGGCGCTTAGGAATCATGCTAAGTGTTGCAGTACTTACAACATTAGCTCGGCCTACTGCATGGGTAGGGCTTACAGAGATTCTGCCCACTTCATGGGTGGGGCTTAGGAATCATGCTAAGTGTTGCAGCACTTACAACATTAGCTCGGCCTACTGCATGGGTAGGGCTTTAGGAGAGATTCTGCCCACTTCATGAGTGGGGCTTAGGAATCATCCGGCGTGGACGCCGTACTTCTTGGAGAGTCATTCTGATAACCATGCTTTTATTCATAGAGGCAGCATATTACAGCAATCTATTGGTAATACTTTTTGAGGTGCTCTGCGTTCCAGGGGTGCGGTAAAGTCCTGCCTTCCATATCTTCCAGTTCGTAAGCCCCTTTGAGCAGTACCTTGCTTACCCTGTAAGGACCCTCCCAGTTGGGTCCTAAAGATCCAGCATTTAGTTCTCTTGTTGCCAGGAAGACCTTCCTTAGGACAAGGTTGCCAACCTCGAACTCTCATTTCTTTACCTTCTGGTTGTAGTATCTCGCATTGCGCTGTTTGTATACCGCATTTCTGACTTCAGCGACATCCCTTCTTTCTTCTATCAAATCCAATTCTTCTCGTAATGTTTGCTCGTTCCTGTCTTCTTGATACATCAGAGTTCTGACAGATGGAATTTCAACCTCAAGAGGAATCACGGCCTCTACCCCGAAGGCTAGGGAGAAAGGGGTTTCTCCAGTGCTGCTTCTGGCAGTAGTGCGATAAGACCATAATACGCTGGGGAGTTCTTCCGCCCATCCTCCCTTAAGAGTGTCGAGCTTTGTTTTCAACGTATGCTTGATAATCTTATTGATAGCCTCAACTTGTCCGTTAGCCTGGGGGTGATTCGGCGTGGAGAAATGTTTTTGTATTCCCAATTCCTCGCAGAAATTTGCAAAGCGAGTGTTGTCGAACTGTTTTCCGTTATCCGTCACTATGGAGTGAGGTATTCCAAACCTACATATGATTGACTTCCATATGAACTCAGTGGTTTTGTGCTCGGTGATTTTCGCCATAGGTTCAGCCTCAGCCCACTTGGTGAAATAGTCAACAGCCACAATTGCAAACTTCGTCCCCCCTTTTCCCGTAGGCATGGGACCGATAAGATCGACCCCCCATTTTGCGAAAGGCCACGGTGCCATTACATAGTTCAGTTCTCCAGGGGGGAGTTTGATGTTAGGTGCGAACCGTTGGCATCTGTCGCACTTCATGGTGAATTCCAGCGTATCCTTTTTCATGGTCGGCCAGAAGTATCCTTGGCGCATGATTTTGTGTGACAATGACCGTCCTCCTGCGTGATTTCCGCATATCCCCTCGTGTATTTCTTTCATAGCACGAAGGGCTTCTTCCTCATCCAGGCACCTTAACAGTGGCGCAGCATATCCTCGCTTATATAAGATGCCGTCGATCAATGTGTACCTTGCTGACCTTACCCTCAGCTTCCTTGCCAAGGCGGGATCCTCTGGGCATATACCCGTTTGGAGGTACGTAACGAGTTCTTCCATCCATGAGTGTCTGGGCTCCGTCGCCATGTGGATTTTCTCAGCTTCTTCAATCGCAGGGCGGTGGATTCTCCCAACAGGTATGCTATCAAACCTCTCAATTCCTTCACTGGTTGCCAACCGAGCTAGTGCATCAGCGTGCCCGTTCTGAGTTCGTGGGACCTGTCTGATACGGACATCTTTAAACTTCTGGAGTTCGCTTCTGACGATCTGGAGATATTTGCCCATTCTTTCCTCTTTGGCTTGATAGGTTTCGTTGACTTGGTTTACTATCAGTTGGGAGTCACTGTACGCCATCAGCCAATCAACTTTCATTTCGCTTGCCATCCGGAGGCCGGCTATCAGGGCCTCGTACTCAGCTTCGTTGTTAGAAGCGCTGAAGTCGAAAGGTAACGCTTCGCAGAACAGTTGTTGGTTTGGGCTTATTAGAACTATCCCAGCTCCTGCTCTTTCATCCGTGGAGGATCCGTCAACGAACAGTTTCCAAGGGGCATGGGGAGGTGATTGTCCCATAGGGTCTGAGCTGAACTCAAGAATGAAATCGGCCAGCGCTTGAGATTTTATTGAGGTGCGTGGTTTGTACCTTACATCGAACTGGCCGAGCTCAATTGACCATTTTACCAATCTCCCTGAAGTATCTGGTTTCTGCAGTACCTGCCTCAAAGGTTGGTTCGTCAGGATCTCAATGGAATGTTCCAGGAAGTATGGCCTCAGTTTCCGAGCAGCGATTATCACAGCATAGGCCAACTTCTCCAGTGGGGAGTAGCGAACTTCGGCGTCGTGCAGGGCCTTAGAAACATAGTAAACTGGGTGACTGTACTCCGTCCTCCTCCCTGGCCAACACCGCGCTGACGGCATGTTCCGAGACTGCCAAGTATAGCATGAGTGTTTCTCCTTCTCTAGGTTTGGACAGCACAGGTGGTTGTGATAGGTGTGATTTTAGTTGGTTGAAAGCGACCTGACATTCCGGCGTCCATTCAAACTTCTTTCCTCCTCTCAGCACGTCAAAGAAGGGCTTACACTTGTCTGTTGATTTTGACATGAATCTGCTGAGGGCGGCTATCCGTCCTGTTAAGCTTTGAACTTCCTTAGGTCTGGATGGAGGACGCATCTCAATGATGGCCCTTATCTTATCTGGGTTAGCTTCAATTCCTCTGCGGTTTACTAGATATCCCAGAAATTTCCCTGAGCTTACTCCAAATGCGCATTTACGGGGGTTTAGCTTCATCCCGTATGTTCTTAGGATCTCGAACATTTCGGCGAGATGTTGCCGATGTTCCCAAGCCTCTGCACTCTTAACCAACATGTCATCCACGTAGACCTCCATGGTTTTCCCAATTTGTTTGGCAAACATGGAGTTAACCAGACGTTGGTAGGTCGCTCCTGCATTCTTGAGACCAAACGGCATAACTTTATAGCAGTACAGACCTCTGTCGGTGACGAATGCCGTGTGTTCTTGGTCCGGTTCATGCATGGGAATCTGATTGTAGCCTGAATATGCGTCCATGAAGCTGAGCAAATCGTGCCCAGCAGTGGCATCCACCATTTGGTCAATCCTTGGCAGAGGGAATCTGTCTTTAGGGCATGCTTTATTCAGGTCGGTGAAATCTATGCATACCCTCCAATCCCCATTGTTCTTTTTCACTAGTACAGGATTAGCGGTCCATTTTGGGTATTTTGCTTCGCGAATGAATCCGTTCTTGAGCAGCTTTTGCACTTCCTTATTGAGGGCCTCATATCGTTCTGGGTTAAGTGGCCTCCTTCGTTGCTGTTTTGGCTGTGCTGAGGGATCAACTCCTAACTTGTGGCACATGACTTTTGGGTTGATTCCCTTCATGTCCGCGTGTTCCCAGGCAAATACATCGAGGTTTTCCTGGAGGAAACTGATAATTTGATCCCTCACTGGGGGCTGGAGGTCATGACCTATTTTCAGCTCCTTGGGCGGGACGCCTAGACCAACTTGGATGACGTCCAGCTCTTCCACAGGTTCTCCACCTCGTGTTTTTGCTCTTGGATCCAACGTGTCTGGGATGAACTCTCTTGTGCATGTCATACCGACCTCGTTTAGTTCGGTTATCATTGGATCCCCGTGTTCCGATGTCTCAGCTTGTTGGCAGCTCTGGTCATCCAGCATTCCAACCAGGAGCTTAGGTAAGTCTACGTTGCAGGCTCTCGCTTCCACTTGGTTCCCACGTATTACTCCTGGTCCGTTCGGAGTGGGGAACTTGAGGCAGTAATGATACATTGGGGTTGCCGCCTGCAGTTCGTGCAATAAAGGTCTCCCTAATATGGCATTGTAGTTTGAAGGGATATCGACCACGACAAAATCCGCCAGGATTTTTCTGTAGCATGGGGGTTCGCCGAACTCAACACTGAGTACAATCTGTCCCCGAGCTTCGACCGGATAGCCGGAAAATCCTTGAAGTTTTCGGGGGTACGGTTGAAGGTATTGATCCTGTATGGCCATTTGCCTCAACGTTTGGTAGTAAAGCACATTGACCGAGCTCCCGTTGTCTACTAGAGTTCGGTGTATTCGGACTTCTGTCACATCCATAGCGATAACCAGCGCATCACTTTGGTCTTGCAGAACCCCCTGTGCATCTTTTTCTGAAAACCCGAACCACTCAGGGCCCGAACAAGCGGCGGGTTCCGATGCGGGGTATCTCATACTAAAGTTTTGGTGTACGTGAGCATCACGCGCCAGCTTGCGCCTAGTTCTTCTTGAACCCTCTAAATATTGGTTTCCGCTTACCAACATTCGAATCTCAACACGGGGCTGGGGGTCGCGAGCTGGGGGTTCGGGCCGTGCTGGTTGGTTTTCTCCCCGCTGGTCAGGCTGTTGAAGCCTGGATGGACCTGCTATTCTTGGCCTTGCTACGAACTCCCGTAAATGGCCTCTCTGAATGAGGGCTTCCACCCCTTCCTTTAGGTCTCGGCAGTTGTCAGTGTCATGTCCCGCTGTCTTATGATATCGGCAGTACTTTGCTTGGTTCTTCCCAGCTGTTTCTTTGCCTCCAGGCGGAGGTCGGCGAAAAGACTTCTTTGCTTCGGTTTAAAGAAAGACCTCCTTCAGACTAGCATCCAAAGGGTGGTAGCCGCGGAATTTATCGGGATACGGTCTAGAGCGGCTTTGATCCCTTCTATCTTTCCTTTTCTCCTGACCTCCGTCTCTTTCCGCTTGTTTCCCATTTGCTTGCCGCGGGGAACGGGGGTTCTGTTTAACATCCTCGTGATCCGAAGTGGCCTCTTCTGCACTGATGTACTTCTCAGCTCGGCCTAAGAGTCCATGGTACGTTTGCGGGCCATCTTCATGGACTGACCACCAGAATCGTGTCTTGGGCCTCAGTCCTGACAAAACTGCCATGAGCGCAGCGTCGTCAGAAACTTTCTCAACTTCCATGGATTGTTTGTTGAATCTGTCCAGGTAGCTTTTAAGGGATTCCGTCTTTCCTTGCTTTATGCTTACCAACCTTTCTTTGGGAGTGGTCCTTGCCTTTGAACCCATGAACTGGGCGAGGAATGCTGTGGCAAGATCGTCCCAGCATTTTATAGATCTTTGGTGTAATCTTCTGAACCATCTTTGAGCCTTGTCTCCCAATGTTAAGGGGAAAGCACGGCACATGATGGCTTCTCCGGCTCCCTGAAGCTCCATCCAAGAAGAGTATTTGTCAAGGTGACTGAGGGGGTCTCCTTCCCCGTCATATCCGGCCAGCTGAGGCATTTTCATCTTTTCGAGTAATGGTTCTGCTAGGATATCCTCGGTAAATGGTGAGTGGCGTTTGGTGAAATATTCATCCGGGCTCCCCTTGCTTTTTGCCTCCAGATCCGCAATGCGCTTCTTTAGGGCGTTCACTTCATTTTCTGGTCGTTCTCCAGGATGGTCTCTTTGGCGTTCAGCTTGCTTCCTAGCGGGAGTCGAGGAATGCTGAGGGCCCAACTTGTCGAATGCACTGTTCGTCCTCCTAGTTTTTGATTTAGTCGCCACAGGGGAGCTTCTAACTTCCTCAGTTTGGTCCCTGGAAGATCCTTCGTCTGAAAAATGCAGGGTCCGCCTAGTGGGGAGTCGTTCGGTCCTTTCCTGGCGAAGAGATTCCTCTCTGTTTTCCCGTGGTAGGTATCGGGCTTGGTTTTGTTCCAACCTGCTGACAATATTCGTCAGTTTCTCAATGGCTTCCCTCATTGTCGCCATTTGTGGGTCAGCGGTTTCGTCCCGACCCCCTTTTTCCGAGTTCATGGGATTACGGCTTCGCCCAGGAGGGGTATGGCCCGCGTGGGACTGGTTCCCTGATGCTGACAATTCGTCCATGGGGTTACTTTTATGAATCGTGTGTGGAGATGGGGCTGCTATCAAGTAGGGGGCCCTCCTTCTAGCGCCAAACTGTTGACGTTCAAAATTGTATGAACAAGATTGAGGTCAACTAAGAGTGCAGAAAGTAGTCTAAAGGATGCGATGAAGAAGAATGCTCGATTGTCTCTGAAACAATTACTTCTTTTTCACAGATAGTCTAGAATATTCAAAGGGTTCACTGTGGTTTTTCTCCTTAGGGTATTCCTTTAGATTTTCTGTCTGCCTCCCCTGCCATCTTTGTTTTCTGAGCCTTTTATAGTAGAAACATAATAACGTCTAATCCTCATGTCTTGTCAACCCAGAGACTGAGCTGAGCTAATTGGTGCGTTGTCCTAACGGGATTGGCGCCCGACCTCAACGTTGTACTGTTGACTGAGGATGATGGGACTTGTTGATCCCGGTAGTAAATGCATTGTCTATTAAAGCAGGCTAAGGCTTCTGGTTGGAGGAATAGGTGGGCGCTGACACAGGACCTTTCCACGTGTATCCCTTTGATTTGATGCCCAAAGATCTTGTCAGTGATCCGTAATCATTAGCCACTGTAGCGTCTTGGAAAACTACAATGGCTTGTTGGGAAAGCTATGCTCCTGCCGATCTGACCTCGCATAACCGAACTCCCATTTCCTTGTCCTCATTGGGATATGACAGGCCGAGCTCAACGACCTCGGAGGTCGGTGTCAACACCATGCAATATCAGTGTAATAATAATTTTGTTCATTTTATTGATGTGATTGATCAATTAGCACATGAGGTTTTTGAATTTGATGTTAAAAATGAATGGAAAGTTGTCATTAGTGAGCATCTTGGGAAATAAAAAGAGGAGCTGGCCTTAAATATTGAGTTGCAAAGAATTGTGACATCATTAAATGCTCTTCCAAAGTCAGGTAACAGTTCTTGTTGTATATTATCATTTTCTAATGAGAGGCCTTTACTTTCTGTTTTACAGACTTCCATTTCAGATTTGAAACCTCACCCCAGTCACCACAAGTATGTATTCTATAGATGTGGATGAACATTGTCAGTTATCATTCCCATTGGACTTGGTACATCGCAAGGAAGATCGAAGCTAACCATGATAGACTCGGACTAAATAAGGAAACATTGAGTCGAGCTAAAGACAATAAACAAAGGCGCTGCTTGGGAAGTAACCCAAGGGGAGTTCGTTCATTTATCTTTTTATTTTAGTTTTTATTTTTTGCATTCTATTTTTTTATTTTTAGTTATATTTGTTATTTTCTTTGCATTGGACCTTACATTGGGAACAATGTAAATTTTAAGTGTGGGGGAGGGGATTTAGACTTATTGCATTTCAATTTTGAGTGAGTTTAATTTCAATACTTTTTGTATGATTTTCAAGAAAATAAGTTGAGAGTTAAATGATTGTTTTTGGCCGTGTATGCTATTTGCTAGAATTAATTAGGTTTTTGAAGAACTCATAACATGATTGAATGAATAATTCTCCAACTTAGAGTTTATTAGTGGAGTTATTTTCTTTGAGGATGGTATTAACTAAATTCTGTAGACAAAAGTCGGTGAGATTTTTGAGTCTTTAGACTGATACATATATAACAGTCTCATTATTCTTTTTCATGTGTGATATTCTTCCATGGTTTTGTTTCTCTAGAACTTGCCTTGACTTTCTTCAAGATCACATTGACGCATGCATATACGAACATGATTAATGTCATCTTTGTCTCATAAATGAGTTTCATTAGCTAAATAGACGACCCTATAATTGAATTTTCCATTATTGAGCCCCTTTGAGCCTTATTGTCTTTTCTTTGTATAAACTAACATTACAAACTTTAAACCGGAAAAAAACATTGTCTTTACCCAAGCTTTAGAGCTAGTGGAGTATCGTTGAATGTCAAGAGAAGCGTGAGTATGCAAGAAAATAAGTGTGGGGGTGTCAAAATGTATGGTAATGCTATTATTGGTGAATTGGAACAAATATTCTACGTCAATTCAAGGAGTTCTAGTATTGGTGTATAATTTGGAGTTTACATTGTGCAAGAAAAACACAAGAAGAAGAAGAAAAGAAAATGAATGATTGAAGAAAAAAAAAAGAAAAAAAAATAAGTGATAAAGGAAAATGATTTTAATGTGAAAAAGATCTATATTCATAACTCTTTCTACATCTCAAGAAATAGTTCAATTTGTGTAGGATAGATGCAAAAATGATGAAGCTATCATGTGGAGTGGTTGGTTTACATGTCTTGTGTATATGTTTGAGCTAAGTCTATTTATCTTTACTCCTCTAGTTTCGATGGCTCTTGAGTCACATACCCAAATATTTTTCACCTTGACCATAAGCCATATTACAACCTTTGAAAAATCCTTATGATTCTTGTAAAACATGTGATCTAAGTGGTGGCGAATGAGAAGATATACAAGCATATGGTAGAACATCTCCATTGGAATGAATTTCAGCGAAACACTTACCATTTTAAACACATGATAGTTGAGTGCTTATATCCGTGAGGGTCTATGACACGACCCCGTCTCGAGTCACCCTAGTGGACCCAGACGGGGGCGTGCGCCAATGATGAATTCTAGCTAGATGCTGGACCCACTACCAACGCAACATAGACTGTTCTATGACTGATTGACTAATTGAGGACTACAATATTTTTATAGAAATTTTGACAGGGTTTTCCCTAAAATTTTGATAAAACCAACCTGAAAATCGACAAAACTCATGCAAACATCTACACCAAATATTTTGAAAACCACTAATGCCAGCACAACGCAATTACTACCAAACATCGTGTCCACAAGCATACATTACATCAATTTTACAACCCTTCGACTAAGTGTACATCAACAAAATATTAGACCAAGTATTTAATAACATGAATCCCCAAAATATAATACATACTATGAAATGATTAAGATCGTGCAACTAAATTGTGGTTAATCAGGCTCTGACTGCAACAGGCTTTCCAAGTATCTAAAATTCAACGGCTTCCTGATAGGAAAAACATGACAAAAGATAAGAGATTGTAACTCAATGAGTGGATAATATGCAAATAACAAGTACTTTTCCATTTATATTACTGAAAAATCTGATTTAATTTCTTACAGCTTTAAGAAGTGCTAAATTCTGACCATCTGTTTAGAACTGAAATATGCTAAAATCATAAAATTCTTACTCTTTATTTGGAATAGCCAACCGTAAAATATGTCAAGTATAACTAATCTGGTATCAACAAAAATCTGTGTAAAGCTGTCATTTATGTAAGTTAAAATCGTATTTCTGTATCTGAATAAGCTGAATTCTATAATTTGAAAGGAACTATCATCTGATATTCGAAAAATCTGTAAATCTACAACTGAATAAACATAATATAATATACTGAATAGTCATACCAATAAGTACCTAATGAATAGTCTTACTCATGTACCTCTGATAATCTGATAATCTGGTCGCAGAGCTACCCCAAAGGCTAATCACCCTAGTACACGGCCCAAAGCCTATGTGTGTACAAGAGTGGGTCCCAAAGACCTCTGATAATCTGGTCATACACTGTGGAAACACATTCGCATCTGTGCAGAGCGGGTAAAATCACCATAATTGATCATACAATATGGAAACACATTCATACTAGTGCAGATCGGGTAAAATAACCATATGAAGTCATACACTGTGGAAACAAATTCACACCAGTGCAAACTAGGTAACATCACCTGGGTACTTTCTGGTGATTTTTAAAATAATTTTAAATATACTGAAATAGGTAATATGAATAAAACATGCTAGAGAAATGTTTTAAATGAACTGAATTTAACTTTAAAAGAACTAACTATAAAATCCATTAAATTCTCAAAATCATGCTGTCAAATAGAATATAGAAATAATTAAGTTCCTAATATGATATAAATTCAATAATTATTCATTTATGAAAAGTAAGCTTTTCCACTCATAGAGTACGTGCTACAGCTAAACTGGCTGATAAACGTTTCCAATATGTTCATCACCACCTGAAATATGATATACCAACTTAACCACTATCGAACCAAGAAACCTTTAATATCGAATGCAATAATAATTAAACTAAATATCTCGATACTTGTCTAAATATCCCAAATAATTCACTTAATCCAATGGAACTAATTACAGTTCCTAGTTCCTTCACTAGCTTGCCCTTTATCAAAATTACTTCCATTGCAACCATAAAATAAGTATCCATCTTCCATCTATTGAAAACTTGAAATCATACTTCCACCATAACTTTTACATCTTGTTCCACCAATACATTCTTTCAAGTGAGTATTTTACCAACACAAGCATTTCCGCAAATTATCTTCATTTAAGAACCCAATTTAAAATTCTAGGGTTTGCCAAAAATGGTATAACTTACCTTGAATCAAATGGAAGCTAACCAAACAAGTAGCTTGAACTAGAAATCACAATCCTCTCCCTCGATTTGACATTCTTGGACCATGATAAAACCCTAGAAATCAACATATAAATTTCTATCTCTTGAAAACAAAAATGGATAAATTGAACCCAAGATTGAGGACATCAACACTTACCCATTTTTCTTCTCTTTTTCCTTCTTCTCTTTTTTCCTTCTTCTCCTTTTCCTTCATTTTCTTTCCTCTTTTTCCCCTCTGCCCAATTCTGGTGTGTTCTACGTGTATGTGTGTGAGAAAATGAGAGAAATGGGTTGAAATGTCAAAGTTGTGGAGATTTTGCATAATAAGTCCCTCAACTTCCAATGTCGTATAAGTAAGTACTCCACTTCAAATATAATACATTTAAAACCCTCACATATTTCCAATTGTAAAATAAACCCCAAGAAAGTAATTTAGTCCAATTAAGTCTTTATGAACCTTGACTTTGACAATTCCACCTTTGACTTTGACTAAATAAAATTGGGTTGTAACAATCTTACCTCCTTAAAAGAATTTCGTCCTCGAAATTCGATGGACATCTGGCTAATCAGTAAATAGATGAGGATATTGCTCACGCATCTGGTCCTCATTTTCCCATGTAGCCTCTTCTACCGTCCGATTCTTCCAAAGTACTTTGACAAGTGAAATTGTCTGGTTTCACTGAATTTGCACCTTTCTGTCAAGAATTCTCACTGGCTTTTCTATATAGGTCAAATTCTCCTTCAATTGAATTGGCTGAGACTCTAGCACGTGCGAAGCATCTGCATGTACTTACGAAGCATGGAAACATGAAAAACATCATGGATCCTGGATAATTTATATGGCAAATCTAATTGATAAGCAACCGGGCCAATCCGTTCAGTAATCTGATAAAGTCTAATAAATCGTGGACTCAACTTTCCTCATTTGCCAAATCTCAACATTCATTTCCAAGGTGACAATTTCAAAAACACCTTATCTCCAACTACGAATTCAAGATCATGTGCCTATCTGCATAACTTTTGTGTCTGTCTTGAGCTATTTTCAAAATTTCTCTAACCAATTTCACATTTTCTGAAGCCATTTGAACCAATTCAGGGCCTGCTAACTTTCTTTCACCAACTTCATCCCAACATACTGGCATTTTGCACTTCCTACCATATAAAGCTTCAAAAGGAGCCATTTCTATACTGGAGTGGTAACTGTTATTGTAAGCAAATTCCATCAAAGATAGATGAGTATCCTAGCTACCTTTGAACTCTAAAACACAAGTCCTCGACATATTCTCAAGAGTTTGAATGGTCCTCTCTGACTGGCCATCGGTCCTAGGATGAAAAGATGTACTGAAATGTAGATTAGTACCCATGGCTTCCTGCAAACTAGGCCAAAATTTGGATGTAAAACGATGATCTCTATCAGATATAATAGACGCTGGAGCACCATATAAGCTAACTATCTCATCCACATACAACTTTGCTAACTTATTTAAAGAATAAGTAGCTTTGATCGGCAGAAACCGGTAGTCTTAGTCAGACGATCGACAATAACCCAGACACCATCATGACCATTTTGAGTACGAGGAAGACCAAATAAAAAGTCCATAGTAATGTGCTTCCACTTCCATTCTAGAATATGCAATAGCAGTAAAAGTCTTGCTATTTTTCGATGATCTGGTTTCACTTGCTGACAGACCAGACATTTGGATACAAAATTGGCTATCTCTCTTTTCATACCCAGCCACCAGTAATGATCTCTTAATGTGTGATACATTTTAAAACTACCTGGATACATAGCGTAAGCAGAACTATGTGCCTCTTCTAAGATCTTCTTCTTCAATTCTGGAATATCTGGAACGCATAATCTATTACCCATAGCCAATGCACCATCATCTCTTATCACATAATCTGTTCTTAACCCAGCACTCACTTCTGCTTTCAATATTCTTAATGTCAAGTCTTGAGATTGAGATTTTATAACCTTATCAATCAAAGTAGGCCTTACATGAAAATTTGCTAATACCGCCCCTGAAGTAGTAGCTGACAGCTGAGCATGCAACTTCCTGAACTCACACAACAAAGCAGCTGCAATGGATTGCCAGGAAGAACCAGTCTTTTTGCTAAGAGCATCTGGAACCACATTAGCTTTCCCCGGATGGTAGTCAATCTTACAATCATAATCTTCTATCAACTCTAACCATCTTCTTTGTCTCAAGTTCAGTTTCTTCTGATCAAAGATATACTTCAAACTCTTATGATCGGTAAATATTTGACATTTCTCACCATAAAGATAATGTCTCAAAATCTTCAATGCCAACACCACTGCAGCTAACTCCGAATCATGTGTTGGGTAGTTTAACTCATGCTTCTTCAATTTTCTTGAGGCATAAACTATAACATTTCCATTTTGCATCAACATACAACCCAATCCTTGGCGTGAAGCATCACTATACACTGTAAACTCTTCACTAGGTGAAGGAATGGTAAGTCAGGAGCAAAAACCAATCTATTCTTCAATTCTTGAAAACTCTTCTCACATTGCTCAGTCCACACGAATTTGGAGTCCTTCCGAGTCAAACTAGTCAAGGGAAGGGCAATCTCGGAGAATTCCTTTATAAATCGACGATAATAACCTACCAGTCCAAGGAAACTCCGTACCTCTGTCACTTTAGTAGGGCGTTCCCGTCTCATTACCGCCTCTGTTTTTATCAGATCTACATATATACCTTCTGCAGAGATAACATGGCCCAGAAACACAACTTTATCCAACCAAAATTCACATTTATTGAACTTAGCATACAACTGCTTATCTCGTAAAGTCTGCAAAATAACTCTCAAGTGTTCGACATGCTCATCACGACTCTGCGAATATACCAATATATCATGACGAGAACCCGACCAAGAATATATCTTAGGAACCCACGAACAATTTGAAATCAATCCAAGAAAGTCCAAATCCAGGTTGTAGACGATAGAATCTCAACCCGAGCCTCACGATTCAAGGACCTAAGGTATATTAAACCTTAGACTCGTTCATATGCGGAAACAAGAATCTAGATTTGAGAATGTCACAAATAGTACATAATCCTTTGATAAGTTCTAGGGTTGAAGGCCACAAATATTCAACATATTTGATAAGTTCAGGATTGTTCATGAAGAACAAGAAGAGAGAAAATCTCAATATTTCATTATGTCAAAAGCTTCGTTACAATGAAAGGGAAATCCTATTTATACTAAACCTAGAAAATAAAGTAAAAACGTGCATAATCTCATAAATAAGGTAGGAGATTGACTAAACATAGAATTCTAACAAAATAAGAAAATTCGCGAAAAAAGGAAAATTTCGCCAAATTTTTGTTCTTTGCGGCCGCAAAGAACATTTGGTCACGGCCGTATGGAACAATCAAAAATCACTTCTGAGTTTTTGGTATATGCCTTCGCGGCCGCAAGGCTATTATGTGTATGCGGCCGCATAGGCATAAATTTCAACCTCCTTTCTTCTACCTCAATCCGCATGATCCATTGGACTTTCAACCTCGTCCCATTCACCAAACTTGTTCCTTGGCATGTTAACTTCAATAGTATGGACTCATTTAATCAAACATGTAAATTATAGCTCTTATCATGTCTTTGAAGTCTCGGACTTGGTTCAAATCTCTCTCCAACATGCTTCGAACTCTTGATAAAAAATGGCGTACTTCGAATTCAAGAGGATTCGTCCTGAATCCATGCCTTGTGATTGCGTAGGAGATAATCAACCTACTACAAGTTTTATCACTGCACCACCTGGATCAAATGGAAAACTTTTTTCTTTCTGGTAGATGGTCAAGGCATGACTTCCACAAGCTTTGCAGGTATGAATGAACGCAATAAGGCATAGTGGTTGTAGTATGAAATCCCAATATCCATCACACAGATCAAAGTGTGATTGCTCCAATGGCTTCTTCTTGTAAATTTGTAATACTCCAAAAATAATATCCATAGGCAAGTAACCGTACTTTCTCCATGCCTTACCCTGCTTATGTGATTGTAACAATGGCACTGCTAGTCGACTTATGTTTCTCCTTTGATCATCTTTGTAGCTCAATCCCTTGCATATGAACTCCTTCCAATGCCTTTGAAACTCCGTTGTCTCCTCGGGAATCACAAAGTCAATTTTTGGCAAATAAGAGAAATGCAACTGAAGCTCAATTCTTGGGTCGGGTGGTATTCCAATAGGGTCATCTGCTGGAATTAGATCTCTGATAACCTGCAAAACAGAAATAGCCAAACTAGGAATGTAATTGTTAGTTTTCACCAAAGCCTTATCATCTTCACACTCCTCCTTAATTTGGTTTATTTCCATCTCCTCCTTTACCTTTGAAGACTCTTCTTCAATTTCTTTTTGCAGCTCTACCTCTCATTTTGAAATTTCATGCTCAATTTATCCTTCACTCTCTTGTGGAATTTCCCATTTTTCCTCAAAATCAACCACCTCACTGTTTTCTCTCGAGCTCACCACTTCATCATTTCCGCTCTTACTCTGTTTTTCTCTCAATCACTTCTCTCCCTCACTTCTCACTTTGAATTGATCTTCATACGCCTGTTGTGGTGTCAAGCCAACCGAGTGATTTTCTTTCCATCCTGAAGAAACCTATACCAGTTTCTCCCCATATCATACACATCCTTCCGTCCATGTCGCTAATGTCTCCCAAACAAGATATGAAAGGATTTCAATGGCACCGCATCACACCAAATCTCATCAATATATCTCCCAATGGTGGATTTGACTAGAACCTGTTTTGTCACATCTACCTTCCCACACTCCTTCAACCAAGTTATCTTATAAGGCCTAGGGTATTGTCGTAAAGATAACCCCAATTTCTCCACCATTGTGATACTAGCCAAATTGGATATGTGCTTCTTATCAATTGCAAGACTACATACCTTGCTACCTACATAACAATGAGTTTGAAAAATATTTCCCCAATCATAACTCATTCTCTTATGTAGGTGTAATCACGAAGACTCAAGAAAATAAGGAAATTAGATAATTGGATGAATGAGTAATTTAATCCAAGAACGTGGTTCTCGAATTTGGGATTGGAGTGGAGGAAATAGATTTTTGGAATTGGAATGGATATTATAATATTGAACAATTTTCAAGAAATCAAAAAAAGTTTTTTTGGATTGTACGGATGAACAGTGCCGTACAGATGAACATTATTTTTTTATAAACTAAAAAATTGACTACGAGATCAACGGAACAAGTGAAAGTTGATTTGGATGCTAGATTAGGCCAAAAACAAATTTTGACTCTTTTTCTGGAATTTTCTGGATCTAAGACTTAAAATTATTACTGGACACAAGAACATGAAGAAAAAAAGACTAAAAAAAAAAACAAAAAGGATAGAACCTAAATCTGGAGCCCAACCTTTGATACCAAATAATGCGAACCCGGCCAAGAATATATCTTGGGAACCCACGAACAATTTGGAATCAATCCAAGAAAGTCCAAATTTAGGTTGTAGACGATAGAATCTCAACCCGAGCCTCACGATTCAAGAACCTAAGGTATATTAAATCTTAGACCCGTTGATGTGCGGAAACAAGAACCTCGATTTGCGAACGTCACAAAGAGTGCTTAGTCTTTTGATAAGTTCTAGAGTTGAACGCCACAAATATTCAACATATTTGATCAGTTCGGGATTGTTCATGAAGAACAAGAAGAGAGAAAATCTCAATGTTTCATTATGTCAAAAGCTCCGTTACAATGAAAAGGAAATCCTAGTTATACTAAGCCTAGAAAATAAGGTAAAAATGTGCATAATCTCATAAATAAGGTAGAAGATTGACTAAACATAGAATTCTAACAAAATAAGGAAATTCGTGAAAAAGAGGATAATTTCGCCCAATTTTGCAAGGAACATTTGGTCGCGGCCGCATGGAACAACCAAAAATTACTTCTGAGTTTCCAGTATATGCCTTCGCGGCCGCAAGGCTATTATGTCTATGCGGCGCATAGGCATAAATTTCAGCCTTCTTTCTTCTGCATCGATCCGCATGATCCATTGGACTTTCGACCACGCCCCCTTCACCAAACTTATTCCTTGGCATGTTAACTTGAATATTATGGACTCTTTTGCTCGAACATGTAAATGTATAGATCTTATCATGTCTTTGAAGTCTCAGACTTGGCTCAAATCTCTCTCCAACATGCTTCGAATTCTTGATAAAAAGTGGCGCACCCCGGATCATATCATATCATCAATAAAAACAATCACAAATTTGTCTAGATATGGGTGAAACACCTTATTCATCAAGTCCATAAATGCAGTTGGGGCATTAGTTAATCCAAATGGCATCACCAAAAATTCATAATGGCCATATCGAGACCTGAAAGCAGTCTTTGGTACATCAACGTCTCTAATTTTGAGCTGATGATACCCCGAACACAAATTAATCTTTGAAAATACCGAGGCACCTAAAGTCGATCAAACAAATCGTCAATGCGGGGTAGAGGGTACTTATTGCGAATAGTCACCTTATTCAACTACCGATAGTCAATACATAATCTCATTGTGCCGTCTTTCTTCTTCACAAATAAAATTGGCACTCCCCAAGGGGATACACTGGGTCAATGAAACCCTTATCAACCAAATCTTGTAATTGCACTTTAATTCCTTCAACTCTTTCGGAGCCATCCGATAATGTGATTGTGAAATAGGTGCTATCCCGGAGATCAAATCAATAGAGGACTTGATCTCTTTGTCTGGGGATAATCCCGAAAGGTCTTCTAGAAACATATCAAGAAAATTTCGCACAATGGGTACATCACCAATTTCCAGCTTATTGATCCGAGTATCAATCACATGAACTAAATATGCATGACAACCCTTTTGAGCATTCTCTGAGCATCCAGGGTAGATATCACACAAGACGGTAAAATTATGCGCTCTCCAGTGAGAACAATTTCAAGTTCACCTGGACTTCTAAATATCACTTCTTTGCAAAAACAATCAACTATAGCACGATGATTAGATAGAAAGTCAATCCCCAAAATAACATCAAAATCATGAATATCAAGTGGAATTAGATCCGCTTTCAACTTATGGTCATTCACTCTAATCCCACAATCTATGTATACCCGATTAGCTAAAAGTGAATCCCCAACGGGAGTCGCTACTACCAATTCACTATCTAAAAGCTCTGACATCTTATCAGCATAGCTAGCAAGTGCATGAGAAATAAAGGAATGTGTAGCACCCAAATTAATTAAACAACGAGCATTTCTACCAAAAATAGATAACATACCCACTACTACATCTGGTGACTTCTCTGTCTCCTGCTGGGTCATAGCAAACACCTTGCCTTGAGTCCTTGATCGACCTGCCTAGGCTCCCTGTCTAGAAGCACTGCTCCCAGCAACATTAGGTTGTGCACCCCTTGTCGACCCTACCGATGTAGCTTTCTGATCCCGATTATGTCTGCCCGTACTGATCCCTGGCTGAGACAATACTACATGAGATGCTCCAATAAACTGAGGTTGGGCAGGACAATCTTTCCTCATGTGTCCCATCTGACCACACTGGTAACAAACTCCAGCTCCTCTAAGGCACTCACCTGGATGAAACCTCCCACAAGATTGGTACTGTGGAAAGCTACGATGATCAGAACCCTCATTCTGCCTCGCTCTCTAAAGTCTTTGTGTAGAACCCTGAACATGAGAATGACTACCCACCGACTGTTGTACAGAACTTTGACCATGGCCTGATCCCTGACTAGACCCAGAACTCCGAGACTTAGATTTAAACCCGCCTGAATTAGTGACACCTGGGCAAAATCCCTTTCTGCTCTTCTAAGACCTTTATCTTGAAGGTCATGTCTGACTGCTAGCACCTCGAAAGGTTATATGTGCTCCCTAATTACCTCATTCTCGAATGGCTGTCTCAAAACGTGATTTTTTTCTGTTTCCATATTTGATTTGAAACACATATGGAAACCTAATTTTCCACGTTATTTAAACCCTAGAACACAACCAGAACGATGAGAACGCCTCCAAACTCCATTCTTCATTATTTCTCTCTTAGATTCATGAATTGTAACTAAACTTTTATACTTGGTCGAAGGAAACGGAAGCCTGGGAACCACATATTGTGAGATCTAAATAGTTTTCTTATTGTTTGATTTATATTCTGAGTATTGAATGTTCTTCTGCATTTATTTCTATGATTTGTTGCATTTAATTACTAGAGGGCCCGCTAGTTCATTGATTGTAACAATCTACCGCTAAGTTAAACATCAAATCCGTAATTATTTGATCCCTTTAATTTGTGAAGTACTAGGATTTGATGATTGTCTACGATGTTTAAATAGATTGAATGTAACCGCTGGTGTTTGTGTTATCTAGTTCATCGATTTATCTATTGTGTAAAGTTGTTATTAAATTGAATCTTGAGCGCTGGTCTGGAATTATTTAATAATTAGGGTTAATTAGAATGCTGGTTTCTAACTAACTAAAAATAAGGAGAGATAGGAAAATAACTACAACGGTGAATATTCAAAATATGAATATGAATTATCATTGTTGTTTTAACTCTATATCAGTTCTCATTTGTGTTGTCTTCTAAGCCGTATTCTCTTATCTAGAATTAGGTTTTAAAGGTTGTATTTATAATATTTTGAAGTTTTGGAAGGGTTGAAGTCGTGTTGGGCCGAGAAAAGAGTCCAAGAAAATCAAAAACCCTTTTTCTCGCACATCGGCGCCCATCGTCGGTTGGAAAATCGCCCTACGCGTCTTTCCGTGTTGTTATCATAACCTTTTGCTCCCGATGTCCAATTGAGGTGATTTAAGATGTTTTGAAAGTATAACTCAAAGAGCTACAATGTTGGTTCAGATATCAAAATGAGTCTCAATATGAGACTACGAATCTGGAGCATAACTTTCTCGATTCGAAATTGATGTATGATCATACCTTGATTATATTTGACCCCTTTAACTTCTTTCTTCATCCAATTGACTCGTAGGATTCTTGAATCTTCATTTTGAAGTCTGACACAACTTTTGAGTATTTATACTTTAGTCCTCGAACTTTGGATCCCTTACAATTTAGCCCGTTTCTCATTTTTTCCATCTTTTACTTATTTCCTTCAATTTCATCAATCTATATCATAATATCAAAACACACATTAAAATGCCTATAAATGCCCAAGTACATGTCAAAAACTACGATTTAAAGGTATTTGTTTAATGAGTTAATTACACTCATCACTCACCTTTTGTTGTTATGTTTAAACATAAGCTTCACATAGTTTATCAGACAGTGGTTTTGATGAACTCATAAATCTTGTTTGAGACATGTTGTTAGAGAATAATACACTTCCAAACTCATTTTATAAGATGAAAAAACTTGTCAATACATTTGATCTTAGCTATGAGAAGATATATGCTTGTGTGAATGATTGTTGTCTATATAGAAAGAAGCTCGAACAAGCTGAATTATACCCAAAATGTGGTTGCTCAAGATGGAAAGTTAACCGTCAAATTAAAAAAATTTAGAAAAATACTCCAGCAAAAGTGTTGCATTATTTTCCTATAATATCAAGACTTTACTTATACGTCATAATTTGGATGTAATGCATACGGAGAAGAATATTTGTGACAGTATCATTAGTTCACTTTTGGACGTCAAATGAAAATCTAAAGATGGAATTAACTCTCGTAAGGACTTGGAAGCTATGAACATTAGGCGTGATTTACATCCTGAGGGTAGAAGAAATAAAGTTTACCTATACTCTGCTCCTCACACATTGTTAAAAGCAAAAAGACAACTGTTTTACAAAAAGGTTACTAACTTAAGATGATCTGATGGTTATGGATCTAATATTGGAAATTGTATCTCAGTAGAAGATGTAAGATAGTTGACCTCAAGTCTCATGACTGTCACATTTTAATGCAACAATTATTACCAATTGCGTTGAGAGGACTTCTACCTAAAGGTCCAAGGAATTCAATTTTTAAATTGTGTTTATTTTTCAATGAAATATGTCAAGGAGTTGTAGATAAAAATAAGGTCAAACAATTAGAGGAGAATGTTTATGAAACTTTATGCATGTTGGAAAGGTATTTCCCACCTTCATTTTTTGATATAATGGTACATTTAACAATCTATATTGGGAGAGAAGTTCATTTTTGTGGACCATTACAATATCGTTGGATGTACCCATTTGAAAGGTAATACTCCTTTAAGTTATTCCCTGAGTTCAATTTATTATGAAACCGGTTTTATATGTTTCAAATTGTTACATTCGTATAGGTATATGAAAGTGTTGAAAAGGTATGTCACGAATCATGCATGACCTGAAGGGCATGGTTGAACGATATATTGTAGAAGAAAATCTGATGTTTTGTAGCTAATACATAACACAAGTATCGAAAATTGGCTCTAAGCCTACACGCAATGACGAATATGAGAGTGATTTCTTGGTTGTAGGGCGTCTATTTCTAAAGGGAAGCCGATTGTACTATCTGATGAGATGTTGAAAGTCGATCATCACTATGTGTTGCTAAATAGTACAGAAGCTCAACTATACATAGAGTATGTTATTAAATATCTACTTCGATAAATTTTAAGTTATTCGACCATATATATTTATTCGACTTAATATTGTATTTACCTTAAGATGCATATGGATGAACTCAAGAGGGACAAACGACTAGAAAGAAATGAGTCATTACTGCATAAGAAACATATTGATTCTTTTGCTGCCTAGTTGAATGATAAGGTTGGAATACACATAAAAAAATCAATGTCTACTTGTGCTATTGATTATTTTATTTCTAACATTTTAAAAATAAAAATAGATTAAAGTTTAGTTGTTGATGGACAATGTTTCGAACAATCTGAAGTGGCTTACACGTGGTTCTAGATGTCAATCCATGTCATATTCTAGTTTTGTCATAAATGGTCTTCAGTTTCACACTAAAGATGCAGAAAAATCTTGTCAAAACAGTGGCATTTTAGTTGAAGCAACAACCATTTGTAGATCTAATACAAAAGATAATGCACATGTATTTGGGCAAGTTCTTTACTATAGAGTTTTGCGTGATGTTATAGTTCTTGATTATAACACGTTTTATGTTCCAATATTCAAGTGTGATTGGGCAAATATCTTGAATGGAATAAAAAGGAAGATGGATTCAATTCACTCTGGTTAACCTTAATGAGGGACACATGTAATTTGAAAATGATCCTTTCGTCTTGGCAACACGGGCGAAACAAGTTTTTATTCTAGGGAGGATGAAACATCTAGTTGGTATGTTGCGTTGCAAGCGCCACCAAGAGAGTTTCATGCATCACGCATGGAAGAAGATACTACTTAAGAGGCAACAATTCTATTAGATATATCACAACCAATTACAGATAACCTTGATGAGGATGAGAATTATGCAAGGATAGACGTCGAAGGTGTATTATGTGATACGTAGATTACTTTGGTAACTCCCTTGGATAGTTATTTTTTCTCAACGTTTGTCGATAGCGTCTTTTTAACATACTGATTAATTTTTTATAGTATATTTTAACATGCAATAAATAAAATATTATGATTGTGATGAAATATTGAATGTTTAGAATTTGTTAAGATCTCTAACCTTAATTTCTTTTGATGTTGCAGACTTTTATTCTATCTGTAGATAATCTTTCGAATCAATTGATAGTGTGAAATATATTTCATACGATGGACAAAAATGAGGTAATTTTGTTTTCATGTAATATGTAAGATATTTGTTAAGGTTCGAAAATAATTACATTTATCTTTTTTTTTTTCATGTTGCATTCGTAAAGTCAACTAAACAAACTTTCAATAATTCTAAACAATGAAGAGTTGCAATTGTTGCCACAGTTCGAGAGACTAATAAACAACTAAGATCTTCGAGTGAACCATGACATACTATATCTGCTCAAATTAATGATGAGCAAAACACGCCACCAACAAATGTACATGCGCCGAAAAAGAAAAGAGGTCCAACCCAAGTGAAAATGATTCCTAAAAAGAATTATAAGAAAATGGAGCTCGAATTTAATGAATATGGGCAAGTAGTTGGCTACAACTCAGATTGACATTTGGTGGATGAAAAGAAAAAAATCGAACTTTGGAATTTCATACATGTATATTTCTTAACTGCCTTTTAAGATTATTTCGTTATGGATCTAGTTCTTTATTAATGACACTAACCTTTTAAGTCTTTAATTTATTTTTGTGCATGAATACATCAAAGGTTCAATGTGAATGATTGTCAACAAAGAATAATATTTCAATGTTTGGGAAAATAGTGGAGGACATTCAAATCAAGGTTAAGAAAACAAATCAAAACTTAAGTCGAAGGATCTATGAATAAAGCACGCACTATTGCCCTCCTTAGACCAAAGAATGTTAATTCTGAAGAAGTATGGGAGAAATTTGTCAAGGATACTCTTTCTGTTGACTTTCATGTAAGTATATTTGCATATGAAGCTTAAATTTTTTAATAATTATTGTTGTATTATATTTTTCTTTTCTTAATAGGGAAAAAGCTCCAAGTTTAGCATTCTGGGAACTAATCAGAAGCTTTTCCACACTATGGGTCGAAAGTGTTATCCTCGTGTGGCTCATGAAATGGCACAATTATAAACATATTTAATATTCTTAGATAAAATGTCCCATACTAGTACATATAATTACTAGATTTGTATTATAGAGACAAAAAAATCCAAATATCAAAGGGTTAAGAACTAGAGTATGGACTCATGGACATCTTAGGAAGGATAGAAAACCAATAAATGAAGCAGTTGCCGAGACTTTGGTATGTGTATTATTTCATCATTCATGGTAATAATAGTTTGATGTATTATATCACTTGTTAGTATAAAATTTGAGTTCCATGAGTGCAGAAAATGATTGAAGATTGTGCTCAATCAATTTTTAATACATTAGCAGAAGATTCCATCGGTAATGATGTTGTTGCTCGAGTTTTAGGTCATAAACGTTATAGAAGAATTAGGAGACTTGGATTTGGAGTTGCACCATCGAAAGTGGATGGACAAATTCAAAGTAATGGGAGAGTTAGAGAACTTGAAAGCCAATTACAAACTCAGTCGAAAAGGTGAAAACACTAGAAGAAAAGGTTGAAGTACTTCTCAAGTTATGTCAACAGGTTATAACTTTTGACCATTATATATACTACGAAAATATAACTTAATATAGCTAATTATATGTCGAACTACTTTTATAATATTTGTATCATTTTTTAGAATGTCTCGATGGGAGTTCAAGTGCTTTTACTCCTTAGGTTTTTGTATCCTACATTAGTAGAAGTTTAATCGATATAAATTTAGTTTGGAGTATACTAATTAAAAAATATCTTCTATTTATTATCTAATCTCGAAATTGACACGAAAGTGACAAGGATGATATACTAAGATGCTTAGGCTTTTCAAGTGGAAGTTTATTTAGCTCGAAATTGCTCAATACAACCATAGTTTTCATAATTTATGCAAAGACAGCATTAAACGATCTTAAAATGGCAAATTTGGAGAACTAATTGAACAAAAAATCCGAAACACAAAAACTTGTAATTTTTTGTTGTTTATTTTGTAGGTTTAAGGAAGAAAACTTTGAAGAAAATGTAGTTGAAGCAAACCTTGATCTTGTTGGTACTTAATTTGTGCAAAATTTCATCCTTTTTCTTCGATTTTCATTGATTTCTCGAGCTTGAAAGGTGAAAATTTCTTGTTGTTGATGGGCTTTAGGTTTGCACCGTAAAATTTACATCGTAGTTAAGTATTTATCTTTTAACCCAAATTTGTCATGATTTTTCAAAATGACCCCCAAAAGTAAGGAAGTTTGTGTACCCCTTTTGTCATTACCAAAAGTACAACTGTACAAGTGATGATTTTATTCATTTTAATTGTAGATTATAGAGTATCACTACCTTGTCATGTTCTAAGTATTCTAATCCCAAGTTGGCTCCGCCTTGGATCTTGCAATTTACTAGTTAGTGTCTTGTGGTCAAGGCTAATAAATTTTTTAATATATTTAGCATAACCCATTGTTTTCGAAGCAATTAATTTACTAATTTACACAAATGACTGAACTGCTACCCTACTTTTTGCAATCACATGAACTTTCAGTGGAACAAGTTTCTACATAGTCACCTGTATCCATTGTTGGAAAAATGTTTCCACACAAAGAGGATAAAGAAGAAACTAAGAACAAACAACAAACAACAAGAACACCAGAATACAGGATGAAGGCTAAAACATAATCGTTGTTCTCAAACGATATTTATCCCCTCTCGGATTGAATCTGATGCTTAAAGAGACTATTGGAAAATGGTTTGCATGATTTATCAAGCCTTGAAAAGAAATAAACACTTGAGCACTAATGAACTTCCTTCAAAACTTAAGAACACAAAACAGAATTTTTAATATGAATTTTTTTATCTTTCTTTTGGAATGGAATTTAATCTCAAGTAAATTTTTTTTATATATATTTGTATGATCATTAATCACATATTTATAGAATTCAATCAATACTACGTGAAATGGTGCCAAAACATGATCAAAAAGAGGCAATTTCTCATCCAAAAAAACACTAGGTTTCAAGTTGAAAAACCAGCCAACGACTTGTTTTAACTCTATGCGGCCTCATAAGTTGTTCAATGGTAGGGCGAACAAGCCTTACAAGCCTGCATGCAACCGCATGCCTCCAAAGCCTATTCGATTGCATAGGTCAAAGTCTTAGCCCTCAATTCCCTTTTTTTATTCCACATACTTTTTATTGATTTTAAACAACAATTTCAATATCCATATTGTAGCTGCATGCTACAATATCCATGGTGATTCCAAAACTAAACCACTAGTATCAAGCCTTGTCCATATTCATTCGTTTTCACTAGAAAAGAAAAAGTTAAAACAAATTAACTAAAATATACGAATAGTCTGTCCATATTAGAAGCCACCTCCTTTGTTTTCTCATGCAGAATAAAGGCCAGTAGGGAAACCAGATCTAGCAAATCCCGTTTCGCGTGTTAGTATTAGTATATAATCCTAGGGACTAATTTATCGGGTTGAAGGGTTCCTCATCCTTAATAATGTGCTTAATTACTACCTCCACAGACCACAGATGTTAATTAATATTAGTCAATCTACTTGTCTATGATGCATGATTATCTGGTGCAAGTGACAGCCTGACAACGCTAACCCTCTTAATCTTGTCACATTTATCTACTTCCATCAAACTCCATAGCCAGTGCTCTCCAATCTTAAACTACATGATTATGTGGTAACCTTGTTTCTCCTCAACATGTGGTTAATGACAGAAAGATTCATCTGAATTACTATTGAATCTGATTTTGGAATTCTTGAAACTCTTTTGGAAATTAATTTTCCCCAATCAAAGTAAAAGAAGTGAACTAAGTTAATGGGTGTATTCAATTGAAACTTTAAATAACTTTTGGAATTTAGAAAGTTTAGGTGTAGACTATTTATTTTTTAAAAGTCTTTAAAAATCACGATATATTCAATTAAAATTTTAAAAAGTTTGTATAAGTCTTGGGGTATTGCAATTTTCAATAACTTTTAAAACCGTTTATAAAAGTCTCAAAAGTACTAATTTTTAAGTAGAAAGTAAACAAATAAAATTTTAAAACGTCTCTCATTTACCCTAAGATTTTGGGAGACTTTCATATAAAAAAAAAAATATATATATATATATATTTTTTATTTTTTTATTTTTTATTTTTATGAAAAAACATAAAAACTAAAAGATTCTTATAAATTTTTTTCTTTGTTTTTAAAAATATCTATTTGTAACTAAATTATAAGATTTTATATAAAAAGACTAATTTATAATTAAATTTAACTGTATTGATTTTTTATTTACTCTTTAAAGTATGTGTTACTGATTATAGTGAACATTAAATTTTTTATTTACTTTTTATCAAAGAATAATATTTGTCTCTGTGTGTGTGTTGCTTATTATTTATTTATTAAATGTTACTTCAATTATTATTTTTTTAAAATACTTTTTATTGTCTAGGGAGGGGAAAGGGAACTATGACAACCATCACCTCGTATGTAAGAACTTTACACTGTTGCACAGGAGCCACTTGAATTCTATTTTAAATGAAAGTAAGTCTTTTGAATTGTATAAAAGTCTATAAAAGTTTTGAAATGGAAAACCATAAAAATCTTCGTAAGACTTCCATTAATTCCATATAGATTTATAAAAGTTCATGAAATCAATAAAAGTCATCACTTTAGAAAGGTCAATAAAAATCTACAAAAGTTTCAATTGAATACAACCCTTTAAGATACTTAACTTGAATAAGTTTTGAGCAAACACTACACCAAAAAACACCATTTACAACATATAAAAGGCAACATTCGGCAGTTAAGTGTTGCTAAAGGGATCTATCGCAACATTTTAACAAGTGAATGTTGCTATTGGTTAATATAATTAAGCTTTAGCAACATTTTGTAAAGAAATGTTGCAAAAATTGTATTTTGCAGCGTTTATTAAACGCTGCAAATGGTTATACCTTTTGCAGCGTTTAAAAAACGCTGCAAAAGGCGTAACCATTTGCAGTGTTTAACAAAACGCTACAAAAGGCATAACCATTTGCAGCGTTTAGAAAAACGCTGCAAAAGGCGTAACTTTTGCAGCGTTTTTTTAAACGCTGCAAATGGTTACGCCTTTTGCAGCGTTTTATTAAACGCTGCAAATGGTTACGCCTTTTGCGGCGTTTAATAAACGCTGCAAAAGGCGTAACTTTTTTCAAATTGCATTGTCCAAAATCGAATTTGACTGGGCCACTATAACTCTTAGGCCCATTTAATTATTTATTTTTAGGCCCAACTATAACTCTTAGGCCCTTTTAAATATTTCATTTTTGGCCCAACTATAACTATTGGACCCATTTAATTATTTAATTTTAGGCCAAACTATAACTCTTAGGCCCATTTAATTATTTAACTTTAGGCCCAGTTAAAAAACATATTTTTGGGTGTTTTTACGTTCGATTTTCTATCCTTCGCTGTCCATCCAATTCACAAACCTTGTTCACACTCACAGGTCATTCCTTCCTCTCAAGTTCATCCTCTGCTCGACTCCGCCTCCGCCGCTCCAAGTCCAGCCCTCCATTATTTGCAGCCTCCGCTCAACTGCTCAAGAACTCGGCAAGGCGGCTCCTCAGGTCCTTAACTCCGGCATTTTCGCTTCGCAGTCCCCACTCCCCGCATCTTCAGAAATCCGAACTTCCAAGAATTCAAGTTCCAACCCATCTAATCTTCGCACTTCGAAGCCTTCGCCTCGTGTCCCTCGCGCCTTCCTCACTGTCGCACTTCCAAGAATCGCACGCAGAGGCAGTGTCCAGAAGGTAGAACATTTTGCCATTTTGGGACTTTTCTTTTTTCTCCCTTGAATTTCTTTGTGTTGGTTGGTTGAGTTTATGAATTGTAAAAGCAAATATCTTGATTTTGCAGGATTTTTCTCCACACTCTAGCCTCCGGCTCCGCCGCTCTCCCGCTTCGGCCTCTGCAGACCGCAGACTCTCCAGACTCCAGAGTCCAGTGACTGCTCTGAGTTCTTCGCCCGGATCATCAGCCATCAGGTATTTTCTTAATTTTTAGCAATTGGAATATTGGATAATTGGTGAATAATGGTTATAGTATGGTCGAGAAGGTGTCCGTTAATCCATGGGTTGCAAAAATCACTTTCCCTTCTTGCCTCAAGAAAGTTGAATTTTTATGTTTTTGGTCTATTTTGAAGTACTTCTGTTTCAAATTAGTGATTTGGGAATCTCATAGATTTTGATATTAGTGATCGGAGTCTGGTTTTTGGGAACTGTTGTTCATTTAATAACTATACAAGATTAGGGCTTCCGAATTGGAATAGCAATAATTCTACACGAATTTGAAATGGTTGTTTATGAATGGACATTGTCATGTTGCCAATTGCTTCTAAGAAATAGCTGTAGCCTGTTAGTCATAATTAAGCACATTTATTGATTTGAGATTTAGCCAAGGAAGAGTGGTGCTCAAAATCACTAAGGCGACGCAATTTGACGCAATTTTTCCGTTCGTTTTCTCCTTGATTTTGCTTATTTTTCAGCCAAAAATTCAAAATTTTCTTATTTAATCATTTTTAATGGGTTAGTTTAGTTTACAAATTTAATTGATCGGGAATGATTTTACTCCGATTTAACTGTTAGGTTAGATGTTTGGAATTAGTTATGTTCGTAACATTACTTATGGGTATTGTCGTAGTATGGTTTCCAGAGCTGAAATGGCTCTAAATGTTAAAATCTCCTGCCATATTTTAAGAATCCATCTATTCAAATTAACAAATGCTAGTGAAGTGATGTAATTCTTTCCAAATAATTCCAAAGTATTTAATATTCACGCTCCTGCATCATAATTTTATTCTTGGAGCGATGTAATTCGTCTCATCTTGAAAGCACCGTGTTTTTCTGACTCTAATGAAGCCACCCGTACTGATATGGTTATCCACTGAAAGATGTTTTAGTTTCCTTGTTTTAGTGTTCAACATGCTTTCATAGGTGAAGACAGAGAAACAGTTGAGACTTGTCTCCCCGTCTAAGTATTGGTCTAATTTTTTTAAGAGCTGAAGAGGAGCTCTACCATTTTCAGGTTTTTTCTTAGGTGGCTAAAATCTAGCATGGAATCATATATGTAGTGAATGCAAATTTTGATTTGATATCCCGATGAAAGTTGGGGAATGACAATGTTTCATTCTAAGTTCTGGCTTTTATCCTTTGGAGTCAGTAGAATATTAAAATACCGTGTATTCTGCCTTATCCAAGGAATAGTTGTATTATGTTAATATGTTATTCTTTGTATTCTGCCCCATCCAACTAAAACTATTTTTCTAGAAATTTACTTTCAAAGAGAACAAAATACCTATTTATTCCCATCTTTTTTCTAATTAATTGCGATCCACACCTACAAAGAATTAAAAAAAAGCATATATATTTACAGTCATAGACCAACTGAATCGTAAATAAAGGACTTATGCAGCCAACCCCAAATTTTTGGGGAACGAGTCTCGGTTTATCACTTTCTTGTTTGTTTTTAGTGATTGAAAGTACTTCTATATTTTAGGTTAAGCGGCGAGCATTTACAGGTTTGAGACAGAAGAGGATTTGTAATGAATTACAGTATTGGGAAATATTTAGACCTAGTTCTCTGACTAAAGGTTAAACATTTTCTGTTGAGAGGCTGCTTCCAAACAAATATATGCACTGTGACATGTTTTCTGAGGTGCTTTCAATCTCTTTTGTATTAAGCACTTGTGTAGAAAATGGAATGAAATACGAAAGTTAATTGTATTACTTTCTAATGATTAATAGTTGTATTATGTTAATATGTTATTCTTCATTATGACAAACAGGATATGGATAGTGAAATTATAATTATTGGTGAAACTCCTCCAATAGCTAATTTAGAAAAAAGTGTTGCATCTCTTCTTCCACTTCCACAATCATGTTTCGGGAAGAGGAAAAATAGGGAATCTTCAAATGTATGGGAACACTTCACTATTATAGGAGATCCAAAAGATGAAAATGTTTTGGTGATATTTATGAGGATAAGGAAGTTGCTTGTAACATGATAAATATTTTGAAAGGCAATATGATGTCTATTTACAATGGGTATGTGAATGTGAATCAAGTTCTGAAAGCAATGAACTATCTAGTGAAGTGAATTCTTCAAGTGGGGGTTCTTCTACTAAATAAAATCTTACTTCAAGTTTGTCTCTTAATCGTGTTTCTAGGCTTATGAGAAAGCGAGCAGCAAAGGATTTGGTTGACCTAAACAATGATGTGGATAGGTACTTGTCGGATGCTTGTGAAAACATAGAGAATACAGATTTTGATGTTCTTAAGTGGTGGCGGTTTAATGGAAATAAATATGGCACTTTGTCCAAGCTTGCAAGGGATGTTATGGCAATTCAAGTGTCTATTGTGGGTTCAAAAAGTGCTTTTAGTACTGTAGGAAGAATTATTGATCCCTTTTGTAGTTCTTTAACCTCAAGGATGGTGGAGGTCTTGGTGTGTACTCAAAATTGGCTAAAATAAACTCCTATCAAGGAGATATTTTACATGGAGGATGTGGAGGAATATAACAAATTGGATAAAGGTAATATAGCTAAAACTATTTCATGAATTATGTTAAATATATGTGTTTTATCTAATTGATTCTAACTCAATATAACGTAACCTTCCAGTTTGTTCATTTCTCCCACTAATTCCCACATGAGATTAAACTTCTTATTTTTTCCCAAGTTGTCAACCATCAAGTTATACAAATCTGGCGATTTTGTTGAGATGAATTACTTGTTTGTTGAGAATGATTGAGCACATTTATTCCAGGAGTTCAAAATAATTACATCTCCTCATCTATATTTTCTTTTATTTCGTTATACTTTTATTTCCAGAATCTAGTAGCTTTTCTATGTTTGATGATAACTCTTAACAATTAACGAGAGAAATGTAGTTACTTTAATGTTGGCTTTGCTATAGATGTTGGACAAACTTTAATGGATTTATCTCCTAAATTTAGAGCTGCAGGAATTCAAAGTGTTTATCACTCTAAGATCTGCCACTGCCTATAATGGATAAAGAGTGGCTGCACTTATCAAGGTTATCATCTGAAACTAATCTTATAAATCTAGTTGTCCAATAAAAAAAAACGTATAATGATCATAAAGTTTAATTTGTAGATTTTCAGAACAATATAGAGATGGAGCACATAATTTTGTTGAACGAGCTCGTGAAAATTACAATTCAGAAATGATAATATGCCCTTGCGTTAATTGTAGGAATCTAATGCATCATCATTATGATACAGTCCATGAACATTGGTTATTAAAGGTATGGATCCTACATATACTGTTTGGGTATTTCATGGAGAGCAACCAAGTGAATCAAATTTGGACGACGTAGAAATGTCTGAGTCGAGTATGATGTTTAAGGATTTCTATGCACAACATGATGTAGATCCTGAAAACCATCTTGATGGAAGAGACAAAGAGATTGAAACTTTAGTTAATGATGCTGAAACTCCTTTATATCCTGGTTGCAAGGCATTTACAAAGCTGTCAGCTTCAGTTGCTATGTTTAAGCATAAAGCTTCATATGGCTTATCAGACAATGGTTTCGATGAACTTATAAATCTTGTTCGAGACATGCTGCCAGATAATAATACACTTCCAAACTCATTTTACAAGATGAAAAAATTTGTTAATATATTTGATCTTGGCTATGAGAAGATACATGTTTGCCTTAACGATTGTTGTCTATACAGAAAGGAGCTTGCGCATGCTGAATTATGTCCAAAATGTGGTTGCTCGAGATGGAAAATTAACCAACGGACTAAAAAAATTCAGAAAAATATCCCAACAAAAGTCTTGCGTTATTTTCCTATAATACCAAGACTTAAGAGGATGTTTGGAATATGTGAGATGTCAACACAACTTAGATGGCACTCAAGTAATAAAAGTTCAGACGGAAAGATTAGGCATCCGGTTGATTCATTGAGTTGGGAAGTGATTAATAGTAGATGGCCACATTTTGCATCTGATCCTCGAAATATTAGATTAGGTCTTGCTACTGATGGATTTAATCCTTTCAAAGATCTTAGCTCTAAGTACAGTTGTTGGCCAGTAATCTTAACTATATATAACTTGCCTCCCTCAATTTTCATGTCAAAGGAAAGTTTGATGTTGAGTTTATTGATCCCGGGTCCGAAACAACCAGGTAATGACATAGATGTTTATTTGGCACCACTTGTAGACGACTTAATGTTGCTGTGGAGTGATGGGGTTGATATGTATGATGCAATTACGAAGTCGACATTCAACTTGAAAGCTATTTTGATGTGGACAATACACGACTTTCCTGCATATGGAAATATATCTAGGTGGCCCATTAAAGGAAAAATTGCATGTCCTATCTGTCGTGAAAATACATGTTCACTATGGTTGAAGCATGGTAGGAAGTTTGCATACATGGGACATAGAAGATTTCTCGCTTTTGATCATCCATTTCGCATGAAAAAGGGGTTGGTTTAAGAGGATTCTATTGAAGTTGATAAAATTACAAATGATTGGGGAAAAAGTAGTAAACGAAAGAGGAAGAAGAATACAACTCAATCTAATGTAACGTTGAAGAAAAAGTCAATATTTTTCGATCTACCATATTGGAAGGTAATCTTCGTAATAGTTCATTCATTTTTATTTAACACTTCTATTTGCGTGTAGTTTTTCATGACTCCAACTTTATGTTTGATTTGCAGACTTTACTTGTACGTCATAATTTGGATGTGATGCATGTGGAGAAGAATATTTGTGATAGCATCATTAGTACACTTTTGGATGTCAAAGGAAAATCTAAAGATGGCATTAACTCTCGTAAGGACATGGAAGAAATGAACATTAGGCATGATTTACATCCTCACAGTAGAGGAAATAAATTTTACCTACCTGCTGCTCCTCACACTTTATCAAAAACAGAAAAACAAATTTTTTGTAGAAGGCTTGCTGACTTGAGATTACCCGATGGCTATGGATCTAATATTGGAAACTGCATATCAGTGGAAGAATGCAAGATAGTTGGGTTGAAGTCTCATGATTGTCACATATTAATGCAACAATTATTACCAGTTGCAATGAGAGGACTTCTACCTAAAGGACCAAGGGAAGCTATTTTTAGATTGAGTTTATTTTTCAACGAAATATGTCAAGGAATTGTAGATAGAAATAAGGTTGAACAATTAGAGGATGACATTTTTGAAACTTTATGCATGTTAGAAAGGTATTTCCCGCCTTCCTTTTTTGATATTATGGTTCACTTAACAATCCATATTGGGAGAGAAGTTCGTCTATGTGGACCAGTACAATATCGTTGGATGTACCCATTTGAGAGATATATGGAAATGTTGAAAGGGTACGTTATGAATCGTACACGGCCTGAAGGGTGCATAGCTGAGCGATATGTTGTTGAAGAAAATGCGAAGTTTTGTAGCAAATACATAAAACAAGCATCTGAAATACGCTCTAAGCATGTACGCAATGAAGAATATGAGACCGATTTCTTAATTGCAGGGCGTACAATTTCAAAAGGGAAGGAAATTGTACTATCTACTGAGATGTTGAAAGTTTCTCATCGCTACGTGTTATTGAATAGTACAGAAGTTCAACCATATATAGAGTACGTTTATTAAATATCGATTTCCAAAAATTTTAAGTAGTTCAACCATATTCACTTTTTAATATATTGTATTTACTTAAGGATGCATATGGATGAACTCAAGAGTGTTGATAGACGACTGGAAAGAAATGAGACTTTATTGCATAAGAAGCACATTGATGGTTTTGCTACGTGGTTGGATGATAAGGTTGGAATACACATCAACTAATAAATGTCTAGTTGTGCTATTTATTCTTTTATTTCTAACATGTTTAAAATAATAACAGGTTAAAGGTCAGCTATTGAGGGACAAAGTATCGAACAATTTGAAGTGGCTTGCACGTGGTCGTAGATATCAATCCATGTCATATTCTAGATTTGTCATAAATGGTCTTCGATTTCACACTAAAGATGCAGAAAAATCTCGCCAGAACAGTGGCGTTTTAGTTGAAACAACGACCATATGTAGATCTAGTGCAAAAGATAATGTGCAAATAGTTGGGCAAGTTCTTTATTATGGAGTTTTGCGTGATATTATAGTGCTTGATTATAATATGTTTCATGTTCCAATATTCAAGTGTGATTGGGTAAACATCGTCAACGGAATAAAAAAGGAAGATGGATTTACTTTGGTTAATCTTAACGAGGGACACAGACAATTTGAAAATGATCCTTTCATCTTGGCAACACAGGCGAAACAAGTCTTTTATTCTAGGGAAAATGAAACATCTAATTGGTATGTTGTTTTGCAAGCGCCACAAAGAGATTTTGATGCATCACGCATGGAAGAAGATTATAACTATGAGGCAACTATTCCACTAGATATATCACAGCCTATTACAGGCAACCATGATGATGACATCACGCATGGAAGAAGATTATAACTATGAGGCAACTATTCCACTAGATATATCACAGCCTATTACAGGCAACCATGATGATGATGAGAATTATGCAAGGATAGATGTTGAAGGCGTATTTTGTGATACGTAGAGTAGTTTGGTAACTCTCTTATTATAGTAGATGATGTACTTTTTACGTAATGATCAATTTTGTTCTACCCCTTTTTATTGTGTGATTTATCTATATATTCATATTGCGATGAAATGTTGAATGCTTTGGATTTCTTAAGATCTCTAACTATAATTTATTTCGATGTTGCAGGTTGTTTTAAAAGGGTCTAGGGATTCTTTTGAAGTGAGAAACATATTTTGTACGATGGACAAAGCTCAGGTAATTGTGTTTTCTTAAAATACATGAGATAAAAGGGGTGTTTCGAAAATAAATGCTCTTATCTTTTGTTTTCAGGATGTATTCTCAAAGTCAACTAAACAAACTTCCAAGAGTTCTAAAAAAAGAAGAGCTGCAATTGCTAATGCAATTCGAGAGACCAATAAGAGGCTAAGATATTCCAGTGAACAAGGAGAGAGTATAACTAGCCCACCTAATGATGAACAAACCACATTGCCAACAAGTACAAATGCTCCGAAGAAGAAAAGAGGTCCAACACAAGTGAAGATGATTCCAGAACATAATTATCAGAAGATAGATCTTGAATTCAATGAATACGGACAAGTTGTTGGCCAGAACTCAGAAATATTTGCTAGCACAGTTGGTGCCATAGTTCGAGAACATGTGCCTGTAGTAATTAACGATTGGCATTCGGTGCCTGGAAAGAAGAAAATGGAGCTTTGGGCTTTCATACAGGTATTATTTCTCAACTATGTTTAAATATTATTACGATGTTCATTTTTCCTTCTTAATGACGTTATTCCCATACGTCTCAACTTTATGTTTGTACAAAAATACAACAACGGTTCAAAGTTAGTGATTGTCATCAAAGAATGACACTTCAATGTATGGGAAAGTCCTAGAGGACATTCAAATCTAGACTGAGAAAAGAAATTAGAGCACAAGTTGAATCATCTGCGAATAGACCACGTACTATTACCCTTCTTAGACCAAAGAATGTCAACTCTGAAGAAGCTTGGGTAAAATTTGTCGAGGATACTCTTTCTGCTGATTTTCATGTAAGTATAATGAGCATATGTAGCTTACATTTTTTTTAATTATTGGTATTTTTAACCCTTTGTGGATGTTTGGAATAGGAAAAAAGTTCCAGGTTTAGCAACATGAGAAATAATCAGAAGCTTCTCCATACTATGGGTCGAAAGGGTTATCCACGCGTGGCTCATGAAATGGTACTACTGAGAAACATATCTTGTCTTACATGAATTGTCCAATTCCAATATATTTAGTAACTAAAGTTGTATGTACTGCAGAAAAAAAAAATCCAGATTTAAAAGGATTACGAACAAGAGTATGGACTTATGGTCATCTTAGGAAAGATGGGAAACCAATAAATGAAGCAGTTGCTGATACTTTGGTATGTGTAGCATTTCCCCTCTAATTGACCAGTGAAGTTTGATTTAGTAGTTGTGTTACTTGCTAGTAAAAAAATTGAATTCCATAAGTGC
This sequence comes from Fraxinus excelsior, assembly GCA_019097785.1. Classification (NCBI taxonomy): domain Eukaryota; kingdom Viridiplantae; phylum Streptophyta; class Magnoliopsida; order Lamiales; family Oleaceae; genus Fraxinus; species Fraxinus excelsior. Next base: position 24,499,606 of record CM032625.1, on the reverse strand, counting down.
AGAGAAGGATTGAAGATTGTGCCGTATCAATTTCTGATACACACGCCGAAGATTCTATCCACGATGATGCTGTCGCTCAAATCTTAGGTCCTGAACGGCATGGGAGAGTTAGGGGACTCGGATTTGGAGTTGTACCATCAAAAGTGGATGGACAAATACAAAGAAGTGGGAGAGTTAGAGAACTTGAAAGTCAATTACAGACTCAATCACAAAGGATGGGGGCATTAGAAGAAAAAGTGGAAGCACTTCTGAAGCTATCTCAACAGGTTATAAGTAGTTATCCTTTATATATAATAAAATAATATAGCTTAATATAGTCAATTAAATGTATGTTCCAATTTTAACAATTTTTTGTACTATGTTACAGAATGTGGAGGACAGGAATTCAAATGCTATTACTCCCCAGGTTTGTGTCAAACATTATTAAATATTTATTCAATATATATCTAGTTTGTAGCATTGTAAATTTAAAGGAAAAATTATTTTCTATCTACTATGAATTTGTAGTCACAAATTGGAAGTACTGTACCTATCACAAATGCAAAATGTCAACTGTTGCATTGGTACAAGTTTGAAGTTGAAGAAGTTGTAGCAGAAGGGAAGATTGCAACAACAGACCGAAGTGCAAAGGTGCATCACCTGCCACTCGGTCGAGATTGTTGGAAGGTTTGGGTTGAGGAAGTGTATATGGGTATTTTGACCTTATATAGACCTGCTGATGAATTCCGGACTCTTAGTGAAGCCATGGGAAGTACTGTTGCTTGGCCAAAGAGCAGTATTAGACTTTTATGATTAAGGTATGTTTTCTGGAGGTCTAGAGATATTGGTTAAGAATTTCTTGCTTAGAAGTGTAATTAGAATGATTAACGGGCACAAGAATGTGTACTAGCCTAGTTTGAGATGTTTTGATATGATAGCAAACACAAGTTTCTTTGACATTCATGGTTAAGTGCAAAACAGAATCCTGTCGTTTTCATCTAGTTACCTTTTTGAATCTTTCTTTCCTTGTCATGGTGGCGTTTCTCTCGTAGTGTATTTATCTTGTGATAAGGAAAAATGGATGGGTATAATTCATAGGAGTTCCGATTGGTTATTTCTTCGACATGTCTAAGATAGGCGGCTGCAAATGTTACAACGGCTTTTATAATGTTGTATGTGTCTTCATACTAACCGTCTCTTACTATACATAATATGCATCTGTCGTAGTACCTACATTTAGTGTCACGTCCTTTTGTTCATCACTGTTTCTCCCATTCTACTATTTCATGACATTCGTTGATCACTTTAAATAACATTTATGCAACTGTTTATAGTTTACAATGTTAAACATCGGAAAATAAAAGATTCTGAAATAGTAAATAAACTGTAACTTTAGTTGATTGTTGTGAACAAATCATTTCCGTGTTCGACTTGATTTACCATGGCTTCTTAAGCCAAGCTTTGCCAATATAATTTGTGGAAACCGTTTGTGCAAGTAGTGACATTCAGGGTGGATCTTGTTCCATATTCACAAAGAAATTTTAGTTGTTAGTCTACAATTAAAGGGCCAGTTGCATACCAAGATGCCAACACTAATATCCAAGTATAAGAGCCCATTTAATGTAGTCTTGAATGCTTGAAGTTGCTATACTTCTATGTGAAAAGAATATAGTTTTGTGACTAGTGATGATATGGATTATTTTTGTGACTAGTGATGACATGGGAAAAGAATATGGTTTTATTTTTGCTTAGTGATTGCTTAGTGATATATAAACCAGTAATTGCTTAGTGATTCAATGAACTCTTTAGTTTTGCACTTCATTTTTCTTGTTAAGAAATAGATTTCGTACTGATTTTGAATCTTGTTTTTCCTGCCAGAAAAGGTAACTCAAGTGCTGGAAGCAGAAGGAGATTTTGAAAAGTTTCTGCCTCTACAATTTTTGGCCGGAGCAAAAGCCAATTGAGCAACTCCTTTATTGATGCTATATGGAATGTCAATCCAACTTTAGTATGAATTATTCCACTTTTTGTACTCCTCGGAATGATGGAAAAGATGTTTTTTATGTTGGGTCGATATTTTAAACTGGAAACATGTATAATGAAATTATTTTGAATATTGTGCAATGTATATGCGAGTTGAATACTTCATGGTTCTCTTAGTTTCAATGCAAGAGAGTATTTTCTCATTTTAATTATGATTTTTTAATATTTTTTGATGTCTTGTGTCTCTTGTATTTATTTATTACCACAAGCGCATTTTTGTAATTAGGTTGCAACGTGCAGAATAAAGAATCTTATTTTCGGTAGCGTAATATGCATATATTAAAAATGCGAATTAATTTTTAAAAAATATTAAAATTACAACGTTCAAAAAATGCTGCAAAAGCAACGTTCAAAAAATTAATTTGAAAAAAGGGGTCTACGGCAACGTTTAAAAAACGCTGCAAAGGAGGGTCAACCGCAACATTTAAAAAACGTTGCAAAAGAGGGTCTACCGCAACGTTTAAAAAACGCTGCAAAAAGATGGTCAAACGCAATGTTTAAAAAACGCTGCAAAAGAGGGTCTACCGCAACGTTTAAAAAACGCTGCAAAAGAGGGTCAACCGCAACGTTTAAAAAATGCTGCAAAAGAGAGTCTACCGCAACGTTTAAAAAACGCTGCAAAAGAGGGTCAAACGCAACGTTTAAAAAACACTGCAAAAAGTCTTCCCTCAACAGCAACACTGACCTTCGCAACGTTTGGAAAAACGTTACAAAAACGCTTTTGCAGCGATTTTTGGCCGCTGCAAAAACCTATTTTTGGTGTAGTGAAAGCCAGAGCTACATGTGACAGGAGTGGTGACCACCCCCACAATATTTTAGAATTTTTTAAATTCTTGTAGGAATTTTGTAAAAACGAATTTATGTACTCTCGTCAATTGGGATACGATCGTAATACTCTCGTCATTGAAAAAGTTTATGATGTTCTATTTTCAAAGGAGAAGATAGACCATTTTGTTGGATATGAGGTTCATAGAGATTGTCTTGTAGTAGATGGTTGTTATGTTAGGGGCAAACCAAGGACCAGTTACAATAATAAAGTCTATAATTATTGCAAGAGAGGAGAACACATTAAGAAGGATTGTTATAAGTTGTTGAATAAAAATAAATCAGTTCCTGCAAATCAAAATGAAAAACAATCAGAAACTTCAAGTGAAACCAATATTGCAGAATAGCGAAAATGGTGGAGAACTTCTGGTGATTTATGACGGTAACTTCAAATCTGATGAGAATTGGATTCGTGATACAGCTTACACTTTTCATATGGATCCTAATCGGGATTTATTTTCAACATATAAAACAGTTTCCAAAATTGCTACGGTAATGAGAAATATTACACCTTGTAGGAAATTAAAATATTTGATTGGACTGTCAGACACTTCATGATATGAGACATGTTTCATATTTGAAGAGAAATCTTATCTCTCTGAGTACTCTTAATTCAAAATGCTACAAAGTACAGGTGGAGTGTTGTGATTTGTATATTTTACAAGTGTACGGATTGTAATAAGTAATATAGTTCACTAATGAGTCCGGATATTGTTTCCACAAGAACTACTATCTAAAAATTGGTTAAACTATTTCTTATTTTAATTTGATCGAAAACAAATAATATGGTTTGTAATTGATGCCTAAATTATTCTAATTAAACTAAATTATCTAACGTATACAATTTATCGATTTTGGGTTTTAAAAGTATGAATATGGATGCTAGGACTTACAATTTTACCTATGGATCCCTTTTAATTTGTCAATCAAGATTCATTACTATTCTAATATTCGGTCGAATTCTTCTAAAATATTCAATTTACCCCTTTCGAGTCCTCATTGAGTCTATTTAGCTAATTCAATTCCACGTCTCTATGCGAATCAATCATAGTTAAAGGAAAAACTGCTTCTAAAAATTCATCTAATGACGGCAATAATTAGTATATGTATCTTTATACATTATACTAAATTACTAAATTTTACTATATGGTCTAAATAAAAAACTTACCTCTCGATTTGTGATAGATTCACAAAATCATTGAATAATTGGCCAAAGAATTCAAAGTACTAAATTCATGAATAAAATCAACACATATTCATTTAAAGAACTAGAGTCTTGAATAAAAGAAATAAAGGGTCATGCATAGATTACATTGTTCATCTTAATTATGAATTTAACTACTCATAATAATGAAAGAAAAACAAAAAGTATAAAATTCATAACCAGGTTTTGAAACCTTAATCATAGAAAGAATTGGATCTTCCACAAGAAATCTTCTTCAACCTCAAAATTCTTCAAACCCTTACTTTTGCTCTTTGATCTTGATGATCATGTGTTTTTTTCTCCCCTAAATTGTGTTCTCTAGAATTTCATTTTTGTTTTATTCAAGTCTGGGAAGAGTTTTAGTTGAATTGGGCTTTAAAAAAAAAAATTGCACTTGAAAACCCATTTGGCGGTAGGCGGCGCAAATATGATCTTTCTTCCCAAGGGAGGCGCCCACTTGGTGGTGCCTGCTCCTACTCTGCACATTTTTCAAGTATTTTTATTATAACTTCTCTTTCGACTTCTCTTTCGATTTTCGAGTAATGTGATTTAAAATACGTCGAAAAGATAAATCAAAATGCTACATCTTTATTGGAGATCTTTTTTCCAATTCGAATATTTACTATGTTAAAGATGAATCTTAATCTCCGACAAAAAATTTGGAACAAACTTGTGCGGTTGAAAATATTTTGATTATATTTCATTCCTTTTCAACTTCTAATTGACCCTTAGCATTCTCGAATCTTCATCATGAGGTTCAACACAACTTTTGAGTATTTACACTTTAGTCCTCAAAATTTGGATCTTATTTTTTTTTCCCCAATCTCTACTTCTTTCTTTCAATTCTACTTCATTTTATCAAAATTCACCTAATAAACGAAATATACAACAAATTAAGATATATTATTCAAAAAAACTATTAAATTTTTTTATTTTTATTTTTAGGTCTGAATAAGTGTATAAAATACACTTATCATGGAGTCCTAAAGGTTTGTAAAGGCGATCGTATTGTGTTGAAGGGTTAGACAAGGTCTAAGTTGTATGTCTTGCTTGGTTCTATATAATATTTAGATATTAATCATCAGAAATTTGGAACTCTAGTGGATTTTGAGCTTGGTACACTTTTGTTGGTGTTTAGTTTATGGTTGATAGGTCTATTGTTATAATTGGCATGTTTGTGAACAAAATGGTCTTATTTGAACACTTGTAAAAAGTCAAGGACTTGGATACAGTTTTGTATGGTTTAGTTAGGTAGCCTAGGATTTGAGTTCGAGTTTGGAAACAAGGAAAAACCAATGTCGGAATTTCATTAGCTTCACGCCTGGCCACCGCTCGAACAACAGAAACAGAACCGTTGTCGCCGCTTATCGCTCGAGCTACAAACCTTTAGCTTGAGCGATTGGCTCCCTTGCTCGAGCAACATATTTATGGGGTCAAATCGAATTTGCGATTTTGAAGAGTTTTACACGGCCCATAACACCTAAACAACCCCAACTTTAAATACAAATGTTTTGGACGAATTTTCGGGAGTTGCTTTATTGTACTTTCATTGCATAACACGTACACATCATTTTTTGAGAGATCCTGAACATAATTATTTGGCGATTCATCCATATCATTCTTGAGATCCGGCAGCCAAGTTTTGGGAAAACATCAAGGTTCGTGAATCCAAAACACCTGACTTCCTTAACACTTTGAAGAATGTACTTTATCAGTTGAATTTCAGAAGTTTCTGGAGGTTGAGAGAGGTTGGACTACAAGCGCAGGAAGAAGAACAGGAATAAGTGATTCCGGGTATCCACTTGGAAGATACGTGTGTAGAAGATTGTGAGTTTGGAATCTTGGAAGCTATATGAGGTAGATCAGGAGATCTAGCAGGTTGGCTAGATAGTATATACGGTATGCTACCGTGAGTGTGGAGGAACAACAGATCTTAGAAATTACAAGAATTACAACGACGGGAATTAGTGGAATTTGCTAAGTTGGAAATGAACTGTAACTCACATTGTCTGTAGTGGAGGTAACTGACTTGATCCAAGAGTTTTTACCCAGTTGGGTTTCTCCATCATCAAACTTTGTGTTATTCACTGCTTTTTTATTATAAACTGCGGTAATTCAACTTAGGAAAACTGGATTGTGTGCTTAACCATCTAGAAACGAATTAAAAGTGACTTGTTACTTTAATTAGCATAATTCCGCACGTAAGGTCGAAATAGTTATTAAACAACGTATTTTCAATGGTCTATATTAAAGAATACATCTCGGTCGAGTTCAGAAGTTTAGGGTAATACCATTTTCCACGACCATCGGTGGTGCCTCGTATTCAATTTATAGAAATAGACTTGGGAGAAATATTAGGCCTCCACAAAAGTACGGTGAAACTGATTTTGTTGCTTTTGCTTTAAGTGTAGTTGAAGGTATTGAATCTAGTTAAAAAAATCCTTCTACAGAAGCAGTTAGTGTGATTATGTTATAGTGTATGTTTCTATCCTACTTAATAATTATTAAGTTATTTGTGATCTTGTTGTTATTGAGTTTGTTTGGGGTTTCGTTTTAAAAAATAAAAAAGTGGAGAGTTTTTCTATTGTAGAGTTTTTTGGTGGAGAATTTGTTGTCGAAGAGATAAGTTTTATTTCTTGTAATGAAATTTGTCTCAAGATGGAGATTTTTGTAAGTTCATTTCATTGCAGTAAAATTTGTGTCAATGTGGAGTTTGTTAGAATTAGGGTGTGACCCAAATTCTATTTTGAAGACTATTTGACAATTCTATTTGAAGCCGACTTGGAAATTCTAGTTAAAGTTTAATTGGGAATTCTATTTGAGAGCTTAATTGGAAGTTCATGATTTGTGTTAAATTTGAAGAAGAAAAAGGAGTCAAATTTGAAATAGGAGAGGAAAAAATCGTGCAAGAAGAAGTATCGTATCGGCACTCGTTACATGCCAATCATCTCGATCAAGCGCTCAGAATAGAAGTTCCAACACTCACTGTCCACGAGGAGACCACTCAAGCGGCAGTCTTATCCGGAGAATGTTCAGTTCATGATTTTGATAGATTTTTGAATCCTATGTTATTCCAGACACTATATTATTGTATAAACTTGTTATAGTTGACCTCCACCACATCTTAAGCTCTTCTTTGCACTATATATATGATGAGTAAACATATAAAAAAATCAATCCTTACATTCTACACAATAATTTACAATCTTTCATTATTGATATTAATAAGCCCATGTTTGAGTCTCATTTTTTTTTCCTTGTTTCGCATTCATTTTTCTACAATACTCATTTTCAACCACACATTCTTCAAATAAAATAATATTACAAACAAATCTAAAACTTTTCATCACTTTTCTACCACAAATTCTCTCATCATTCATTATTCAAAAACTAATTCTTCCTAAAAAATGGGGGCCAAACACACGCTAAATTATCCCCCTCTGCCCGTGGATCTTTTTCAACGTAAATCTTGTGTTCTTGTTTGATTTTTATATTGTTATATTATTCGCGTTCCTTTATTTGCTAACAAGTGGTATCGGTTCGATACTTAATTCTTAACAATAGTTTTATACTAATACGGTCTAACCTGGCGCCAAACGAAATCTTAAGTTGCAAATATTTGGTATTAGTTGCTTTCAAGACATTTATCATACGAGACAACATATCTGAGACTTTTTGGGTAGATTAACTATAAAAGGCGAATTTCTGTGTATATACATAGTTCATTTTCTTGGAGCCACAACATGCAGTCGGTCATAATATATATCTGCACCTCAGACCTTCATTTTCACATTTTTAGACTTCGCTATGACAGGTTTGATTGATTAATTAATACGAGATTTCAGCCTAAAATGGAACCAGAGAGTTAAACTTGCCATGAAATTAGAAGTTAGAACACTATAGTTTGTTTCAAAGTACATATCCATCTCTAATCAACCAAAAATATGTAGACGACGATAGTGTCACATGAGCTACTTTTCTTCTGCAAACTATCATGTGTTAATAACATGCAATAAATTGAATTCCTCAATAATAATAGATTATTAGAAGATGTGTTTGGCTTCTTGAGTTGAATTCTTAATTATGGTATTTGTTCACTTCACATTATGACGAATCAAGTAGCCGATAGAATTGTGGCCACCTCCCTTCACGTAGGCATCACCTGCACGATAAAACACACCGTTAGGAGACCAAGATCACTGGTCGAGAAAAAGGTCTGACAACCGTTCGCACTTCGACAATCGAACAAGAGATAATGAGTGCAAGAGACGAGAGACGGAATTTGGTTTGGATTAGAAAATATTACCTTAGAAAATATGAATTGGATTCTCTCTCTCTCTCTCTCTCTCTCTCTCTCTCTCTCTCTCTCTCTCTCTCTCTCACACACACACACACACACATATAGCAATGAAAATGGACCAAGTGGAGCTAATGGATCGAGTCCAATCCCAAGACGAGGTTACTTGATTTAATAAGCTCAGTCCAATTGACATAAACATTTGTCAGGTCGGTCAATGTGAAAAAAGATTAAGGACATTTATTTCAATTAAAATATAAATGTAGCAAACAAAAACTACGGAGATTATATAATTACAAAAAACTTAGGAGTGAATAATTTTTATTCGTTGCACCACTTTTAATATTATTATTATTTTTTTTTACCCTATTACTAAAATGATGGTTAGCAAATTGACTTCACTATACACTCATAAATATATTATTTTTCTATATTTCATTATTAAGTGCACGACACACAATATATAAGATATACAATCTCACATATCTAAACTAATACCCCCAATGAATAAACTTAGACATTCAACAAATTTCACGAACCAACCATGTTCTATAGGTATATTTTAATATTTTAGCTTTCTAATAATTAATATAAAAAATTATTTAACAGAGTAACATTTTTTTGGAGAACCATCTATCTAAAGTAACATGTTTCTTTTCGATTGTTCTAATGTCGAACTGTATACTTCGGAGTACCTTATAAGCTACGATATGTCGAACTGTATACTTAGCAATTGCTACATAATTTATAGATAAAAGTAAGAGCTTTTTTTAATGAACAGGCAGGAGGATGTTTATGGATGCTTTGACCAATTAATGGATAGCTAGGCTTGCTGCATCTAATTAGGGTTTAGCCGTTTAGGAGACAAGGCCACATGTGTAGGACCTCGGTAGCATCTAATCTACGTACATTTCAATTCCTCTATATCAATGCCAAAAATATTCTAAAAAGTCACTGTTTTTTTTTTTTTTTTTTTTTTTTTTTGGCTCCCAGTATTTGAGCCTTGCTTTCAACCCAAAAAAAAAATGTATCTGAGGCTCTGGAGAGTGGGGAAGGGTCCTAAATTTGCAGCGTGAGATATGGCAGCTTCCTCTCAGAGTTAATCTTTATGTCCTAACTTTTGAGTCTCAACATTAGTATGCCTCAACTTCAGTGCATTACTTACAAATCATGAATGAAATTCCTAAAATATTTGTCTCATCAAACTAAGCACATAAAAATAGAGGAAAAAAAATCCATTCATCTATCCATCACTTTATCTTTTCCTAGCGCCAACTATGATTCTAAAGTGTAATCCAACAGACACCGAAGCCGGTATGAAGCTTCTGGAGGACCTGACTACAAATGCAAACCAAGTGCAGCAACAGGTACTGAAGGAGATACTAACACAAAATGCAAATACAGAGTATCTAAATACCTTCCTGGATGGCCATGCCTCCAAGAAACTATTCAAGAAAAAAGTCCCTGTCGTCAATTACGAAGATATCGTGCCTTATATTGAACGAATCGCCAATGGAGAACAGTCGAATATCATATCAGCTCAGCCTATTATTGAGCTCCTCACAAGGTAAACTATAGAGCATTTCTACTTTCAGCTTATGCCTTGTTTTTTTATTATTATTATTATTTTCCCTAATGCTGGTGGATTTTTACATAGCTCTGGAACATCTGGAGGGCAGCCAAAGATGATGCCTTCAACTGCTCAAGAGCTTGACAGAAAGTCATTCTTCTACAATATCCTTGTACCGGTGATGAACACGTAAGTAATTAAGAAGAATTTAATCCATTTCCTGCTTAACTTGTACGTACTGTTTGTTTCAGATTAATGAAACAGTGATAAGAAAATTGCTCAATTCTTCTATTTTCTGTTACAATTTAGGTATGTAGAGGGGTTAGACCAAGGAAAGGCAATGTTTCTTCTCTTCATAAAACCAGAAATCAGTACCCCAGCTGGGTTGGTTGCTAGACCAGTCCTAACTAGCTACCATAAAAGCAGCAACTTCAGGAACCGGCCTTTCAATAAATTCAATGTTTATACTAGTCCAGATGAAACCATACTATGTTCAGATAGCAAGCAGAGCATGTATTGCCAGTTGCTATGTGGTCTAGTACAGCGAAGTGAGGTCCTGAGGGTTGGTGCAGTTTTTGCATCCGCTTTTCTGCGTGCAATCAAATTTTTGGAGGATCATTGGCGAGAACTATGCCTTAACATAAGAACAGGACAACTTAGTGACTGGATTACCGATCCAAGTTGCAAGAACGCCGTATCTTTAATTCTAAGCAAGCCAATGCCAGATTTGGCAGATTTGATTGAGCATGAATGTATTGGAATATCATGGGAAGGGATAATTAGAAAGCTTTGGCCAAGAACCAAGTATGTTGAGGTTATAGTTACGGGATCTATGGCACAATATATATCAACTCTTGAATTTTACAGCGGTGGCCTGCCTTTGGTTTCCACAATGTATGCTTCTTCCGAGTGCTATTTCGGGATTAATCTCAAACCACTGTGCAAACCTTGTGAAGTGTCTTACACTCTCCTCCCAAATATGGCGTATTTTGAATTCATCCCCATCATTGAAGATCATGACAAAAAGTTGCATGAGAAGGTCTATTGCAATGGCAAATCTGATCAGAAAAATGGGATTAACGAGGAAGAATGGGTAAAAAGTACAATCGTGGATCTTGTGAATGTCAAAATTGGTCATTACTATGAACTTGTTGTGACCACATTCACAGGTAAATCTATTTCACATGCTGTATTTATTCTTTGTAAGTACTTATAATAAAGATAATAGTCAGTTTAGTAATATAATTCACTATATACAACTAAAATTAAAAGACACTTGCATTCTTCTAATTGTGTGATTTTTATATTCAGGTCTGTATAGGTACAGAGTTGGAGACATTCTCATGGTGACTAGTTTTCACAATAATGCTCCTCAATTTCGATTTGTGCAAAGACGAAACGTGGTTTTGAGCATTGACACTGACAAAACGAGTGAGGAAGACCTCTTGAAGGCAGTTACAGAAGCAAAGCTTATTATTGAATCACTTGGATTCCTTCTGACGGAATATACTAGCTATGCTGACACCACTTCAATTCCCGGTCACTATGTGCTCTTCTGGGAGCTTCAAAAGAGAGAAAATACAGACCTGCAGCCAGAACTTGATCCTATTGTAATGGAGCAATGCTGCTACAGAGTGGAAGAATCTCTAGATTCTGTGTACAGGAGGTGCAGGAGGAAGGACAAATCAATTGATCCCTTAGAAATCAGAGTTGTGAAACACGGAACCTTTGATGCACTCATGGACTTCTGTCTTTCTCAGGGATCTTCTGTAAATCAATACAAGACGCCACGTTGTATTAAATCTGAGGAAGCTACCAGGGTTCTCAACTCGAGGGTGGTCGCTAGATTTTTCAGCAAAAATGTTCCTTCATGGGAGCCTTTTAGAATTGAAGAAAATAAGTTAAGGTCAGACATGCACAGAGCTGTTTGATGGTTATTTCTGGATACAAGTTTCCAGCTTATTTAGAATTTCGTAAAAATATCTTAGTATTCGCTAAAACTATTTTGGGCTGAAGCCTTAAAATCTACAATTTATATGATTAAAACATATTTAGTGTGGAAAACCTGCAGACTACTCCAGATTTAAAATATTTCGATGTGCAGCCTATTCACATTAGAGTGAAGGAAAACTTGAGCCAAGATCCTTAACATGTATTTTTCTAGGATACGGCGAAGAAACCAAAGGCTATAGACTTTCGGTTAAAAAACAGAAGGGCTTTAGAGTAATAATAAGAATAAACACAATTTTTAAAGAAAATGTGATGCCTTGTTTAAATTCTGTTACTTTTGTTTCTGTGGAAAAATTGATGACTAGAGAAACTCAGAACTCTGAAAATGCTATACATGAAGATTAGCTTGATTGAAGTGACATCTCAGTTGAAACAGATCATCTACACTATGATGAGGAAACTGAAAATCTGACTTTAGCTGATTACGAGTTGGTAATCGATAGAAGTAGAAGAAATAGATTTCCTTCCAGTAGAATCAGCAATGAAGATATCGTAACCCTTTTCACTATTTAAGATTCATTTAATTCTAAACAAAGTACTTATGAAGAAGCCATGAAAGATGAAATTGATTCTTTATTAATGAAAAATAAAACTTGAATTCTTGTTGATAAACCTAATAATCAGACGATGTAAATGAGTTTATAAGATTAGAGAAGGTGGACATAATTCTAAAACTAAGAGGCATAAAGCTAGGTTAATAGCAAAGGGGTTTACTCAGAGAGTGAATAGATTATAATGAAATATTCTCACATATTGCAAAATATACATCTAACATAATTATGATATTTTAGCTAGAAATTGGATCAGCTTGATGTGTGTGAGAGAGAGAGAATCAACCTAGGGGTTTTGAGTTAAAATCCAAAATTGAAAATGTTTAGTTGTTAAAGAAATCCTATATGATTTGAAACAGGCTCTAGGCATTGAAATAAGAAGTTTTAACTTGTATTCAAATTTTGGGTTTTATGAAAAGCAAATTTAATTCTTGTTTCTTCTATAAATGTGCAGGTGGTTATAAATCTGTTTATCTGCTTTTTATATGTTGATAATATGTTGTTAGCATGTAATCATATGAAAAAATAGATAAAATAAAATCAAAGTTGAAATTTGAGTTTGAAATGAAAGATCTAGGACAAGTAACGAGAATATTAGGCATAAAAATTAAAAGAGATATAAAGAATTATATTCTTTAAGTGAATCAGTCTTCTTATGTAACTAAGGTGTTAGAAAAATTCTCCCCGTTTGATTGTAAACTTGTTACTTTGTCTTTAGCTAATTACTTTAAATTTTCAAGTGAACAATCAACTAAAACTAATGAAGAGTTAGATACGATGAATAAAATGCCTTATGCAAATATGGTTGATTCTATTATGTATTTGATGGTCTATACTCGACCTCATCTAGTTCATGGCATAAGCATTTTAAGCATGTTTATGCAAATCCATGTGAAACACATTGGATTGATATAAGATTGATGCTTAGATATTTGAAAAGTTCACTTGTGTTGGGGTTAAAGTTTAAAATATGCGATCAAGGCCACAACGATAAAAATTCGAGTGGGTCGAAGGTGGGAAGTTCATGAAATAAGTCTTTCACCACACCATCAAGGGGTTCTCCCACATTGGCAAGTCCACATATTCCAATGTTTAGGCCAAAAAAATGCTGGTGATGGTTGTAAGGGATGAATTTCTCTACACTGGCCTAGTTAAGATTACGCATGTGATCTTCATATAAGAAGATCAACTTCTTATATCTTTATTCTTTGTGATGGGTGCGTTAGTTGGGCATTCTAATTGCAAAAGATTGTAACTTTATCTTCAATTGAGGCAAGATAGTTTGTACTAGCTTTAAACTAATTCTTTTTTTTTTAAACAGGTTAATCGTAGCAAGTGAAACAATTGTTACAAAGTTTTGATACGAGAATTGAGTCAATAGTTTAGTAAGATGGAGGTTGTTAATTAATTGTGCCTCAAATTGACTAGGTTGACTTAGCCTATATTTGATGAAAGTGAGTTTTGCTAAATGGCATTTTTAGCTTATTAAGTGGTTTGATATGAGCATTACACGTGGTTCAATTACAGTAATTTGATGGAGGCTTTTACCTATCTCTTCTAAAAGGGCTCTAATCCTAATCACACACAATAGTGTGTGTGTGCAGCTTCTAGGTTTTCCAGTTTATCTGAATCTTGCTACATTTAGAATCATTAGTGTGCTATGAAAATTATAGCCCACCCCACACTAATGTTAGTGGACTGTAAAAATTACATCCCACTAATGACTTTACAAACATCATTTTTCAGTTTATCTCGTTCTTCTGTGTAGAAATCTTGCGTGGATTTTTGGGTACTTAGCATAGGCCAATGAGACAAGTGTTTTGTTTACCTTGGAGAACAATTAGTGTAATTTTGAGTGAGTCGAGAAATATTGAACGATTATTGGTCAGCAGCAGAGCTTGATCTACTTTATATGATCAACGGGTGCATAACGTTTAGAAGAACATGCCCATGGTGGGTGAAAAGTCTCTGTGATCAATATTTAATTTTTTGAAAATCTACTTTGATATTTTTGGGTTTAAACGATATATTGGGACCAGTTGCATCTCCAAAAGTAGAAAAAGAGACAGAGTATTGGTCAGCTCCAGCAATAATCAAAGAATTCATCTCAAAATTAACTATCTACCCCAAGAGATTGTTAGATTCATGCGCATAGAGCATGTTTTGCACACAACATTGAACGCGACTCTTTGATACTGATTATCAATTTACAATTTACCCTACCATACAAACAAACCAATAAGATTGAGAACACAATAGCTATTAATGTAGACACGTGGAGTATATATCCAGAAGATAAATATGACTATCTTTGACATGAAGCAAAGAAAGAGCATGGAAACTAAGATAAAGGCTAGCATGCAGCCACGAGTAGAAAAGTAACATGATTATTACAAGGGGACAAGGAGAGGAAAGCAAGGAAACGGTAGGAACAGAGGGAAAAAGCTGTATGAGATGGGGGCCTGCCTTCTATTTTTTGTTTTCTATGTCTCGAGCATTTAAGTTGTACATGTGACCTCAACCACCACCTCTAAGCCTTTATAATTTATCCTTGCCCCTATATTTTTTTTCTTTTTCCCGAGTATTATACAGAATAAGGCTCTAAAGAGTACAACTGTACCTCAATTCGATCAATCTTGTATATATCTTTAGTCTCTCTCCCCTTGGGAACCTTCATTAAGATATGCATTATACACCACTACTTTTGGAAACATAAAAATCAGTGAATATGAGGCAACACAAGATGGCAAAAAGGGGGAGTAGGTTGGATTCTTAAATACATGCTAGTATGTGTGTGATTGGACTTGGTACTTTTTGTGGGTGGGATGGAATCGCAAAAAGCATGGAGGGTGGAGCGTGATTGAATACATGAGAGTAAATGACAATGCCAATTCCAAGCACACGCGTGCTCAATTCATGTTTATGTAAGCAATACCCCCTCGTGCACTCATCCCATCCACAGAATCCATATATCCCTCTCGCCTCATTTATCCAAGTGTTTGATTTTCGGTGTCGAGAGCCCTTTTCAGACAATAGTAATACAGGTTTGATGTTGAAACAAGTATGATTGTGGGACCTCATCACATGAGACAGCTTCCGCCTGCTTTGAATCCTGTCTCAATTGGACTTGAGATTGCTACAGGAATTCATTTGTTTCTAGTTTAACGTGGGGATATTTTATTTGGGGTGGAATTCTATCCTATTGAAAATCATTCACACCAATTATTCATATCAATAATTGTATCTATCTAGTTCGCCTATCGTAATACCAAATGAAGCTTGGTGTTGGCCATCGGGGTCAAAATATGTTAAAGGATTGATGTCAATCGTCTTGAGTTGAGATTGTCCTTTGAGGTCGTTTGACAGTCAAGTCAACTTCAATGTATATGTTCTCATAATAAAAGCATCTAGGTTTATGTATTAAAGTAAGTGTGGCAGAAATAAAAATGAATTGCGATAACTCATCTAATGTCTTTAAATACTTAAAAAAACATTATTTGCAAATAAAATTATGCTTGAACTTTTTAGTCTTGTTGAAAATCTCCTTTATTTAACTCATGTATTTCATTTTATTTGTTGACTGGTGCAATTGTCGAGACATTTGAAATTAAGTCCTTGTCAAGTCTAGATAAAAATAAGAATCTTAATAGATTATGATAATCTTAATAAAAAAAATTTCTTTTTTTAACCACACATTCTTCCAAAAATTATTATTCCAAAATACATTATTTTAAAAAACTCATTATAATAGGGGTCAAACAAGGGCTTAATTTACAAGCTGGCATGAGGTGAAGAATATTATTTACATTGTATCATCATCGATTGAGGTTCTATGAGATGAATTTTATGCAAAACAATGCCCCGTTTAAGAGTGCGGAATTTCGGACTGTGGCGGACAAGCAATTAGGTAAATAACAAAAAAAACATTTCGATGAGATCAAGGTGGAGAATATCTCTCCTATAAGTTGAAAACATATTTTTCAGATAATGGAATTTTATAGGGATGGCAATTCGAACTGTGAATATCGAAAACTACGGTTAACCGAAGCGAATGGAGCGAAAAAAATCGAACTAATGGTGTAATGGAGTGGTTATGATTTTGATTTTAATAACCCGATTCGGGGTAGGGTGGGTATGGTATTTAGCGACGGTGCCCCACCCGAATCGATTACTCGCTAAAAAAATTTAATTGGGTAATTTTAGTTCATTTTTTGGACAAGCTCAGTTAAAAAATTGGGCCCATTATCCAAAAGTCCAATCCAATTCATTCATAACCTAACCCTATTATCATTAAATCACATCATTCACCACGTTAAAACTTAAAATTGGAAATCCTCATTTCAAAGCAGCCAATTCCTAATTCCATCGTCGCTCTCTGCGGATCATTCCAAAAATCCAAAATATTCAAATTCAACTCAAATTAGATGAAAGAAAAACATGTTAGTCTATAATCTAAGTTTTTTTTTTTGGTGAATTTCATTTTTATAGCATTGAAATAAGTGAAGAGAAGGTTTTTTTTTTGTTGGTAACCTTTTTCTTTTTCAAGTTTGATTTCATATTTAAACACTGTGTAGATTTGTGTATTTTGGTTGGTTATGAGAATTATCTTGTTTGTGTATGTTGGGTGATTTGAACAATTTGTTTATGGGTTTTTGGTGAATTCAATGTTCCCTCCAAAGTTGTTCCGTTTATTGTCAGTTTTGCGAAGAAATCTCGTCGTAGATCTTATTGACAGTTTTAAGTCGTATTATTTCCCAACAGTGTAGTGGTGAGTAATGAAATCATTCGTTTACACTAATCTGAATTTATTCGTTCAATTTCCAATTGATAGTATATTTCAGATGGCCTACGCTAATCTGAATTTATTGTTGCTTCTGATGTCTTGCCCTGGGTCGGCATCTTCTGTTCCGACTCTTCCCGCTTCTGTTGGAAGTACTTCAGTTGAAATTGGAGATACCGCTACTGGCATTCAAGATGATGCAATTTATTGTTTTATATCTATTTTTCATGCACTTTCTCTTATTGCTAATTTTTTTTCTATTGTGTGTAGAAAATTCTGCTCCTTCATCATACTCCGGAGCTTATGCAACGTTTAGTAAGGAGGACATTGACGAAGAAGTACATTTTTTTGTTTAAATCTTTGTTAAGATCAGTCTTGATTAAGTAGTATGGTTGTATTATTACTCTAAGACCCTGTTAGATAGCCTAGAAAATTGGTGGAAAAAAGAAAATGTTTTTCAACTTTAGCCAATTAAAGGTGTTTGATAGCACAAATTTGCATTGCTTTTGCTTTTCCCACATTTTTCTAGGTACAACAATTTGATGCATATTTGCTTGATTTTGTATTCCCACCTATTATGTGAGAAAGCAATTTTCACATTTATTATTATTATTATTATTTTAGCAATGGCAACAAATTCTATCAATCATTGTAAAATGAATTTTCACTTTTGTTGACAATTTCTATGCAAAACAAAGGTAAACGAATGGTATTCGGTATAGTAATTTTTTCTACTTTTAAAAAAAAAAATTATTTTTGGTAATTGGAACAAATTCTAGACGCAGTAGTAGAAACAATTATCACTTTAATGGACAATTTCCATAAAAAAAAAAAAACAAACGGACATCAAATTTTTAACATTTTTCAGGTGGAAAATTATACCAATCAAACACAATTAATTACAATTCTCAATAAAACAAATTCTAGGCAATTCAATTCCAAGTAAAACATTTTATTTACATTCATTTTTTACATTTGCAATCAAACGGACGCTAATTACATTTATTATTTACTATATAAGAATCAATTTTGAGTCTTGACCATGCTAGTAAGAGTTGTGGGGAAGAATGAAGATTGACATATGCTAGTAAGAGTCTTAACATATGTTGATAATATTGTTTGTTAAATTCAAATTTTGCATTTGGAAGTTGGGATATTATTTGTTAAATTGGCTTAGTATTTTTTTTGTTTTTATTTATTTTTCTTCATAATCTTTTTTCCAATTTGACATTTAGAGTTTGGACTTATAAAAAAAATTTATTTTCGTGATTATTAACCGAACCGAATCGAGATACGAACCGAACTGAACCAAACCGACATACGTGGTTATGATGCGGTTACGGTGTGGCCAAAAATTTGGTGGTATGGTTATGGTTTTGGCCTAACCGAACCGAATCGTTGTCGTCCCTAGAATTTTATCTCAATTAAGTATGTCATGAACACCTCGATAAAACATTATGTCAGAAATGAGAAATTGAACCATAGTTATTAGACCCGACTCGGTCAAGGTACTGGGTCATCGGGTTATTGGTCGGATCAGTGGTCGGACCGGTGGGTCATTACTTAAAAACTACCTACAAAATCTGAAAGTATAATTTTTTATTTTATTTTTGAGACAATTAATTTTTTCAAGTTATTTGTTACTAATTATTTTATACGTTTAAATTAAAGATTTTTTGAACTCATTTATTAGTGATAATGGTTACATTTTGATTTTATAATTTTGTATATTATATTTTCCCTTTTTGTGATTTACAAATCATTTATTAGTTATTGACCAATAATTTACGTGTATTATCTATTCAATTTATTTTATTTAAAATTAAAAATTTCAAACAAAATAAGTATATAAAATAATTATTTGATATTACAAAATGAGTGAAAATATTGGACTAATTTTATTAAAAATATTTGGCAAATTGCTCATAGGTTAGATATGATTTATTACACAAAAGGACAACAAGTGTTTTTTGCTTTGGTGGTAAGATTATATTCTAGTTAGTTAGAGGTCAAATGTTCAAATATTTAGTTCCCTAAAATTTCATTGGAGAAATTTTTTGAAATTTGGTTAAAAAATCAAAATGTTTGAATCTGCCCGATAATTAAATAAAATCGGCTAATTGACCCGATCAAATCCGACTTTTGACCATGCCACTTGCATTTACATAATATGAGCTTGACAAGCCCGAAATAGGGTTCGGGCCACCTGTTTATTGGGCCAATCAGCTGGGCTGGGCCGGTTTTCATAACACCAAATTGAACCTTTTTATGTATGGTTACATCAATTCTTAGTTTCTCCACTTTTCCATTTTCCCTTTCACTTACGTTATAGGTACATGAAAAAAAATTGACAAAATTTTTACAGACAATATTTGGCAATTTTTCCTTTGTTTTGGACCCAATAATGGCCTAAAATGCACCATACATGTACCTGTATATTTTCCGTGAATAATTCCTTTTTGGGATAATCCTTGCAAACAGCCATATATCTGCTCAACCTAGTACCATCTAAATAGTTACTAAAGCTCCCTTGGAACTATAGGATGGACACAAATTAAATTTGCGGCACATTTGTATGGGGGGTGCCGTTCTCTTTGTGTTTCAGTTTTGTGTTTTGTGTTTTGAATTCATTTGTGTTTTCTGTTTTGAGTGTCTGTTTTGGAATTGCTGAAAACTCGTTCTCTTTGTCATTCTGAAAAACTGTTTCTCAAAATAGAAAACTTGAAAACGCGTTTACTTTGAAATTTTGAGAATTTTTTTTAATAATTTCTTATTCAATAAATCTGATTATTCAATAAATTTTAATAGTTTAATTTTAATATAGTAGTAAATAATATTGAGATGCCTTGTCAATTAAATTTGGCAAGTCCTTGATTATAGCATTTATATTGAGATGTCTTTTGACGAGTAAATTTGAGGAGTAGAATCGACATCATTAATAGAGTCGAGCGAAAGTAAATAAAAGACCAAAACAATTTCAATTTTAGTAATTATCTTAGTACATCCATACAATTAAAAAAATTTGCTAAAAAAATACGAAGTTTCAATAATAAAGAAATTTATTACACTGGTTGCTCTTTTCTCTATGTACAAATAAAACTTTTAATAGAAAATGAGCCACACAGGTTTTTGATCTATATAGACCTTGTTCATTAACAAGCTCTACCCATTTACTCGTTACCAAATGAACTTGGCTGAACTGGATAACAAACCGAAGATAAGCTATTAATGGCTCATTCACAGTCCCAATCTCCCCAGAGTAAACAATTCTTTCTGGAAGGCTAATCACCACTTCCATCCTCCACAGACATAGCCTCCATCATCTTTCTCAGGTAAAAGATCTATTTGCATCCAAAAATCTCCAGACACAGCTAAACTGCCTCAACTCACTATGTTGACTGATAGGCCCCAAATGAAGGCCTGCAGACTTCCATGACAGAACTGTTAAGATGTGATTTTTACCTATCGCAGCATAAATTTGGCAGAACTCGAACAAATTCTCTAACTGACCTTCAAGCAAGAGAGAAATTTATCAGATAACCGTCCAAAATCAGAAAGTTGGCCCATCCCTTGCTAACCCAAAATCAGAAAGTTTGGCATTGTAGTTCTGTGTATTCAAAAGCATAAAATAGTTGGGAAGTCTTAGAATTATGTGTACAAAGGAATCCAAGAGCAATTTTCATTCATAGGCTCCAAGAAAATGGCTGGAAGTAAGAACCTCCTGGTTCAACACAAAATCATTGTCAACTAAATAATGGGAGGCAATAGGTTCAGAGAAATATATACTCCCAATCACACGAAGCCAGATACAAGGTTATACTGAACTCACTCCTGAATAGATGATTCTCCATGCTACCCTTGGGCATGAACTCATAGACCAAAAGTCTGTGGTCATCCTCTAAGCAATAACCAATCAATTTTACAAGATTAGGATGGCGCAACTGACCAAGATAATTGATTTCAGCCTGAAAATCCAAAGTGAAGCTTGTCAATGAAAAAGAGAAATTAACTGCACAATAAAACATGCTGCTCCATTGTTAGAATTCACTTTTTCCATTTATTGTAATGTCTAGGCATGTACAATACTTTATAAGAACACTCACATCTCGTACAAAACACAAAAGTACATGGGAAACAAAGTTAAAAAAATGAGAAAGCACATACCAACCATTCCTTGTGACCCTGTCCCCTATCTTCTCTTAGCCTCTTACAGCCTTTGTCCCCATCTCACCACATCCACAACAACTACAAGTCAACAACAAACTTAGCCATGTTTACATGAATCGCTTTTCCTCACTTCATCCCATTCAAGACAACCTAAAAACAGAGATTTCATAAGCAGTGATTATTTTTAAACCAATGACACAAGCACAACATATTATTACAAAATCCTAGAAGACATTCAAACAAAGCAGACATTCATCTATGGTCTTTGTGTCTGTGTGTGTATGTAATTGAATGGGGTGGGTTTTGGGAGGTATAAACTATGGTGATTAGATGTTTAAATTTATGTTAAGTGCATTAATCTAATTGATTTCTTTTTTAAAGTAGTAACCTAATTTCCCCTATAAAATTCCTCTTCTCTTATCATGTGGGTTGAGGCAGGCCCAACCCTCTGCTAGATCCGCCTCTGAGTAAAGCGAAGCCTTTGAAACAGAAAAATGAAGACAGATTTGTGCATGAGAAGAAAATGGGTTATACATAAGAAGGAAAATTAGGGAAATTTTTGAACGTGAGAAATTATATGAACTCCAGATATCTAATGCCGAATTAAACCATTTTTCAATCATAGCGCAAGTAATAACTAACCGCAAAAATATAGCCAGCAAAGAACTAGATGGGAAACCTGATTTAGCACGGGAACCCGGAGAGTCGGTGGTGGGAGCTGGTCGATTTTGACAAGGCGAGAGGAAGAAAGGGGAAAGAGGAAGAGAGGGGAAAGAGGGATAGGGCTTCCAGCCGTTTTCTGTTGTTTTTGAACAGTACCGCGTTTTTTATTTTTTGGCCTTGTTTTGGTTGGTTTTTCCGAAAACGTGGAAAACCACGTTTTCCATTTCCTTTGAAATTTTTTTTGCCATTTTCAAAAACGTGTTTTGAGAAATGGAAAAGAGAACGCGTTTTCAGTGTTTTTGAAAATTAAAAACAGAAAACGGGTTGAAAACGACAAAGAGAACAGGGCCTAATTTTTTCAAGTTATTTGTTACTAATTATTTTATACGTTTAAATTAAAGATTTTTTGAACTCATTTATTAGTGATAATGGTTACATTTTGATTTTATAATTTTGTTATATTATATTTTCCCTTTTTGTGATTTACAAATTATTTATTAGTTATTGACCAATAATTTACGTGTATTATCTATTCAATTTATTTTATTTAAAATATAAAATTTCAAACAAAATAAGTATACAAAATAATTATTTGATATTACAAAATGAGTGAAAATATTGGACTAATTTTATTAAAAATATTTGGCAAATTGCTCATAGGTTAGATATGATTTATTACACAAAAGGACAACAAGTGTTTTTTGCTTTGGTGGTAAGATTATATTCTAGTTAGTTAGATGTCAAATGTTCAAATCTTTAGTTCCCTAAAATTTCATTGGAGAATTTTTTTAAAATTTGGTTAAAAAATCAAAATGTTTGAATCTGCCCGATAATTAAATAAAACCGGCTAATTGACCCGATCAAATCCGATTTTTGACCATGCCACTTGCATCTACATAATATGATCTTGACAAGCCTGGTTCGGGCCACCTGTTTATTGGGTCGATCAACTGGGCCGGGCCGGTTTTCATAACACCAAATTGAACCTTTTTATGTATGGTTACATCAATTCTTAGTTTCTCCACTTTTCCATTTTCCTTTTCACTTACGTTATAGGTATATGAAAAAAATTGACAAAATTTTTACAGACGATATTTGGCAATTTTTCCTTTGTTTTGGACCCAATAATGGCCTAAAATGCACCATACATGTACCTTGGAACTATAGGATGGACACAAATTAAATTTGCGGCACATTTGTATAGGGATATCCAGCACACGTGCTAAAAGGGAAGATAAATAAAATAGAGTCGAAAAAAAAATGATTCATGTTTATAGGTTATCCAAAAAGAACTAGTAGCTATCATTTTTATAGTCCACGAGATAAGAAGACATTTTTCAGTACAAATGCAATCTTTGCAGAGGACAAGTATATGGGAGAAAGAGTGTCCAAAGACAAGGTTCTACTGGAGGAAATGAATAGAAATGTTCATAGCTCATCTACTTTAGAGATCTGCATAGAACTTGTGATCAATGATTTCGAACCACCTACAAATTTTATGGGAGCTGATTTCAATGGAAGGAATATACAAGCAAGTGAAGCAACACCTAAGCTTGTTATTCGAATTGATAAGGCAGGAACATAAATCATAGGGAAACAGAACCATGTTGTCCTTCGGTCATCGACAATTGTTATTACCAAAATTGGCCACGGATTTCCCCTATAAATAAGGTCAATGGTTCACTTCAAAGGAGGAGGAAAAGTACAAGAGAAAATCATGAAGTGCTGAAGAAATTCTCTCCACTCCAAGTCCAGCAAACCCGAAGAAGATCAAAATCTTCTTCAAATCAAGCAAATTCAAGAAGGTCAAAATCTTCCTCAAATCAAATCAAGACCAAGGTCAAGGTCAAGATCAAGATCAAGATCAAGCCCAAGCTTTCGAAGTGTAAATCCAAGTTTCGAAATTCAAGTGTCGAACAAGTCAAACTCTCGACAGATCAAATCAAATTCACAACAAATCTCGAAGTCTAGGATTCAAACCACGTGGTGCCTCGTCTTCAAACACTCAAATCATTAATCAGATGATTAATTACAACTTTGCAATCACAAGAAGATTCATATCTATTTGTATTTTGTATTTTTTCAAAATACAATTTGTAACGATTTCTGTATTTTAATATACGCGAAATTCGTCGTACAAATTTCTTGGCACGCCCGGTGGGACCTTCTTGTCCTCTCATCTTTTGATCTCAGAATCTTCAACTTTCAACCACTACATCAACAATGGCAAACGAACAAGCGAAGCAAACCATGACTCATCTCGAAGAGACACTTGCTGAGCTGTTTCGGGCGACCAGAGCCCAAACAAAAAGTGGGAGAACTCAACTAGTTCCACCACTAAAGAAGTTCTCCAACAAAGGAAGAACGAAAATTGCTTTTACAAAGCCAAACTCTTGTTCAACAGAAAAGACCAAGAGTTCGGCAAAAAATTCTCATTCGGACTCTGTCCCCAGTGGCAGATCATTGTCTGGATCCCCTCGTACCACTTTTCTGCAAAGGTGGGGAGACATAGTTCGTCTGAAGAATCACTTGAGCCAGTGATGGTCACAGAGGCGACCTCGGGCTCTGATTATCGAATCCAACAAATGGCTTTATCCATTGAAAAATTAACGAAGTCACTAGAAGAGAAAGACGCACAGGTTGATGCACTTATGCACAAGCTAGAGTTGCAAAATCTGACGAAAGAAGATCAAGAAAATCTAAGATCTTCCAAAGCTAAAGATCTGGAAGTCCAAGAACACCAACAGAAACAAGACACACATGATCGAACAGTTATTCAAAACGTTTTGCGTGATACTACTCAACTCTCTGTTGGTTCTCTATCTGTCCACCAACTCCAACATATGATTGCGGACACCATTCGTGCCCAGTATGGTGGTTCAATGCAATCTTCAAAATTCCAATGTTTTGATGGGAAGGACAACCCGAAGCAACATGTTGCTCATTTCATCGAGACGTGTAACAATACAGGTACTTACAATGACACAATGGTGAAATAGTTCGTGTGCTCCCAAGGGTGCTGCATTTGAATGGTATACCGACTTACAGGCTGGGTCAATTGATAGTTAGGATCAACTTGAAAGAAAATTCCTAACACGTTTCTACAGCACCATGCGGACTGTCAGCCTTCCGGAACTTGCTCGAACAAAGGAGAGCAAAGAAGAGCCCATTGTAGAGTACATTGAACGCTGGAGGAACCTTGTACTCAATTGCAAGGAAAGAATAAGCGATGTATCTACCATTGACATGTGTATGCAAGGCATGCATTGAGGATTACTCTACAATCTCCAAGCAAATATGCCTAACTCCTTTGAAGAGTTAGCAACACGTTCCCATGACCAGGAGCTCCAAATTGCAAGGTATGGGAGTTACTTACCGAGTGATCCACGTGGCAAGTGAGACCCCAAGAAAGAGATAAAGAAGGATGTCAAGATAGGTAAGTCCAAAGAGGTAATGGCAATTTCAACTATCCCTGCAAAGATAGCCTTCTAAGGGTTGAAATCAAACACAAGACCAAAACCAAAATGAGAGTTCAAACCTACCAAGGGATTGGTCCAAGGCAAAGGTCAGGTGACTCTGAAAGAACTTGAAGAAAAGAAATACCCATTTTCAGATTCTAAAGTTCCTGGAATTCTGGATCAACTTCTCGAACAGAAGATAATCGAACTACGAGCTCCAAAGAGACCCGATGAAGTTAGTAGGGTCGATCATCCAAAATACTGTAAATTTCGCAGAATCATCAGTCATCCGATTGAAAAATATTTTGTGCTGAAAGATCTTATTGTTCGTCTGGATAAAGAAAATAAGATCAAACTTGAAACATGAGAAAACCCAACGACTGACTGCTCGATGGTTTCGTTTGGATCGTTTGATCCAATCCACATTGCAAAAAGGGAACATACATTTTCTCATACATGCGATGCCAGGAAATGTTCGGCTGAAGAGTTTGGACCACAACATCCAGAAGGAGCCATTCCAGTGAAGTTTGAAGTAGACGGAGAAATTACTATCAGTTACGTCTACCCAGGAATGGATGGACCGCATGTACCCAATCATCCAACCTTCTACGAAATTATGACAGATGACTTGGATGTTTGGAATTCTAATTCAGAGTCCGAATACGAGATCGGTGATGGTTGGTCTACCTTTATAAGCAAGAAGGAGAAATCTGAGTTTCAAACAAAATAGGTAAAATATCACCTTCTACATCTCTTGGAGGACCGAAACCGGGGGCATTGGGTGTAAAAGTTCAACCCAATGAAAAAGCATCACTAGAAGAAAATCAAGAAAGATGGACCCTTGTGAAAAGACACCATCAAACAGTTCCACAACTTCCAAGTCCTGGTAACGAAAAATGGAAGCCAAGAAACAACCAAAGAAGAAGGCCTAAAGCTAGGCCAGAAATCTCTACTAAATCAACGAGAGTAGAAGTCGCTTCACGTGTTCCTTCTAGATTACCGACCCTGGGTGATTATTTTCCCAAGGGCTTCTTCAACAATGAATGCTTTACCTCCAATGTTATCAAAGTAGAGGGAAAAGGCGAAGTAAGGAAATGGTCGAAAGAGAATTCAAAAACAGAAGAGAACTATTTCGCGACTCAATAATATTCCTTCCAATACAAGTTTAGCAGAGTCTCTTAAGCTTCCTTTTGATGATCAAAAGGCTTTAATCATAGCGTTGATAGATCCAGAAGAATACGAAGGCAAAGTCTTAGAGCATATTGGATCCACAACCCGACAAGACTGTATGGCCACCATCACATTTGACGATGAAGATTTGCAACTGGGCTCTCGTTTACATAATAGGCCACTCTATGTTAGTGGGCATATTCGAGAATGGAAGATAAATCACATAATGATTGATTGTGAATCTGCTGTGAACATCATGCCAGTCAAAACGATGAAGATCTGTCCAAAAGCAAGATCATGATTCAATGATTCAACCAAAAAGGTCCACAGCCATCGGCATGATTCGTTTGAAGCTGCAAATAGGGGAGTTAATTTCCTCAGCTCTCTTCCATGTCATCAATGCTAAAACATCATATGAGTTACTCCTTGGATGTGTTTGGTTGCATGAAACTGGAGTAGTACCTTCAACTTGGCACTAATGCTTCAAATATAGTCGGGTTGGAGAAGTTAAGTGTGTAGTAGCTGAGTCCAAACCTTCCTTGAAGAAGAATCCCATTTTGCTAATACAAAATTTTATGGGGGAGATGAAGAAAGTAATTCTGTAGGGTTGACCATGTCCGGATTTAAGATTAAAAGAAATGTAGACGATGATGATTCGTCAAGTGTTGCTCAGTCTCATCAGCCCATCAAAGGTAAATCAAAATTTACGTCTGAAGGATTCTCTAAAGGTAAAAAACCTCAAACAGAATCGATTGACGTTGAGGTATTGAGAAAAGAGTTAACTTTTCCAATACCTAGTATTCCGAAATTGTTCCTACCTCATCAATTCATAGGAATCCCGAGAGAATACAAATCATCATCGGAAGCTTCGACATCTGTTTCAAACATATCAAAGCTTAGTATTTCTATCTCATCCAAACAAGACAAGACTGGAGCTAATGAACCAAAACAGACTTTCAAAGGATGTTATAATCCTCAAGCCAAAAAGTTGTTGGAGAATGCCGGATTTGGGAAAGGAGAGCCTCGCAAATTAGATGATCTCAATGTTGTCCTTTTAGGTGGGCATACCCCTTCTCATTTTGACGAAACCCTCGTGTCAGAACCCAGGTATGGCTTGGGATATGATCCAAATCTATCGAGAAAGATTAAGGTCATGAAGGTTTCCTCAAACCCAATCATGATTCAAATTTACAAAGTTGCAGAAGAGAAACCTGAACAACCGAAACTTTTGGTGTTCAATCGAATTGAAAATGAGAATGCTAGAGTTTCATTATTAAAATGCTAAAACGGGAATTCTCCCCAATGGTTAATGTAAAAGGTAAAATTTCCGTCTTCCAAAGGTTAAGTGATTCTTCTTCTTCTACCCAAATTGATGATAACGCACAAGCTCCTCAAAAGTCATTTCAAAGACAAACTATCTTTTCTCGACTTAGAACTAAAACTTCTGAGCTAAGTCCAAAGCCTCAACGATCAAGGAGAGGACGAAAACATCAAAAAGTCTGTCCTTCTCTAAGCAATAATAAGGATGAAGAAGAAGTCTATCTTAATCACATAGCTTTAGAAGAAGCTCCCGAACATGAGTCTGAAAACTCTATCACAACAGATGAACCTGAGTCGGCCCCACCTACATTTGAAGAAAGGGGACAAGCTACGGTAGATGACTTAAAGCAATTGAACTTGGAAACTGAAGAAGACCTGAGACCAGTGCTTGTAAGTGCTCTCCTCAATCCAAAAGAGGAATCAGAATAAGTCCGCTTTCTTCAAGAATACAAAGACGTATTTGCATGGTCTTACAAAGAAATGTCGGGGTTAGATATGAGGGTTGCAGTACATCACCCTGCAGTAAGGTATGGAGTTCGACCAATCAAGCAACTTCAAAGGAGATTTCAATCAAAATTGATTTCTCAAATTTGAAACGGAAGTCAACAAATTGATTGAAGCTGGATGCATACGTGAAGTCAAATACCCAACTTGGATCGCAAATATTGTCCCTGTCAAAAAGAAAAATGGACAATTACGAGTCTGTGTTGACTTTCGTGATCTGAATCAAGCATGTCCCAAAGATAACTTTCCGCTTCCAATAATAGAGTTGATGATGGATGCAACTACGGGGTATGAAATCTTATCTTTCATGGACGGTTTCTCTGGATACAACCAAATACGCATGAATCCGAAAGATGAAGAACTCACAGCATTCCGTACCCCTAAAGGCATATATTGTTATAAAGTTATGTCGTTTGGATTGAAAAATGCGGAGGCAACCTACCAACGGGCAATGCAAAGGATATTCGACGACATGCTGCTTAAGAACGTAGAATGCTATGTAGACGACCTTGTTGTTAAAACAAAGAAACGAGATGATCACTTACAAGATCTACAAGATGTTTTTGAAAGGCTTCGACGACATCAATTGAAGATGAATCTGTTGAAGTGTGTATTTGGTGTCACATCTGGGAATTTCTTGGCTTCATTGTCCGACACAGGGGTATCGAAATAGATCAATCAAAAATCGAAGCCATAATCGACATGCCGGAACTAAGAAATGTACATGAGTTGAAAAGCCTTCAAGGAAAACTCGCATACATTCGGAGATTCATCTCTAACCTTACTGGACGTTGCCATCCTTTCAACAAATTGGTGAAGAAAGATGTAACATTTGAATGGGATGATGCTTGTTGAAGTACTTTCCAAAGCATTAAGCAATATTTGTCTCATCCACCAGTACTTGCAGCTCCGGTTCTAGGAAAACCACTAACCCTTTATGTTACGACACAAGAACATTCTCTAGGGGTACTTCTTATCCAGGTCAATGATAAAGGAATGGAGAATGCACTCTACTACTTAAGCTGGACACTGGTAGGTACCGAGATGAAGTATTTGCCTATTGAGAAAATATGCCTTTCATTAATCTTTGCGGCTAAAAAATTGAGACATTATATGCTATCACACACGATCAGTCTTGTTTCGAAGATTGATCCTTTAATGTACATAATGTCTAGACCAATTCTCTCTAGAAGAATTGGAAAATGGGCATTGTTATTGTCTGAGTTCGACATCAAGTTCATTCTCCAAAAGGCCATCAAATGACAAGCTTTGGCAGATTTCCTGGCTGACCATCCAATTCTAGCAGAATGGGAACTGCAAGAAGACCTCCCAGATCAAGAAGTTCTATTTACTGAAATCATACCATCATGGAGGCTATACTTCGATGGGGCAGCCCTAAGTTATAGGGCAGGAGCATGAGTTATCTTTATCACTCCTCATGATCTTATCATGCCGTACTCTTTCGCCTTAACAGAAAAATGTTCGAACAACATGGCTGAATATCAAGCTCTTATCATTGACTTAGAGACAGCTATAGACATGGGTATTCATCAGCTGGAAGTCTTTGGGATTCTAAATTGACAATCAAACAACTCCTAGCCGAGTACAAAGTCCGTAATTCCGACTTGAAGCCATATCATGAATATGCATCAACACTTATGAAACGATTTGATTCATTAAAATCAAATTCGACGATCATTCGATGGAGTTTTCCTCTGATATCTAAGTAATGATGAAGCAACACATGTCATGAAAGAAGCCCATTCTGGAATCTGTGGTGCTCATCAGTCTGGACCCAAACTACATTTTTGAATAAAGATGATGGCATACTACTGGCTGACTATGGTACAAGACTCCATGGATTATGCAAAGAAATGTGAAGCTTGCCAAATTCATGCAAACTTCATCCATCAACCTCCGGAACCATTACATCTGACAGTAGTTTCATGGCCATACGATGCATGGGGTCTCGATGTAGTTGGACCCATAACTCCAAAATCTTCAGCTGGACACCCATACATCCTTACTGGAACCGACTACTTCTCTAAGTGGGCTGAAGCCATACCATTGAAAGAAGTAAAGAGATAAAATATTGTAGATTTCATCTGTATCAAAATCATATATTGGTATGAGGTCCCAAGATATATCATCACTGACAATGGGAAGCCCTTCTGCAATAGCCATATAAACAATTTATGATCAAAATTTGGATTCAAATAGTACAACTCATCCATGTACAATGCAGCGGCTAATGGGTTAGTGGAGGCGTTCAACAAAACTCTATGCAGTCTATTGAAAAAGGTTGTCTCCAAATCAAAAAGAGACTGGCATGAAAGAATTGGTGAAGTCTTATGGGCTTATCAAACCACCTATCAAACTCCAACACAAGCCACTCCTTACACCTTAGTGTATGGAGTGGAAGCTGTACTTCCTTCGGAGTGTCAAATTCCGTCACTTCGAATTGCTATCCAAGAAGGTTTGATGACAGAAGAAAATGCCCTTCTTCGATTGGAATGTTATCAAGCTCGGATGAGAAGAGATTAGAGGCACAAATACACTTGGAATGTTATCAAGCTTGGATGGCAAAATCCATCAACAAGAAGGTGCGACCAAAATTATTTCAAGTCGGAGATTTGATACTTTGCGTACGCAGACTAATCATAATCACAAGAAAAATAGGGGGCAAATTCCAACCTAAATGGAATGGTCCGTTTATCGTTACTCATACATTCACTAGCGGAGCATACAAGATCGTCGACAAAGATGGATTACAAATCGGACCTATCAATGGAACGTTTCCAAAGCATTTTTACGCTTGAAGTTCTTTATTTTATTTTTCATTGTACTACACTTGGCCTGTAAAAGGATAAAATGTGAACGGCCTCCACCCCAAATCAAATTTTTTGTTTGTTCTTGTATCGAACTACGTTCGACTTGATCCCGTTTAGGTACGTAGGCAGATTGAATAAATTATAAATTCAAGTTCAATCAAAAATAATAAACTCATTCAATTTGTTTACCATTTCCTGCAGTAAAAAAATGCACAAGAGACAAGGAAAAGTTCATCATAAAAAGACGAAGAACAATAAAAAAAATTAAAAATTTATATGGTCTTAAAAGATCATAAAGTCCTAAATCTATCAAAATCACTCGCCGTTGATCACTTGCAGGAAACTATCTTCAAGGGTCTTCCTTCTCTGGTCAATGGATGTTACGCTAGAAACATCTCTAGTCGGTGATTTTTCTAAAACGGACTTTGCAGTTCCATGCATGCTCTTCTATTCCTGATGGATTTGAAGTTCATCACAGAGTCTGTCCAGCTCGAAAGTTAGCTAACTAATTTTACATTCCAATGAAGAACAAGTGAAATCCTCTACTTCCAACTAAATATTCAAAAACTTCAACTTCTCAATCTTCTCTTCGGTAGTTGGAAACTCTAAGTGATGCTTCCTTTCAGATAAATAGATGTCAACTTCTTTAAGAAACACATCTATGTGTTCCATCAAGGGTGTTCGATCTGTGCGGAATGAGCTGGTAATCACATTTTGAAGAATTAAATTATTCTTATCCCACCAGAGCGGATGTTGGAAAATCCATGCTTCAAGACGTCCCTAAAACACTTCTGAAGATAATTGGTCATCGCTTCTTGCAAAGTAACCTTCAAGTAAGAAGGCTCTTGAGTTATCCCAGGTGAGAGACCAGCCATAAAAGAATAAATTGGAGCTGTCTGACAATTATTTGTTTCCGAAGGCAAAATGTTAACCAAAGCCAATGAAGGGGTAGTAGCTGGAACTCCTTTATTGACCTCTAAAATATTAGTTCTCGCAATCTTAGAATTCACTTCATCTTCATCTTGGAATGTATCTATGTTGAACACCGAAATGCCTTCATTCATAGTATTCGGGTGTTTACAAGGTGGATCGCCAAAGTCATGAGTACCATCTATTCCTTGAAGCGTACCAATTCTCTTATCGTTCTCGCCAGTCTGATCTTACAAATAGTCTGGATTCATGAAGAAATTCAATCATTCAGGAATGCTTGGAAAATCTATGAAAAAAGGTAGAGATAAAAAGAATAAAAAAAATGGGCGAGGCTACCCGCATTCCGTGTTCTAGGAGACATATCTAAAAGTCGACATCTGATGGTGTATTCGAAAGGTTGATGTTAATGTGAGAAACTCCGACGTCGCTTTTTGAAGAATTTGGAATAGCTTGAAGCGGCATCAGTTTTACCGGTCATTTAATCTTATATATTTGGGAGAGTAGAGCATGAAACTGAAATTCGTTGCATGAGACCAAATACAAGCGGTATGTAAAAAAACCTAATATCCAGAACTTTCGTCTCCCAGAGTTAGAGTCTTTCCAGGTGTGTGAGATGCTCGATCTCCAGGACTACTGTTGTCTGGAATCAAAAGTACTTCAGGCATCTTCTCTGCAGGCTCAGAGGTGGAAACAAACTTTGTCTAGGGAACTTTAAATTTAATCTTTTTAATGCCTCTGTCATTTCGAATGTCCAATTCCCTCTTTCGAGAAATCTCTTCAGGAATGATACATGGAGGATTTAACACTTTGGTTACAGCCCTGTTCGAAACTGGGTTAAGAACAAAGTCACGACTCTCACTAGAAGACAAAACATGCACTTGAACCTTGATCAAGATCGGCAATACTCGATTATTCCACCAAGTTCGGTACTCTAAGTCGACATTTTGATATGTATCCTTCACATACTCTGGGATATAAAATGTAAAGTCAATCATCATTTGAGTCAAAGACAAACTAGATGTGATACATATCGCCTGCATTGAGAACGATATCCAACTTTCTTGGTGAACCAGAAAGTCTTTGTCTAAAGCTAAGTTGCCTTGCGAACCTGTGAGGATTATATGCCTCGAGGATGAAAGGAGAGTTTCCTCGATGGTAAGAAACAAATCCAGATCGAACACTCATCATAAATTCAGAGGTGTCTACAGACCTTGGTTGGTCATCCACTCGTACATCGAGATAGGACAATGGGAAAAA
This sequence comes from Fraxinus excelsior, assembly GCA_019097785.1. Taxonomy (NCBI): domain Eukaryota; kingdom Viridiplantae; phylum Streptophyta; class Magnoliopsida; order Lamiales; family Oleaceae; genus Fraxinus; species Fraxinus excelsior. The sequence continues at coordinate 24,466,047 of CM032625.1, read as the reverse complement.
TGGATTCCAGCAAAAGTCATTGGCATCTATCATCCCACGGATAAGATCCCGACATTCGACAACATTTTTCTCCTAAGACTGGAAATCATTCAAGGTGCTAGCATAGCTGGGGATTATAGGACAAGTGTAACTCTTGTCCGCATTAGCATAAATACCTCAGACAAAATAAGTTATAGCCCAAGCATAAAGAAAATGTCCAGAAAATGAATGTGAAATCGAGCTAAGGTCCGGGTTTGACTGATGGTTCGATGTCTCTGTGAGTCCTCTATAAATGCTCGCTAATACGGGAGGAACTAGACTGTAAATGTACCCACCTGCCATTTTAGAAGACGCTTTAAAAGTCCCAACTCTTATATACTCATCCCTAGATGGAAGAACGAAATGACAAAGCTACAATGAGAGATAAGCTGCTATCTCTAATTCCTCTTTTTCTTCTATAGACAAAGATATTGGCAAATCACCCCAATGACTCTGATCCCGACGTAAAATATCTCCTGGCTTGTCTACAGCATAGGCCTCGGTATTTCCTTTGAAGCTCTTTGCTGATGTCTCTTGAATGGATTTAGACTCATAACACTCTTGTAATTTTTGTGTTGTCGAGGATCCTGGGCACAACCATTCTCGCAAAACCAAAAATTAATCCATTCTTCGTGACTAACGCAATCAGATTCGTTCGCACCCGCAATCAGTACAAAAACATTGAAGAGGTACAGGCAGGACTTGGAAAGTTGATCTGTCAGCTCTGAAAGGCTTGGGAAAACTTCTTCATAGTAATCACTCATGATCGAAAGTCCACTTATCTCGCGGATGTCCCAAAGAGAAATGCCAATTTCACCACATGAGATCACAAAAGTGTTGGTCTCCGGACACCAAACCTCACAAAGAGCTCTGTAGATAGAATTTTGGCGATGATAATCCCTTGCAGCGGAGCTGACTGTATAAGCTAACTGACGAAGATTCCTTTTGAGCAGAAGTTTCTGGACCCATGAAGACCACTCCCAAAACTTTGGAAGAAAAGAAATCTCCCCACGACTTACAAGTGCGCTTCCCCATCATATTTCTTTGTTGTTAATCCTTTCACAAATTACGGGCCTTGGAATACACTCCATGCTCTGAGAATGATAAGGTGGGAGACACAAAGAAAGAAAATGACTGCTGGAGCGGTTGGAAGTGGCAGCTTATGAATTCTCGTTACATTCACTAATAATAGGTAGATAAAACTCTGGCAAAGGCTCCAAGAGTTCAGGAGAAAGATCTGTAGCTGGCTTATGAATGCTGAGTTAAAGTTTACCTCGTATGCCGGGCTGAGCATGGTACTTCACATCAGTATCTTTGAAACGAAGGTAACTCTTGCCTTAGCTCTTAAGATCGACGATTTCTTGTATATCCGAATACGCACCATTATTAGAGCCAGCCATTCTTAAAAAAAAGGAAGAGGAAATCAGTAAAAAAAAAAGATTAACGGGCAGTAAATCTTTTAAATTCCTTGTTGTCTAAATCACGAGTCTCCCAAGTATATGGATGATCTCAAACATAATGTGCCTTTGACGGTTGAAGGAAGGTCCTTGGTCCGAAAACACAAATGCATTGGACGGTCGAAGGAACCGTCCTTGATCCCAAACATAAAGTGCCTTGGACGGTCGAATGAACCGTCCTTGGTCCCAAACACAAAGTACCTTGGACGGTCGAAGGAACGTCCTTAGTCCTAAATACAAGTGTCTTGGACGGTCGAAGTAAGGTCCTTGGTCCTAAACACGAAGTGCTTGGACGGTCAAAGGAAGGTCCTTGGTCCTAAACACAATATGCCTTGGACGGTCGTAGGAACGATCCTTGGTCCCAAACACAAAGTGCCTTGGACGATCGAAGGAAGGTCCTTGGTCCCAAACACAATGTGCGTTGGATGGTCGAAGGAAGGTCTTTGATCCCAAACGCAAAGTGTTTTGAATGGTGAAAGGTAGCAGTCCTTGGTCTTCAATGTGCATGAAAAAGTTTGCAATTTTGAGTGTTTCTGAACCTATAAAATAATTGCATTACACATCCTACTCTACACCAAGAAAAATCTCGAACCTCGAAATCTTTGACCTGTTCCAGAAGTTGAATCCCTGAAAATAAAATGAAGAATATTAGCTTCAATCTTTATAACAACCAACACAAAACAAAAACACATAAAAAAAATATTATTGTTCACGTGAATAGTGTACGTCACTGTTCACGTGAACAGTGTCGTTCATGCCCAAAAAAAAGTGGGGATAGAAACAAAAACAAATTCTTTCAATTGGTTTTATAAAAAAAAAGGCTACACGTGAAAACGTGAAAGGTAGCCAAATTGGTTTTTATGGAAAGAAATCAATTGCAAAAACCGAAGCCAAATTGGTTTCTACCAGACGGAAACCAAAGAAGAAAAAGAAAAAAATATTAAAGAAACCAAAACAATTGGCAGAAACCAATTGTTTGGTTTATGCATTTGGTTTCCGCCGTTTTCCGATTTTTGTTTCTTGGTTTCCGCCTAAAAAAATGAAAAAGATCAAAAGAAAAGAGAGAGAAAATGAACTTTTACCTTTGTTTTGCAAATTAACCTTTTTAACTTTTAAACCTAATAACTCTTTCACATAAATAGGTAAATATCGGGCTTCACTTAAGTCCGATTTACCATAAAACATAAAAAGCCTATTTAAAATCAAATAAGAAAAAAAAAATCGAATCACGATTACAAAAGAAAAAATCGAGAATCAAGATTTATTAATTAATTTATTTCATAATAAATAAATAAATCTTGAGGGAGCATTTGTAGATATAAAAAAATAAATGAATAAATAAAATCACAAATAATGGGTTGGGTCAATCTAAATGATTAGCCCAATTTAATTTATTAAATAAAGTCTATAAAGCCCATAAAGTCTTAAAAGCCCACACTACTACTTTTTTTAAATAAAAAAAAATCCACAATTATTTAATTATAATCAATTTAATTGAATTAATTGAGTTATTACCAAAATTGACCACGGATTTTCCTTATAAATAAGGTCAATGGTTCATTTCAAAGGAGGAGGAAAAAGTACAAGAGAAAATCACGAAGTGCTGAAAAAATTCTCTCCACTCCAAGTCTGGCAAACCCGAAGAAGATCAAAATCTTCTTCAAATCAAGCAAATTCAAGAAGATCAAAATCTTCCTCAAATCAAATCAAGACCAAGGTCAAGATCAAGATCAAGCTCAAGCTTTTGAAGTGTAAATCCCAGCTTCGAAATTCAATTGTCGAACAAGTCAAGCTCTCAACAGATCAAATCAAATTCACAACAAATCTCGAAGTCTAAGGGTCCGTTTGATAAGGGTGGAATTCCATGGAAAATGGAATTGATTTTCCATTTTCCAACTTTGTTGGTGTTTGATATGCTTTATTTTCTTGGCAAAACGTTTTCCACCATTTTCTAGGTACAATCCTTTTATACACAAAAGCTTGATTTTGTTTTCCCACCTATTTGGTGGGAAAACATTTTCCACCTTTTTTTTTTCTTTTTTTGGCAATGAGAACAAATTCTAGATACAACAGTAAAAAAAATTTCACTTTTATTGACAACTTCCATACAAAACAAAGTCAAACGAATGATATTCGGTATGGTAAAAAAAATTCAAATTTTTTTTTCAAATTTTTTCTTTTACAATTGGAACAAATTTTAGACCTATTGGTAGAAATAATTATCACTTTAATGGACAATTTTTATGTAAAACAAAATCAAACGAACACCAACTTTAAAAAAATTTCAGGTGGAAAATTATACCAATCAAACACACTTATTTAACAATTCCCTAAAAAACAAGTTCTAGGCAATATTTTCCCTGAAATTCATTTTCTTTCCACCCATTTTCCACATTGCAATCAAACGGATCCTAAGATTCAAGTTATGTGGCCCCTCGTCTTCAAACACTCGGGTCATTAATCAGAAGATTGATTGCAACTTTGCAATCACAAGAAGATTCACATCTATTTGTATTTTTTTTTTTCAAAATACAATTTGTAACGATTTCTGTATTTTAATATACGCGAAATCCGTCGTACATCATAATCGACCCAAAACAACTTGGTTCGAGCCGAGTCAAAAATTAATTTTATTTTCCATTTTTAATATTAAAATAGTTTCAAAATTCCAATTGTACCCTTATTTGCCTAAAATAAAATCAAAAAAAGTTTAATATTTGTTCTTTGTGTTGGTAATAGTTTGTCATTTTCATAAACTATGGTGTCGTAAAAAATTAACCGAAACAAGGTAATTTAATTAAATTAAGAACAACTAATAAAACTAAACACAATCAAAATAACCATCAAGCATAAAAAGAAAATTTAAATATTAGAGTTATACAACAATTAAAGATATTACAGTTATTCAAACTCTCAAAAAACAAATAATAAGGTAAAATTTTACAACTTCCGAATTGTCGCATAAGCTTTAATCATTGTTCCTACAATAAAACACTAGAAATACTTAGAGAAAAATGTAAGCATTACATTAATAAAGAGTTATGCACATTAGAATACATATCTACATCAAGAATTTAGAAGTGAGCTAATCACATTGATTTAATCTTCATTTGATTTCTCTGATTCCATAAGGTCTACAAAAAATAATGGTTAAATTAGGAATAAATTAGATAAAATAAATATTTAACATAATTCATGGAATAGCTACATTACCTTCATCCAACTTATTATATTCATCCACATCTTCCACATAGAATTCTCCATACTTGTAGACTCTTTAATTCAATTTTGTGTACATGCCAAAACTTTCACCATCATAGGAGTTAAAGAACTATGAAGTGTTTCCACAAGTCTGGAGATTTTCTATTTTTTTTCTCTTCCCTAAATATGATGGTGGAAGTAGAGAATGAGATGTTGTTGAAGGAGTTTCACTGATAGCTTCAGTTTCACTATATAGATCCATGATCATATCTATATAAATCGAACCGAAATCAAATTTCACAAGGGATTGAGCATGTGCAAGCCAGCTGATTAAAATGACCCATTTTCAAAATTTGGGACTGACCAAGTTACTAGAGGCACACTACAACAAAAATAGCATATGGCAACGTTTAGACGTGTGTTACAAATCAAAGTGTTGTCATAGAGTAGAGAGGCTACGACAACGTTTGCCAAATGTTGTCTTAGCTCAAACGTTGTTGTATCTATTTACGGCAACGTTTGTCAAACATTGCGAAAGACTATTTACAACAACGTTTGACAAACGTTGCCGTAGATAGATACGACAACGTTTGTCAAATATTGTCGTAAGTTTTTTTTTACAGCAATTATGCAAATTGATTGACAAATTTGAAAATGACTCCTTATGAACAAATTTTGAAATTGCATAAAAATTGATAATTTCATTACAAATTTTTGAATCCAAACACTTAAACATTACAAATTCCAAACACAACCTAGACTAAATAAAAAGTTATCTTGCAAATCCACTTAATTACAGTATTAAAGATTCTCACACTAATAGTTGTACACAGTCTACTGTGTTATTTTAACCACTATCAAAATCAACAACATTATTTCTCTTGCTTTCTTTTTCTCTTCCTCTACTGAATCAGTCTTGGCAACAGATCCAAACCTAGCACCTCTAGCCTTTTTCTTTGCTTCCTCATTAGCAAGTGCAAACTGTACAATCCCAAACCTGAGGAAGAAAAATAAAATGTCAAACAAAAACATCTACCGAAAAATTACAAGTCAATGTCAGATGCACAAAGGGCCAAAGGCAACAACCTCTCTGCTCTAAAGGAATATAAAGGTGAAAGATCAGAACACAAATTTGAAGGCTGGACTTGTAGAATCAATATGCATTAAGCCAGTGAATAATTTCATTAAACTGCATATTAACTAGAAGGTGGGTTTCAAAGTTTACTTAAGAAATAATATTAGAGATGCTAGGATAATACTAAACCTAGACTATTTTTAATTCAAACTGAAAGCTGACAATGTAGTAAAATGTACCTGATTAGTGGGATGAGTCTCTCCACAATTAAGTGCGGTAACTGGTTTGATAATCTAGCCTATGTATAGGTTAGATAATGACTGGATGTAAAAAAGAAATCCACAAATTTCAAATTATATTGATAATCTTGCAAATCAAAGAAATGAAAAACAAAAACTAAAAGTATAACACACCAAACTAGATCTCTGTGGAGTGGACAAATTTGCACCCTAATAAAAGATTTGAACTTTAAAGATATCATATCTTCTATTTAATGACAAAAATCAACTAGTTTTGAATATTTTAAACAATATCATACCATATTCAAGAATGCTTAGACCTGGTTGATTTAAAATGAATGGAAATGATATTAATAAACAAAAAAAAAATCGAAGAAACCTGTTCATTCTTATTATCAATATGGCAACACTCAATGGGGCCCCTGAAGAGTTTCTGAAGAAACTTCATGAAGTATTGATATGAAAGCCATTCAAATGCAACATATATAGAAAGTGATGGCTTTTCCCTTTTGCCTGACCTTCTAGCTTGTTGCCAAAGACTAAATGCAAATGCGAAGTAACAACAATTAAAACAAGACAGCAAAATGATACATAAATGATAAAAACAAAAATGGAACATATACCATACCTGGCTATGGTACCAAGAAATCCAAGATGCAGAGTAACATCAATATTTCCAACGTCAATGCCCAACTTAAACCAACCTTTCAAACAAAACTTGAACTAAAACCACCCATAATCAGATTCACTCGAAAGCGATGGTAAAGAAGAGAGTCAAGAAACGAGAAGATATAAATAAACTAAATATATGTTTATACATATCCAAACCAATTAATCGTCAGGATCAATGTATCTCGTTCAGATGCTCACCACTGATGCATCTTCCAGAAGATTCAGAGTAAATAGCAACTTCCCGATCCCCTCTATCCTAATGCAGAAGCATTACCAAAACGGCATTAAAATAGTTATGAATAGCACATCCCTTTTACACACATAAGCATAGCAAGTTTTGAGCTTCAATTTACTACAGATGCTCACAATCAAGGAGTTCGATGGAAAATAATCTCTATAACAAAATTTAAGTTCAGGACCCAGTCACAGATATAAAATTATAGTTACTAGTATAGTGTTTACCAGGCTAGAAAATTCCTACATGTTATCACTCAAACCAAATCAAAACCATAATTACATTAAAAATTAACCTTCAGCAAAGAGATAAAACAATTCAATTACACTTATAGAATAATCCCTCCACAATTAACCAAAAAACCTCAAACCAACTCACTAAATGTTTTGCAGCTCACCATTTAACCGAATTCTAAGCAAAAAAACATTGTACATACATGTTGAAATCTTAAGTAGATCCGGGGAAAAGGGTAAAACTAGAGTCTCATCATCAAAAGATTTGATGGCAATTGCAGGAAATGCATTAAAAGCAAACATCGCAACATTTGGTCCACATGTTCTTCCAATCAGTGAACAATTCCTCTTTTTTATAACCCTAATTGCATGATAAATCTTCAATCCCAAAATTAAACCCTACATACCTGATTTCAAAGTCACCTTCGATCATTTCTACACACACGCTGGCGGGTGGGTAGTGATTGATGAATGAGAAGAATTTGCAGCTTGATCCCGTTCACATGGAAGCTTCTCGAATGACTCTGCACAAATTTGGTAATACTTCATCGAGTTCGATTTGGTATGAATTGGCGTATATTGAGGCTAAACAGAGGATCCCAAAAGGGCATCGAATTTGGTAAACGTTTACAAGTTGAAATCTTAAGTAGATCAGTGTGACAACACCCTTGACGTTGGAGGTGCCCTTGAGGACCACAACGGCCTTCTTGGTGGCGAAGGAGACAATGGTGAAGACGAAGAAGGACATGTATCTGGTCTGCGGAGGTGGAGATAGACATGTTATGCTTAATAGAGCAGTGCTACCTACGGGGAAAGCGAGAGAGATTACAGATGAGGGATTGGTGTTGGCGATTTGAGGATTTCAGGGGAAAGAGAGACTGTGATTGAGATTGGAGATGAGTGAAAGAAAGACCGTGAGAGAGAGATGAGGAATTGGCTTTAAGGCTGCTGTTCAGTATAGAAATATATATCTATCCTCTGTCAAACCTCACAATGTTTATTACTACATGCTAACGATCTTATAATCTCTCTCGATGACAATAAAATTCACAAACAATTTAACTAATGATCAATTAATTGAAAAGCAAGTTAAACCATAATAAACATTCAAACATTTAAACAAATTAAGGTCATGCAAATTACTTAAACCAAAAATATCATGATAAGGGTTAATCTCATCCTAGGAATGTAAAAATTTCACAAAGAAATCTGAAATTATTCCTTCAAGTTGCTGCTTTTTGTCGTCTCTCTCTCTCTCTCCCCCATGCTTCCGTTTCCTCTGTGCGTGCATATATTCTTCTTCACAATAACCAACTTTGCCTCAATTTCCAGATTCCACTTGTATTGTTATAGAAAAATTCAATTTCTAGCCTATGTTTCTGCTGCCACTTATATTATTTTAGAAAAACTCAATTTCCAGCCTCTATTTCTCTTTGCATGTTTGTGTATATATGTGTATATATACAACCTAGTCACCAATGTTTCAATCCAATCAAAAGTACAAGTTGAGGCCCAATTAATTAATGCTTGCTATCCAAATCCTCAATTTTTTCATGTAATGCAAATTAGTTCTTTTTTTGATTATCTACTTAATTTGATCATTTTTTTTTACAAAAATTGCTGTGAAACGGGTCCAACACTGAAATAAAAGAAAATCAACCTAAGTTAAGTAAAATTTAACACTTTGACGACATAAAAGTTTAGTAACAATGTTTGAATAAGCGCACAAATTGCACTTATCAAATACCTCCAAACTAAAACATTTGTTTGCCCTCAAACAAAACTATAACCTAAGTAACAATAAACACACAAGCATAAAAAAATTAAAAAAAAATAAAATAAAAAACATGTGGTTAGAAAATATAGCTTCTTACCTTAGGATTCAAGATCTCAATGTTTATTCCACAAACTTGCTTCAAAGTCACAATACAAAGCCAACATCCACTTTTCTAATGCAAAACCGATATATGTGTGTGAAGAATTAAGTAATCAACTATGAATCCACAAGTTGTTTCAATTCCCTTCCCTCTATGGTAACTATATCCTTTCATCTCTCGTACTATTCATACATCACCAAATTTCTTTTGTTCACTCATTCCCATTGCGTGAACTAAGGTTGATTTTTTTTTTCATTAATATCTCAACCCTCTTTAGTCCAAGTAGACTCTACTAATTGCAATCAACGCATCAATAAACAAGGATTTTCCAGTTCTTTGATTGCTTCAACCTCTAGGACTAGATTAGAATAATTATCCCTCATCAAAATTCAAATATTCTCAAATAAGTGTTTGGAAGTTAACCAGAGCATTTGGTGCGTCTCATGTTTCATGTACCTTTTTTTTTTTTTGCACTCTCTCTCACTTAAAACTCAATTCTAGTGTGCATATAATATCAAGTTTTGCAAGATTAAGCATCAATCAATCTAGCATGCAACATATCCATCGTTCATAAATCAACACCAAATCTCAAATTTAATCATCATTGCAAACTAGGTTATATATATATATATATATATTAAATTTTTTGATTTTTTTTTTGTTTGTATTTTTCAAAAACCTAACACACATACACTCAAAAACACATGAAAGTAAAAATTCAAAGTTTTTTCCATCCTCAAACTTAAAATCGACATTGTACTCAATGTCATAAAGTATAAATAAGAATATAATGGATGGGGAAGAAAAGGAAAATGGTACTCCCTGAATTTTTCTATTGAATGTGTAAGGAGCTATTTGTCAATTTAGTGCAACTTTTATTTTGTCAAGCTCCTTCCAATGTCAATATCCATGATACCTATCGAGAAGAGAAGAAAACAATCAAAAGAATAAAAAAAAAATTAGTTTGACTCAATTAATATTTTGCTTTAAATAGGCTGAGTGTCAATGATGAAGATGACCCCAAACTGAATTTAAATGTGCATATAACTAATGCAATCTATAAGTCAGGAATATGTTACATGCAATGCAATACGGAAAGCAAAATAAATAAAAAGGTTAGGAAATTGGGTTGCCTCCCAATAAGTGCTGAGTCTATAGCTAGACTTGACAGCTTGATCAGTTCAAGTTGTGGAGTTGGGTGAATGACTTCTCTTTATCAAAATCGCCAACCCAATATGTTTTCAAACGCTATATATTGACCTTGAAGTTGTCTTTTGTCTCATGAGTTACCTCAATTGCTCCATGTGAAAAGACTTGAACAACTGTAAATGGTCCTGACCATCTAGAGCGCAGTTTTCCAGGGAAAAATTCCAACCTAGAATCAAACAACAGTACTTTTTAACCTAGAGTAAACTCACGCCTTTGGATGTATTTATCATGCAGTCTTTTTGCCTTTTCCTTATAAATCTTTGCATTCTCAAAAGCATCCATTCGAAATTCATCTAATTCATTTAGCTATAGCAACCTCTTTTCTCTAGCTGTTGTCATGTCCATGTTCAGCTGCTTTGCTGCCCAATACGCTCGATGCTCCAACTCCACTAGAAGGTGACAAGTTTTCCTAAACACAAGGTGATATGGTGACATGCCGATTGGTGTTTTATAAGCAGTCCGGTATGCCCACATTGCATCATCAAGCTTTCTTGATCAATCAGTTCTCGAACGATTCACATTCATCTCTAGTATTCTCTTCAGCTCTTTGTTTGACACTTCCATCGGCCACTTGTTTAGGGATAATAAGGTATAACAATATGATGTTTTATCCCACATTTTTTGCCAATACTGACTCTAGAAGTCTGTTTCAAAAATGTTTACCCCCATCAGTAATAATGGTTCTAGAGGTGCCTAAGCGCGAGAATATATTTTTCTTCAAAAAATTAACAATCACTTGAGCATCATTAGTTAGTGCTGCTAATGCTTCTATCCCCCAAACATCGAAGAGTTCTATTTCTAGAATTGAATTCAAATGCATCTCATGCCTTTTGGAGATAGTCCATGTACGTTGGGCATTGATCATAGTATTTTACATATTCATAAGTGACCCTTAACACTAAGGGAAAATAGAATCCAAATTGTAGAACTTTCGTTGATGTCTTCGAAGACCTAAAATGCCATGCATAAGGTGAAGAGTGATAATGCTCCAGAATCTGAGGGCTCTCTTCATTTAGCACACATCTTCGGATTTTCTGATCAATACCCTTCCTGTATAATATGGAATCCTTCCAATAATAGTATTTCAACTCCAAAAAGAACTTTTTCCTTTGGCAATGTGTTAACTTAAGTGAAAGCACATTACACTCCAAGTAATTCACTATGTCTGCATACCATGGCCCACGGTCAACTGTAAAGATACGCTCATCTGGGAAAGAATCATTTATACCGCCCTCATCCCTGTGTTCTGCCTGTTCAATTCTCGAAAGGTTGTCTCTACCATATTTTCAATGTTTTTCTTGTCTCAAATCTCCAAGTCAAACTTTTGAAGGAAAAGTATCCATCGAATCATCATAGGTTTTGTATCCTTCTTAAACATTAGATATTTCAAAGTTGTGTGATATGTATAGACAATTACCTTCTGTCACATGAGATAAGATCTGAATTTATCAATAGTAAACACAATGGCTAGCAGCTTATTTTTCATGGTTGCTAATTCAGTTATGTCTCTGTCAAAGTCTTGCTTGCGTAATAGATAACATGGAGAATTTTATCCTTTCTTTGATCAAGTATTGTCCCTACTGCATAGTTGTTGGTGTAGCACATCAATTCAAATGGTAGTTCCCAGTCTGGTGCAACTATACAGTGTTGAAATTAACTTTACTTTAAGAGTGTTAAAGGATGTCAAACACTCATCAGAAAAGTTACATAGTGTTTCCTTTTAAATTAAGCTGCACAGTGGCTTGGTGATTTTGGAGAAATCCTTAATAAACCTCATGTAGAACCCTGCATGGCCGAGGAAACTACGTACTCACTTAACTAAAGTTGGTAAATGTAGCTTTTCTACCACCTGAATCTTTTCTTTATCCACGTCGATACCATTTAAATACCTCAGTACCATTCTTTCTTGCACCATGAAATGGCACTATACCGAGTTTAACACCAAATTCATTTTTTCACATCGTTGCAAGACCATTCCCAAATTTGAGAGGCAACTCTCAAATGATAAACCAAACACGAAAAAGTCATCCACAAAAACTTCAATGATTTTTTCCACCATATATGAAAAGATTGCCATTATGCATCGCTAAAATGTGTCAAGAGCATTATATAACTCAAATGGCATTCTTCTATATGCAAAGGTACCATAGGAGCACGTAAATGTAGTCTTCTCCTGATCCTTTGGAGCCGCTGCAATCTGATTATATCCTGAGTACCCATCCAAAAAGCAGTAATGTGAATGCCCCATAAGTCTTTCCAATATCTGATCAATGAAGGGCAAGGGAATGTGATATTTTCAAGTTGCATTATTCAGCTTCATGTAGTCTACACACACTCTTCATCACGTGATTGACCTTATCGGTATAAGCTCATTATTCTCATTATTTATCACTGTAATCCCTCATTTCTTTAGCAAAACATGAATCGGACTAACTCACTTGCTATCAGAGATTAGATGTATGATGCATGCATCAAGGAGCTTTAATATCTTTGCTCGCATGACGTCCTTTATGGTAGGATTCAATATGCGCTGATTTTCCACTGTTGGCGTATACTTTTCTTCCAACAAGATTTTGTGCATACATATCGATGGACTAATCCCTCTGATGTCTGATATAAACCACCCAATACTTGTTTTATATTCCCACAAAACTCTTAGTAGTCTCTGCTCTTCCAACTTGGTCATCTCATTTACAATAATCACAGAGAGTGTAGATGACTCTCCTGAGTAAGCATACCTTAGATGTTTTGGCAGTTGCTTGAGCTCAAGATTTGGTGCTTTCTAAATAGAAGATAGTGGTTTAATAGGTCATTCACCAAGTTTCTCAAATTGTCTTTTTCTGATGAGCAGCGTATCTGGCTTATCTCTTCAACTGTTGTTTTTTTATCTTATGAGTGTACAAGAAGATTATCCAAGTGGTCTTGAGAGTGCTCAAAAGCTAAAGTTTCCTCTACAGATAAATCTATCATTTCAATGTGCAGACAACTATTTGATTCAGTAGGATACTTGATTACACTAAAGACGTTGAATGTCACCTACTCATCATTCAATCGCAGTATCAATTGTCTCTTCTAAAAATCTATTAAGGCCCGACATGTTGCAAGGAATGGTCTCCCTAATATCAATGGCACGTTTTTTGTCCTCATCAACCATGTCCAAAATGACAAAATCAACTGGGTAGATAAATCTATCTACCTTTACCAGTATGCCTTCGATAATTTCTTTGGAAGATTTTACAGACATGTCTGTCGGCTGGAAAGAGATCAATGTTACCCTTACTTTTTCTAATTTTAATTTCCTAAAAATAGAGTAAAACATAAGGTTAATACTAGCACTTAAATCACAAAGAACCTTATCAAATGTCATGTCACCAATAGTACATGGGATAGTAAAGTTCTTAGGTCCTTTAGTTTAGGTGGCAGCTTATTTTGTAGGATGGCATTGCATTATTCGTTCAACATAACCGTTCCCAACTTCTCTAGGTTCTTCTTATTTGTAAGTATCTATATCATAAATTTTGCGTAGCTGGCTATTTGTGCAAGTGCATTCACAAATAGTATGTTGATATGCAGCTTTTTGAATATCTCAAGGAATTTCGAAAACTGATTGTCCAGCTTATGCTTCTGTAGCTTATATAGAAATGGGAATGGTCGAACGATTTCTTTAATGAGAGCGTTTACCTTAACCTTTGGACTTTCTAATGTTTTTTTCTTGTTCTTTGTACTATTTGAATTCCTTCAAGTGCTCCTCAACCGTAGCAGATACCTTCCCTTCTCTAGCAATTGGTCTCTTTACATTTATCTCAAGTAACTATACCCCACTGCGAGTAGTTATAGCCCTGAGTGCTCCTTAGGATTCATTTCAGTGTCACTAGACAATATTTCTGGTAGTCTATCTAAAAGTGTCTTTGCTATCTGTCCCATCTGATTTTTTAATTTTTTATGGCAGCTTCCTGAACTTGCAAGCTCTTATCCATTCTTTGCATGTGTTGAGTAGATATTTCCACCAACTTAGTCACAAGATCTTCTAATGAAGACTTATTCCTGTTCTGCTGAAAACCTAGTGATGTAGTCTATTGTGGTGCGGTCTGGGTACCTTGGTTATTACTCCACTATCTGAAAAAAAATAATAAAAAAAGGGACCCACATTACAATCAACACTCACATGGTTCCCTCCACAATGTTTGCATTTTGGTCATATTATATGGGTTGCGTTCATCTAATCCACATTTTGTGTTATAATGCTAACTGTGCTAAAATTGCTACCAAATAATCAACTTCGAATACCCCAACAGCTCTCTTTCCACTCATTCTTTCAGTAGGCCAAAGTTCAATGGTGAATGCTAGATCCTCCATGATTTGGTAGACTTAATCTACATTTCTTTTTGTGATAGAGTCATCGTATGTAGAGTCTACATTAGCCCTACTTATCGGATTCAAACCAATGTAGAAGTACTGCACCTGAAGCCATTTCTGTAATCTGTGTTGTCGACATTGGAAGAGTAAACCCTTGTATTGTTCCAAAGCCTCTAAATAGCATTCTGAGTCCGATTGTTGGAATGTGGTAATCTCATCTCTCAGCCTTACAATTCTTTTTTACGAAAAATATTTGCTAAGAAATTTCTAACTCAATTGGTTCCATGTAGTGAAGTTCTAAGGTAGACAAGTGTCTAACCACTCTCTTGTTGAGTCTCTCAATGTATATGGGAAAAGCCTCGATCTAATTTCTTCACTTGACATCCCTGGATACTTGATAGTTGCACAAGTGTCCAAAAACCTTGATATATGAGCGTTGAAATTCTCTGTAGCTCTATCAGAGAATTGTATTGTGTTTTGGAACATGTTGATCACATAAGTACTCAAGTGGAAGTTTGCCTAACCAAACGCAGGATATACTATGCTAGATTGGTTTTCCTCAACTGGTGGAATCATATACTCCCCCCATTAGCCTTGCATTTTGATTAGTGTAACCACATTCGGTTGTACTGCTTCCAGATTATCACCGATGACAATTTGATTCGCATTTTCTCTGTTATGTCTTCATCTTTTTGTTTTTTATGTGTTTCAAAATGTTGTCTCTTTCGAAAGTTGAATGTTTATTCGATCTCCGAGTCAAATTGAGCGAGATCACAGGTTCTCAATTTGCGCATACAATGTCTTGAAAAGGAAAGTAAGAAACACTATAACTTTTTTCTAATATAATGAATTAAACTAAAAATAATAATAAAATTTAGATTAAAGCTAAAATTAATTAAAGTTACAAAAAACAATAGTCCCTAGCAACGGCGCCAAAAACTTGACCCTTTGAAAATTCGCAAGTGCACGAGATCGTGATCAAATCATATAATGGTGAATTATGTGTCGAACCCATAAGGACTACGTGTTTTATCGAGTTAAAATTTGTAATACCCTTAATCGAATAGCAATATTGAGTTGTAATAAATTTATGTATAATTTATCACATACTAGTAATCAAAGTAAAAGTTTATCGAATTTTTGAAATGCATTGCTAAGATGTAAAATCCCCCTTATTATTCCATTTTTAGTAAAACAATAAAAATGGCTCATTGTTATCATGCGAGTTGGTCAAAGTCTAAATTTATTTAAAAACTTCTCTCGATAGGAATCAAATCTAATCATATATGTAATATTTCTATATCTCTATAAAAGATACGAACATATAAGAAAGTATTAAACACGTTAGAACATCTAGCAACCACTATCCTCTATCGAATCTCACAATGTTTATTACAACGTACTAACGACCCTATTATATCTCTTGATGACAATAAAATTCACAAACAATTCAACTAATAATCAATTAATTGAAAAGCAAGCTAAATCATAATAAAAATCCAAGCATTCAAACAAATTAACGTTAAGCAAATTATTTAAACCAAAAATCTCGGGATAAGAGTTTATCTCTTCCTAATAATGTAAAAATTTAGCATAGCATAATTTCAAAATTAAACACATAAAAGTGGAACAATATCATTAAAAATTGACGAAATGTGATTAATATCCAAATTCCTTTCACAAAGAAATCTAAAATTATTCCTTCAAGCAGCTGCATTTTGTTGTCTCTCTCTCTCCCCTGCTTCCGTTTTCTCTGTGCGTGCATACATTCCTCTTCACGGCAACCAACTTTGCCTCAATTTCCAGCCTCCACTTCTATTGTTATAGAAAAATTCAATTTTCTGCCACTTGTATTATTATAGAAAAATTCAATTTCCAGCCTATGTTTCTCTCTGCCTGTTCATGTGTGTGTATATATATATAACCTAGCCACCAATGTTTTAATCCAACCAAAAGTCCAAGTTGAGGCCCAATAATTAATGTTTGCTATCCAAATCCTCAATTCTTTCATGTAATGTAAGTTAGTCATTTTCTTCATTATCTCCTCATCTTGATCATTTTTCTTTTCCAATCGCTTTGAAATGGATCCGACACTGAAATAATAGAAAATCAACCTAAGTTAAGTAAAATTTAACACTTTGACAACATAAAAATTTAGTAATCCAAATAAGCGAACAAATTGTACTTATCACAGTCCAGTACGGTGCCTGTGCATGTGTTGAGGATCCCACATGGCTAAATTTCATGTGGACAAGTGTTCCTTTCCGATGAAAGAATTTGGATGCATGAATTCAAATTTTTCAGTTGACAATTCGACATTATTAGCTTACCCAACAGTGCAGTAATTAAACAAGTATAATTTTGCCTTCGGTAATGGAATAGTCGACACAATTGATCATCTCTAGAATAATCATTTTGCATAAATTAACTCGAATGCCATGAGAAACAGTCCATAGCTGCCATAAATATTCATTGGTAAGGACTATGTGCATGGTTGAACGAGGTTTTACGACATGCACTATGATATTATTCATAAGCTGCATATCCCGAGGTAAAGAATAGCATCTTTGATTGAATTTTCAAGATTATCATCACAAAAAACGGCCTAGCATACCTCCGATTTCTTTATACTCCCTAGATATATTTCACCCCGTAGAGGAATTCCAAAGTAGTTCAAAATGACCGACTCATCTATTTTCACTTCTTGACCCCGAATGTAAGTCGAAAAGTGAGCAAAAACCTGGAGACTAGTAGCACTCGAGCTAACATGGAATTTCTGTACTATATCTTCACAATAGCCACCTTTAAGTTGTAAAAACTCTGCCCAACCAAATACCCAAAATTGATTCAGAAACTAGAATCGTACTGATTCAAGAAATGAATAGTCGATAATTAATCGTTCCTGATTGGCTGGAACTTTAATTATAGGCATGATGATACCTTGAATAAGTAAGTTGGAAAGGTAAAGACTAGAAAGAGAAGATAAAAAGTGTGGAAATGAAAAATTGGTGATTAAAGAGCCAATGGTTGATTTTGTCTTTTGAAGAATTTTTAAACTTTTAAAATGTTCTTTCAAGTTGAAATTTTGACTTTTAATGCCATGGATTTAATTAAAGTATTTGATACTTTTAAATGTTGAAAATAGTTTATAAATTGGTGGAAATAAATCATATTAATTTTACGATAAGTGATTGAAAATAAAAGGCAAAAGTTTTAATATTTTTTCTAAATTCTCAAATTTTATTCTTTCTAAAAAATGTCGCGCACCAACCCAACCATTTATCGATTGACCCGTTTAATAGAGGAACAGTCCCAACAAATGGAATGAGTGATGAGTCAAGCACATCCCCAACAAGATAGAGATGGTAGAGTTTTAGAAGATCGAACCTCCTAACTTTACAGTGGTCAAGGATCCATTAGAGGCTGGAAATGGTTAATGATGGAGACAAAGTAACATGTTCTACATTTATGCTAAGAGAGAGTGCACGAAATTAGTGAGACTAAGTAGTAGCAATGGGTCAAACTGACAATATGAGTTCAGATAGATTTTGTGACATATAGGAGCAATATTTTACGAAGATAGTCTAAAATTAGGAGTGAGTGAGTTTATCCAATTAAGACGATGATCTCTCTCTCTCTCTCTCACACACACACATATATTCAAAAATTCGATGATTTGTCAAGGTTTGCTAGTTATATGGTCGAAACGAACTCATATAAGCAAAAATCTCAAGTATCATTGATCATGAGCCATATAATTATCACTATAAATAAGAACCATAATTCCAACACTAGATTAATATTGACATAATAGAAGTAAGTGGATTGATCAAGTATCCGAATTCTAAAGAAAAATTATTATTGATAGTCCAAGACCATACAAATTGACAGATACAACTACTATTTATTTGCTGAATAGACAGATTAATTGAAAAAATCTTGACTATACTTAACAATAAAAACTCGGAAAGGCCCACATACTACGAAGAGTTTTTGTTGCCATCGGAAAAAGAAGAAGTCCGACTCCTATTAACATAGGAACTAAAAGTGAAACAAAAAGTTTTTTAATTAATTGTGGAATTGATATGTCTGTTCCATAAAAAGAATTTAATTAATTGTTTCTGATTCACTGAATCTTAGCAGCGAGTGCTACAGCGAAACTGGTTGCAATAGAGGGAAAATCAGCCACATTAAAATTACCTTCTGAGGAGGTCCGTTTGATACCCAAAGATTGTTCAACAACGGTCAGACAAGCGGGGAATGTTGGGGCGAACCTGAAAAGTTTGGGAAGAGCTGGATCTAAGTGCTGGCTAGGTAAGCGTCTTGTAGTAAGAGGAGTAATTATGAACCATGTACACCATCCACATGGGGATGATGAAGGGAGAGCCCCAATTGGTATACAAAAATCCACAACTCCTTGGGGTTATCATGCACTTGGAAGCAGAAGTAGAAAAATTAATAAATATAGTGATAATTTGATTCTTCGTCACTGTAGTAAAGGGCCTCTTTACCATTCTATATAAATGAGTCTTCTTACGGCTAGATCCAATATTCTCTTGGTCCCTGCAGAGAGGAAAAAGAATTTCACACTCTTCCTTTCGGGAAGGGAGGATTAGGGAAATCCTCTTGATTGCATCTTTCTCCAAACCTCGAGGAAAAGCATGAAAATAACTGCTCGAGTGGTACGATCTCTCCGTCACCCTCTGAAAGGGGTGATCTCATAGTTCTTGGTCTGTGAAGGTACGTTGTTAGGTGCTCCATTTTCTTTTCTCATTGAGACCGAACCTAAACAAAATTAAGGGTAGATCATTTGTTGATGGTTTAAGACCCGAGTTGAATAGAGATATATTGATGTCAGGGGTTCAAGATACAAGTTTAGCTGATAAAGCTTTAATGACAAAGCAAACTCAAAATAGGATTTCATAGACTTGAGGATTACTTAGTAATAAGGACACTACAACAAGTTGAACTTAGAGTCCGAAAAGATAGATTGAGAAGAAGAGGAAACGAAATATGAGACCAACAAAGCCATACATTAAGAAAGGAAAAGGTTTGAATAACATAATAGAAGATCAAGAAATACCTAGATGTGCACAGTGTTGTAAGAACCATCTGGTGAATGTTATGCTGGATGTTTTACTTGTGGCAAGCCTGGATAACGCCCCAAATCTACTACATATATTTTTCTTTTTCTTTTTTAAATTTGAATCTGAAGGGTTACCAAAATATTTATTGTCTAATTTATTCTGAATTTAACAATATAATATAGATATTGTGATTTGATCGATAAAATTTAAATTCAACAATTTAAACAATAAATTACATATATAATTAAATCTTAAATATGAAGATGTTAAATTTGTAAAATTTAATCCAACATAGAATACCAAAATTCGAACACCAAAACTATTAAAATAATATGCACAGAAAATGTAATATAAAATTTATTCTTAAAATAAAATTTGCAATAATCATTTGTAAATTTATTTATTTATTTATTTTTACTTGGCGACCCCATAAGCATCACTTGGTCAATCTTTCATGCATCCACACGACCCGTTCTAATCTGAAATGTTATTGTAAGAGTGAGTATTTTGAAAGTACTCAGTAAAAATACGTGTATATTCTTATTAACATGATATAAATATAAAAATGGCATAACATACTAATATTCTTAGATTTAGAGCAAACTGATTGCGATATCCAATAGCTCAAAGAATTTATTAAGAATTCCTATATCCCGTCGACCCGAAAACCTTAGAGTATTTCATACCAAAAACTTATATAAACATCAAAAAATAAGAATTTACCATTTGCACAAAGCATTTTTACCTCAACTTGATATCAAGTAAAATTGATATGTGATTTAATATATAAAAGAATAGAGTGTGTATTAGTAAGGAATAAGGAATTTATAAAAATTCTCAATGAAACACTCTCATCTCACACCCCACATGTATACATATCCCACACATAACTCCAAGCCAACTCAAATGATTTTTAGATTAATTATTAAAGTGGAAATTTCAAAAAATGTCCACTTTTTCATGGTCATTTGCAAAAATGTCCAAAATTTATTACATGTCTATTTTACTAATATAGAGACCAAAATGCCCTTCATGAAATTTCAAATTCCACCTTCACAACCATAAGACCCGGCCCATCAACAGGAAAAAAATTCGTACAGAACTCGTGAAAAGGAGAAACCAAAGCCCTAATCTCTCTCAAGCCCTAATCCCTCTCAATTCCGACTTCCTTCCATCTAATCGCCGACGCCGATCGTCATTCATCAGCCGCCCACGTCATTGTTGCGGAGTTGTAGACGGTGATGATGAATAGTACTATCATTATCTTTGGAATGGAGCTTCCGTCCTTGCCTACTTGACTGTCTTCTATAATGGTAGTGTCCGTCTCTGCTTCTTGAGTGCCTTAGGTATGTGAGCACATGATTAATTTGTAAGCCAATTACAATTTTATTATCTGTAGTTTTCATCTTTCTCTATTTGTAAAATTAGTTGACTAGCCAATCACTAATTTGATGACTTCTTATGTTCTATCATTACTTGAGAAGGATGTGGTTTAAGGAAATCTATGATTATGTTCTCATAGCTTTGTAACTGATCCTTTACTAATAAGCATGGATGACGTTGGCATTTTAGCTGAAATATCATGTCTTCCTATGCCTCCATTGTTCTATTAAATCTTGAAAATTACTTGTTAATCCATATTATGTCTATTTCTTAGCGATGTTCAACTAATGTCAAGAAGCAAGTTTGTTATTTCAATTTTAGTGAATTTGTGTTTACATTTTGTAGTGTGCCTTTCGTAGTATCTATCAGAAAGATATTATTTTTGTAAACCTACGACTTTTTTTTTCCTTATAATAAAGATTTAGTGGCTGAATTTTACTTTGTCGTTGAAAATTAATTAATCCCACTTCTAAGTTCCTCGTAAGAACAATGTAGTGAAATTTGTTTATAACTGAAGATTTGCTTCTTTACATATCATGAAGAAGTGGTAGAGAAGTCGTCACTTGACTCGATATTTTGTTGTAAACTCCAAAAGCGTGTATGGGGTTGAAGACAGCTTAAATATATTTTTAGGCAAAGTTTGTGTATTTAGCAACTTACTGCTGTGAGGTTGAGTTGAAATGCTTCTGTTTTATGGGGTTGAACACAGCTTAAATATATATAATAGATGTGGTAATAGTGTTTTTTTATTGACCTATCAAAGGCTTGAAGCAAATATAAAAGAGCTTGATATGGCTTATAATTATTGTGATGATGATAGTACACTTGGACCTTTTCTGCATGATTCTGACTAATAACATAAATCCTCATGTTGGTAAAATTTGACGAATGAGTTGCAATATTTTTGCAGATTCGTCACTTGAGACCTGCCGAGTACAAGAGGTCTAGATTATCAAGAAATCGGAGAACTGTGAACCGTGCTTATGGTGGAGTGTTGTCTGGAGGTGCTGTAAGAGAGAGGTAGTTTTTTCCTCCATGTATCTGACATTTACTACGGTTTCCTTGTTCTTTGTTTCTATCTTTAAGTTTTTGACTTTCTTTCTCATTGGAATTTGTAGGATCATCAGAGCTTTCTTGGTGGAGGAGCAAAAGATTGTGAAGAAGGTTTTGAAGATTCAGAAGGCCAAGGAAAAGCTATCTTTTAAGAGCTGAAGTGTGAGTCATATGCCAATATAGTTTTTGGATACTAGTTAGTCAAGGATGATTGGAATTGTATTCTGAGGTCTCCATGCTTATATTATGTATGTTTGTTAGATTTTGTCAAATGACTGTTCAGTTTGTTGAAAATTCTCATACTTGGTTTTTGGTTTCCCTGCCTTAATAATATCTTAAAACTCCATTTGGGATTTGCTCTGGTACAATTCTTGATTTTTCCCCCTCATCGAGTCAGAGTTTATTGCTAAGTTTGTTCTGGTCATCTGGTGAGTTTCAATGATAGATTGATGTTCAAATTGATTGTTTCCTTTTCGTTGTTCGCCATATTAGAATTTTTGGTGCCAAGATTATTTACTTGCCCCTCTAAATAATAGACTCAATGTGAATGGAAATTCACCTTTAAGTGTCAGCTTTAGTCGACATGTTAGCATTTGGATTGCTTTCTTCTCTCTTTTCTTTTCTAAGCTATATTTTTCTAGGATTCCTTCTCTACTAATGTTGCTGATCAATAGAACTTGCAGCTCATATAGCCAGTAAAATAAAAATCATAATCTGCTTTCTTTTCCCCATCACTTTTTCTAGTTTTGACCTGAAACTATGTTCGTTCATGCAAAAAAACATAAGGCTTAACTTTATAGAATTGAGTGTCTGCTATTTTGTGTTAACGTCAACTAGATTCTTTTGAAGGTATTTTAACTTGAGAATAAATGTAGCTTTGTTTCACCCATGTTCTTAACTTTTCTTGTTTCATGATACTTTATCACATTGTGTATTCCTTGCCTCCCTAACCATGGAAAGTCTACTGCATCAAGAGTCCAAAAATCACCACTAAAATACTTGCAAAAAGGTATCCAATTAGAAAAGAGGTTGTTGCTTACATGTGGATGAGTCTTGCTGCATTGTTTTTATGTATTACATGTGGATTTTGCATTTTTCTCATCCGTATTTTTGTTCTATGTATGACTTGAAACTTCTCATGGGACAAGTTTTGTTCTCTGGTGGAGGAAATTCTCCTTATAATAATTATGATTAGTTAGAGACTTGAGCATAGAAGTACGAAATTATGATTATGATTTGTTTAGTTTCCTGCTAAAATTCTTTGTAAAGCATAACAAGCACCCGGGATAGTACAAAATAACCATTGCTTTATATCAAACAAACATGATTTTTCCCATTGAGATAGCCCGGTGATTTCTTTCTTGGTTCTTCACATGTCTTCTCATTTGTACAGAAAAGTATTTGGTATTTATTTGTTTACTCTCAGAAGATATTAGTTTCATTTGTGTTGAATTAAGATCAAATTTTGTAGTTCCTCCGCATTTTTTCCCATCAACAGATTTTGTAGTTACTTGTCTTTCATTTTTTTCAACATGCAAACTAAAAATCTCTTATCTATATTTGTTGTATTTCCAGTCTAACCAAGTTACATTGAAACTGATTCGAGAGATTCTTCATCGGGTACGATTTCGTTCTTTCAAGTTTGTGAACTAGAAAAGTAATTTCAATTGAATTACGTTAGCCTCTTACCGTAGATAACTTATATGTTTAGCTATTTTCAGTGCTCACTTTATATGGGATAGCCTTTTTATTGATATGTTGATTATTACATCGGAAGTGGCCGAAATGACAGAAGACTTGGTGAAAAACATGATTTTCCAATTATCTTTTCCCATTTTCTTACTGAAATGACATAGGCGTTGTCATTCTTTGTGTGCTAGATTGATTGGGAGAATAATGTTTTAACATTAAAACTATTTTCATTCAATGATGAGGTACTTTTTCATATTCTGGACAAACTGATACAAATCTAAAGTATTCTTAATTTTAAATTTTGAACTTCATAATATTCTTCATAAGTTTAATACTATACTTCTTCAAGTTAACCTATGTTATTTTGAAATTTTTCGTATATGTAGTTGTAATTATTTATTCCTTCTACTTTATATTGTCTTTAGTTATTTTTCTTCTGTCACTATTCCTTTGTACGTTCTTATATTTTTCATCTTGTTTGTTTTACTTATTTGTAGATGTCTCCCTCACACCGCTATAAAATACCGGAGGAAGAGCGCGTTCCTAGCCAAATTTCACAAGTAAGCAACACAAAGTACATAACGATTGTCCTCAACAAGCTTGACGACCAGCAAAATAATATGTTTGAGGAAAGTTGTATAGGCCATGTTGCGAAGCTGCCCGATGTCAAACTATCTGCCCAATTAATTCATGAAATGGTAAATAGATCTATTATTTGTCCAAAACTTCACTAGTCTTGGTTCAAGGTGAACCAACGGTTTGCAAGATTCGGTTTGCCGGAGTTCGCATTACTTACTGGCTTGAAGTGTGGTGAGTTACCCAAAGGGCCGGCTGCCGAAAAAAATCATCGGGAAAAATTGACTATGGGACAAACTGTTTACCAATAGAGACCGAATTACTTGTGGCGACCTAGAGAAGGTTTTCTTGAAATGTACCAACCGTAACGATCGTTACAAGCTTGGGTTGGCACTAATTATAGAAGGAGTTTTCCATTGTAGAGACCGAAATGTTGGGATACATCCCGATACTCTTTCCATTGTCGATGATTTGGATTTCTTCAATGTCTATCCATGGGGGAGAGTATGTTTTACGCCTCTGATCAAATCACTAATCCGTGGATGGGGGAGAAAGGCAGACTTGGCAAAGGTAAACGATTGCGACAGAATGTCGTACACGTTGTACGGATTCCCTCTTGCCGTGCAGGTATACATGTGTCCGCATTTTATTTAAGTTATATGCATTGCACATTTTTATGCTTCTCCGTATATGGTAACCACTTTTATAAATGTGTTGCAGTTGTGGGTGTACGAGGCAATCCCAGAGTTGGGAGCTCGATTCTCGAGTAAGATTGGTGACGACATCCCAAGGATGTTGCGATGGTCGGGCACAAGACAGCCTCAATCAAGAACATATTATGATTTCTTCGACAAGACACATGTGAGCAATTTACCTTAATAAGTGAACTAGTACTGTCTGCCTATATTATCCTTGATTTTGCCATATTTTCCCCCCATTCGCAGTTACATTTGTGGGCTACGTTGCGCGCTTCTGCTGAAGAAGAATTGCAGCCATACTTCTCCGAGTTAGTTCCATTCGAAGATGTTGCAGACTCGGTTCTGGATAGTTTGGTTCTTCAAAGTATTGAAATACAAGATTGTCCACCAGAAGATGATGTCCTACCAACTAATGAGAACAACCGAGGCAAGAAATCGAAGACATCTACCAGAAGTGGAGTTCGACCATGTGATTTCAGTGATGATGAGGGTGGAGAAGAAGGGCATCGTGCTCCAGTCAACGACTTGCCATCATCTTCTACAATGAGAAATCGACCAGTAGTGAGTCATGTTTCTTTGGATGACATCCGAGCTCTGTTCGCTGAATAGAGAGAGATGCTTGATCTCAAGTTGGGTGAGCTGAGAATGGAAATGAATGTGAGGTTCAATGGTATCGAGAAAGAAATAGGAGATTGTGTGTGTTATGTGAAGGATCGTGTTACAGATCAGGGAAATATGATGAAACGGAGGTTTGAGGATGTAGTGACTGAAATTGGAGGACAGAAGGTGAGTGATGAGTATGGTATATTTGGTTGTGAGCAGATAGGTGATGAAGCGATGCCTGTACGTGATTATTGTGATGATGTACGGGATGATTGTGATGATGTCTCATTACCGAACACTTTGTACGACGAACAGCTCGTCGAGGCAAGCCACATGAATGCTTGTAACGTCGATGGCTTGATCGGGAGGTCCTCAGATGTGAGTGCCCCACCCGTGGATCTTCCTAACGTGAATGTTCCACTGCCATCCCGACCTCGATCTATTAGAGTGAAGATGCCCAGTGCTAACACGCGGACTCCATTTACACGATCTGGTCGTCGAAAGAGTAAGAGGAACGAGTAGCTACTTTACATTGTTGGCGTAGCATGGTATTATTTTTGGAAACATCATGAATATTTGTGGCTTTGTTTACCATCGTTAGGAACATATTTTGGTTGATGGTATAGATTGTCATGTTTTTTGTCTAATTGCAATGGATAAATGTTGGACATTTTGTCATTCAGTTACATGTAGAACAGGTCAAAGTACATATGTTGCTATCTTTTGAACTATTATTGAAGAATTTGACAAGAGGGTTAAATATTTCTTCTATTGCTGTTATTTTCATATTTTGCACGAATTGATGACGATGAGAAGTTGTTAATTTTAGAAAAATTGATTTTATTGGGTTTATGAAATTTAAATCTTGTCTTTGCAACAGTTCTTGATTGAGCAATATTTTTTAAAATTTAGGTTGTGTCTTTGTTAAGGTGGAAAATCTTTGAAGAATGTTGCAGGTACACCAATATTTACAATAATGAGGATTTGCAGGTACACCAATATTTCCCTTTTTGTGAGAATTAATTTTGATGTTAATGCTTTATTTGATTTTGCAAGCAAATGGATGAGATTAAGTAAATGTTGGATGTTGGCATATTGAGCAAAAGACTTTTCCCAATAGCTGTCTCCATCATTCTATCGCATCAGCTTGTATTTAGAACGTAAATCATTGAATTTTATTTTTATAATAAGCTATGTAGGCATTTTGTTCAATGAGTTGGTTCGACTTGCACAGAATGGGTACAATCAATTACGTGTACATGGACGAACTGTCGTTCCTGACAGTTCAAATATCAAGTGTCGAGATTGGCAGATATCTAATGTTGAGAATGACATATCAAATGTCTAGAAATCGTATGAAATGTAGAGAAATTTCCTGAGTCGGACGAAATGTCGGTCTAGACATTTCACGATTGTTCAAGTGTCGTGAAATGCATGAAATGTCGAGAAAATGAATTGGTAAAAAACGTCAAGTTAAACCATTTACATGTAGAACAGGTCGAAGTACATATGTTGCTATCTTTTGAACTATTATTGAAGAAATTTGACAAGAGGGTTAAATATTTCTTCTATTGCTGTTATTTTCGTATTTTGCACGAATTGATGACGATGAGAAGTTGTTAATTTTAGAAAAATTGATTTTATTGGGTTTATGAAATTTAAATCTTGTCTTTGCAACAGTTCTTGATTGAGCAATATTTTTTAAAATTTAGGTTGTGTCTTTGTTAAGGTGGAAAATCTTTGAATAATGTTGCAGGTACACCAATATTTCCCTTTTTGTGAGAATTAATTTTGATGTTAATGCTTTATTTGATTTTGCAAGCAAATGGATGAGATTAAGTAAATGTTGGATGTTGGATGTTGGCATATTGAGCAAAACACTTTTCCCAATAGCTGTCTCCATCATTCTATCGCATCAACTTGTATTTAGAATGTAAATCATTGAATTTTATTTTTAGAATAAGCTCTGTAGGCATTTTGTTCAATGAGTTGGTTCGACTTGCAAAGAATGGGTACAATCAATTACGTGTACATGGACGAACTGTCGTTCCTGACAGTTCAAATATCAAGTGTCGAGATTGGCAGATATCTAATGTTGAGAATGACAGATAAAATGTCTAGAAATCGTATGAAATGTAGAGAAATTTCCTGAGTCGGACGAAATATCGGTCTAGACATTTCACGACTGTTCAAGTGTCGTGAAATGCATGAAATGTCGAGAAAATGAATTGGCAAAAAACGTAAAGTTAAACCATGCATCAATTCAATGGGTTATAATCTGAAAGTACTACCAATAACAACTTGTTCCATCCGCTGTATATTCAACAACCCAAGAAAACTCATCATCTCACAAGTACATTGTGAAAGATGTATCAATTAAATGTAAATAGATGTATTGAACTAGACATGCTCATCAACTATAACACATTGGCATTGTCTTCAATATGAAATGACAAGCATTAACTAGCTCTTCCTTCCATTGTTTATATCTTCATCCACTCAAGAAAGTCCTTATATCACAAGTACAAGGTGTAGACCCAATGATGTCAAAAAAAGTGTCAATCAAATATAAATGATATTGGTGGGAGTTGGTGTGATTAATACTCATTCCCATGCATTGCACATGACGTCCAAGTTCTATATAAAACATTTGTTCCTTGCATTGCACATGAAATTACTAGAAGTAACAAGTCCTTCCATTTATTATGTCTTCATCCACCCAAGAATCTTCCACCCAAACAGCTCAGATTCATGTTGATGTTGCTACTAACTTCTCCCCACCCGGATCGTCCGCGGACAATCCGATCGTCATTGACTCGGAAAATGAAGAAGATGTCAACATTGTTGTTCCATATGTTCCTCGACCGGGGAACCGTCGTCGTAGGGTAAGCGTTCACCCCATTCCGTTTCCGGATCTAAACGAAGAAATTGATCCGGAAGAAGTTGGAGTGGGTGATCGTATCGTCGAGCGTGAGATCGTCCAAGTAGAAGTCCCACCGGAAGCACACCAAATATTGTTTGATGACAATGTCGCAGAAGTTCCAGTAAGAAATGAAGAGGTGATCATCATAAGCTCAGACGACGAGGATGACAGTGAAATGTCCACTTTGTCCTGTGTGGAACATATGTAGACGATGCAATCATCGTATTTCAAATGTTGAAGTAAATGTAGTGACATAAAAATCCATCAACCCGATTGGTATGTTTTGTGGTGATCACTGTTTTGTATATGTAGTGATGTAGAACATGCAGACAGTGATGACATGTTTTTTGTGTGATTACCATTTTGTATATGAAGTGATCTTCATCATGGAGGCAGTTATGGCATGTTTTGGTGTGATTTTCATTTTGTATGTAAAGTGACTTATGAAAACGAGTCATTTCATGGCTTCTTTCGTATGCAATACCGAAATGTATACACAATGACGGAGAAAGTTGTAGTG
Source organism: Fraxinus excelsior (assembly GCA_019097785.1). Taxonomy (NCBI): domain Eukaryota; kingdom Viridiplantae; phylum Streptophyta; class Magnoliopsida; order Lamiales; family Oleaceae; genus Fraxinus; species Fraxinus excelsior. The sequence continues at coordinate 24,436,940 of CM032625.1, read as the reverse complement.
ACATTGCTACAATAAAAGGAAACCCACCATATTAATACACTAAGAAAAGTAAAATTGGATACAAAAACGATGGAAAGCATGTAATGCATGAAACAAAAATTCCAAAACCTTTATAATCCATGGCAGCTAATCATTTCACGATCAACACAATGTTATTCAAGTGCACGTGTTACTCAAAGGTGTCGGGTTCCGACATGTTTGCCTGTTGTGTCCGGACCTCCCACATCGGCCACATTTTCGTGTGGTGGTCGACCTTTCAGTTCTTGAACGTTTACGTAGTATAGGAGGGCGACCTGGTGCTCGACGTATATTTGGGGGCCACACTTCGATGGAACGAATGGCATTAGGAACAACCCAATCTGACTCCATTCCGACGGGGTAAAGCACGTCTGTGTACGCAGCTCGCCAATAATCTGTGGTGTAGTATGGGGAGCACAAGTCATACAGTGATTTACCAATAGAACAAGCTGCTCGGGATGCATGTGCACACGGAATTTGTCGCATTTGAAACTCTCGGCATGAACAAGTGTTTCCTATAAGGTCAACAGTATACAGTTCTGCACCTACTCCAACCTCGAAAATGAATTCATCCAAATTGCGTACTTGCAAGGTCGCACCGGCATCAAACGATTTTTTTAACTCTGCATCCATTTTTGGTGTCAAGGTACTATGACAATTCGTAGATGCGTTTCTCCTCTCGAAGAACCATTGTTGCTGTAATGACGTAATGTTTTCGACCAACGAGGTTATAGGAAAACTTCGTTGTCGCCTGAGAACTGCGTTTACTGACTCCGCACTATTATTTGTCATGACATTGTATCGATTACCAACGAAATTTGCCCGTGACCAAGTGGAGAAACCAGCACGTTCCAAATAAGAAGCCACGGCTGGTCGAATAGTTCTAATATGTGTCATGAAATGTTCAAATTTCGAAATACGGTATGCTAGGGCTGTACGCTTGAACAAAAAAATGACATTGCTACTATTATACCTGGCAATAAGATTTTTCTCGATATGCCATATGCAAGCACCGTGGTGAGAAAGCGGGAATACCCTCGTAATGGCCCGCTGAATGCTCTTCTTCATGTCCGACACAAACACTAGCTGATTTGAGTCATCAATGATGTCTTTCAATTTAGTGAAGAACCAATACCATAATGCATTTGTTTCCCCATCGACAATCCCCCAAGCAATAGGATATATTTGCATATTGGCATCTTGCGCTGCGGCTACTAGTAGTGTTCCCTTATACTTGCCCTTCAAATGACTCCCATCAACACAAATTACCGGCCTCATGTACTCTCGAAAACCACGTAGACTAGGCCCGAACGCTAAGAAGAAGTACAAAAACCTGTTGTTGATGTCGAGATCAATGTGTGCGACGGTTCCTGGGTTTCTATCAGTTAACATGTGAAAATATGACGGCAATTTCTGAAAACTTTCTTCAGGTGAACCACGAAGAAATTGAAGACCCTTCTCCTTACCCCTCCACGCTTTATTGTAGCTAATCCGTACACCAAACTCACGTTCCATATCGCCAATAATACCGGCAGGAACGTATGGTTGGTTTGCATCATTCAATCGTTGCATTATGTGATGCCCAATTAGTGCACTCGTTGCATGAATTTGTGCATTTCTCTGAACATCTAAAAAACATGTGTGCTCAGGTATGTACTGTCGAATCTTAAATATGTCTGAAGTTTTTATCTTCGAAGCTCGTACTAGCCAATGACACGTGCTATCGACGCAACACACAGTTCGAGATCTAGGATTCGACTTTTTAACCTTGAAATGAAACTTCTCTGTCAAAGCCTTCAGTCGAAGCATTGTGTGTAGTTATTTCTTGCTAAAGAAGATCTGATTCTCTTCAACGTCCTCTTCATCCATCGACTGAATTTCATTTCCAATATACGAATTCCCTTCATCGAAACCTACTTCCGTATTATGAATCAGTTGTGGCTGTTGTAGTTCGATCATACCCACTTCGTCACTTCCATATAATGCATCGTCTATTGGTGAGAAACGGTCAATTCCAACATGCACGTCCTGCTCTCGAGCATCATATTCATCTATAATTACACACAAGGCCGCTTCTATGCAAACAGAAATGTACCATTGCAAATCCTCATCATCGGCTACATCAGCAGGGGGTATATTCATGTTCGGAACTTTAAATTTCAATTGAATTCGGAACTTCATTCTGTCAACATTCAATTTCTCAAATAACTTGTGTACAAGCTCTTCATATCTAATATCATTTCGAATAACAATTGATGTTGTTCGGTCCCCTAACCACTTCCATGTGTTGTCCACGTTGACGAATGTACCACCGTACGAGACAATGAATCTCATAACATCTCACATATCTGCATGTCGTAAATGAAAATATTATCAGCTAATAATGAATATCGAAAACGAAGATGATAGTTGCATGCAAGACGCGAAACGTTGTATACAAAGTGTTCCCTAATTTTGTTTACTATTTAATGTTGTTCTCGATATTTGAACCTTCGACACTTCGAGAATTACATTTAAACTATCATTCTCGACGTTTATAAACTGTCGAGACGGAAATCACTTCAACATATGCATTTTATCATCTTCTTCAACTTCAACTACCATTTTTGAAAAGAATTAATTCCACCATTAATGACATTCTCAACACACAGGAACCTGAAATTATTATCTACTTAAATTATTGAAGAGTGAATCTAGTTGCATGCAAGACGTGAAACGTTGTATACAAAATGTTCCCTAATTTTGTTTACTATTTAATGTTCTTCTCGACATTTGAACTTTCGACACTTCGAGAATTACATTTAAACTATCATTCTCGACGTTTATAAACTGTAGAGACGGGAATCACTTCAACATATGCATTTAATCATCTTCTTCAACTTCAACCACCATTTTTTAAAAGAATTAATTCCACCATTAATGACATTCTCAACACACAGGTACTTGAAATTATTATCTACTTAAATTATTGAAAAGTGAATATACTACTTATTTGGATAATCTAATTCAATGAAACTACTAAACCCTAAACTTATCAATACAAAATAAGATTTCAAAAAAAAAAAATACCTTCTACCAAGAAATAATGAGAGCCGAATCAACTTCAAAGTTGGACGAGATTACATTTGTTGACTTGAAATCAAATTAAGCCTTCAAAGTTGGAATCATATACTTCTTTGTTTCTTCAATTTCCTATAATAATTGGTTCATATTTACTTAAAAATTTAAGTAAATGAACTTACATTGATAATAGCTACAAGTATGGTGGCTTCTCATGGAAGCCACTTACTTTTCTTGAAATATGTGTTAAATTGAAAAAAAAAAAACAAAAAAACAAACAGAAGAGAGAGAAATCTTTTCATTAAGGGTAAATTAGACAATTTGGTATCAAATTTGGACATTTTTGCAAGAATTATTAAAAAATGACATTTTTCAATTCACACTCATAAAAGTAGACATTTTTTAAAATATCCCTTAATTAAATTAAACTCCCTAGTTAAGTTAATGGTAACTAGGTTTAATTATAACATATCTTTTCAATTCATAAAATCGTACTGCATTAAATTTGATTATTTTATTATTATCTATATTTTGTTTATTAAAATTTAAAATACTTTTTTTCTCTCAAAATAACTCGGGTGTGTCTAATCCAAAGTTATTTCTACTTAAGCCAATTTATGTTATTTAGCACGAGCTTCAAAATGAGTATAATATCGATATATTTTTTTCAACATTTGAAATACATAAATATACGATCCAAATAACTTACAATAAATTCTAAAAATTATACACAAGCAAAACAAATCATTTATGTAAATAAGTGGGTCGAGTTTATCGTTTCAACTTTTGGACTTTAGTGTGACGATCAATCTAGACATGAATTATTCATTTGCTAAATATCCAACCTTAAATTTAGTCCATAGGAAATAAAATAAAAATTCGAGATGTTACACATATGATGAATGTCCCAATAGAAAGAAAGATAATGGAGGAGCTAGGATTTTGCAATGGTTAGACCCGAAGCTTAGGAAGGCAACCAAGTAATGGCTGATATGACTTTTATTACATCTAAGCCATTAGTTGCATTATTCGATTACAGTGCTACACACTCTTTTATTTCTACTAGGTCGCAAAGTGGACTAAATCTTATTCCTAAGGAATTATCTCCAGGCATAGAGGTGACTATACCTTCTGGACCAATCATGTAGTGACTCAATTTATACCTGAAGTTCCTATTCAACTTAACAGGTATTATTACCCTACGGACTTAGTTTTGTTTAACATGAGGGACTTTAATTTGATTTTAGGCATGGATTGGTTAGCTAAATACCATTGTACTGTCGATTGTAAGAAGAAAATCTTGTATGTGCCTGATGTAGGAATTTTTCTCATTTTCTAAACGTGTAAAAACCTTAAGAATTTTGATTTCAGCACTTAAGGCAACTAAACTTATTGCTAAAGGAAGTCAAGGATTTTAGGTTAGCATTCATCGATGTGAGGTTAAACTTGAGGAATCGTTAGGTTTAGTACCAATAGTTCAAGAATTCCCAAACGTTTTTTTCTCGAGAAATTACCAGGTTTAGCTCTAGATAGGGAAATAGAATTTGTGATAGAGCGCATACCAGGAACATCGCCAATATCTAAAGCCCCCTATCATAAGTCTCTAGTAGAGTTTTGTTGGGTTTTGTGACCCAAATTCCTTCCAAATTGGGTCTATGGTTTCGCGTTTTAGAGTATTGAACTTGAAGATGTCAAAATATGGTCTAAGAAGGAAAAACGACAGATTAACGGCGGTGGATGGACGCTCGACTCCCGCTCGAGTGAGAGGAGTAAAATTGGAACAGTGAGTTTGTCACCCGCCATCGCTGAGATGTCGCTCGAGTGATCAACCGTAGTTTTTTCTCCTTATTTTTCGATTTTACGCGAGTTTTGACCTATTTCCATATTTTAGGTTTATTCTAGGGTTTGGACATATCTCCTATAAACAGTAGACTCTTCATTCAGTTTATTAAACCTTAAGTTGTAGATGTTGTAATTTTTCTCTTCATTGGTTGTTAATAAAATATTCGATTCATCTACCAATTTCATCTTCTTATTTGTTTTCTTTTAATCTTATTATTGTTTATGTGATCTATACTTCATATCGCGTCATATCACCTCATCTAATTCCTAACAAGTGATATTAGAGCTAATGTTCAGCAATTTCGCAGAGCAAGGATTTGATTGGTTCGAGATTTTTTGTTATCAATGGCTATCATGAAGTATGATATTTTGCTATTGGATCGCAATACAAGATTTTTTTGTGGCAAGTGAAGATGAGAGCTATATTTTCATATGGATTTGTATGATATTTTGTAGGGATTTGATAAGATGCTCACAACTTGGATAACAGATGAGAAGCAATGGAAGGATCGCAAAGTACTTTCACATATTCATCTTCATCTATCTAACAGCATTCTTCAGGACGTCTTGAAGGAGAAGACATCAGATGCATTGTGGTTGAACTGGAGCAATTTTGCATGACCAAAAGTCTAACCAGTAAATTGTATCTGAAGCAAAGGCTTTATTCTCATCACATGGTAGAAGGCAGATCACTGAAAGATCATCTAGCCATGTTTAAGGAGATTGTCTCTAATATGGAGACGTTAGAGGTAAAATATTATGAAGAAGACTTGGCCTTAATCCTGTTGTGCTCGCTGTTTGATTCGTTTTCATCGTTTAGGGACACGATTTTGTACAGTCGTGACACACTCACCATTGAAGACGTGTATGATGTCTTGTTCTCAAATGAGAAGATGAAGCATTTGGTTGGAGTTGCCTCTAGAGATGATGAAGCTCTTGTTGTTTGTGGTGATTCGCGAAGAGGTAAGTCGATTATGGATTTCAGCATAAGGCCTGCTATTACTGCAAGAAGAAAGGACACATCAAGAGAGATTGCAAGAAGTTGGAGGGTAAAGGTAATTCAGCTACAAATCGTGGGAGGCAATCAGAGACTTCAGGCGAAGCAGATATCCCAAAGAACTTTGTAAGTGAGGGAGATCTTTTGAAGATTTCTGACGTGGAATCCAAGCCTAATAAATAGTGGATTTTGGATACATTTTGTGCGTTTCATATGAGTTATAATCGATATCTGTTTGAACCATATAAAACGGTGATGCAAGTGTCGTTGTTATGGGAAACAACGAATCTTGTCGGGTAGCTGGTATTGAGAGAATAGGATTGAAGTTGGTGGATGGAACAATCAGAACACTTGGCCAAGTTCGACATTCCAGACTTGAATAAGAGCATCATCTCGCTGAGTGCCTGGATTCAAGAAGGTACACGTTCTATGGTGCAGTTGGAGTCTTAAAAGTTCGAAAAGGTGTTCGTGTTGTATTAGAGGGGCGGAGAAAGTCCCAATTATACATCTTGCAAGGTCGGACATAATCAGTAAAGAAACATCAACATAGGTTTGGTACCGTTGTGGAAATACAATTTGGTACAGTATCGTTGGGAGTTGGTTATGAGTCTATTTTGAAGAATACTACTCCGTTGAGTTCGGGAGATATGGGGAATTCGCTTTGCCACCACAATATGCGGTTCCATTGTATTCAACGACTAGGGAGAGATCCATTGGAAATAGGTACGGGGATACTGATCTGAATGTGCATGCTCTTGGAGTTGTTGAAGGTGACGAGTCTAGCCAGGTGCCCTCAGTTAAAGCATTTAATAGAGATTCTGCCACAAGGTGTGCTTCGACTCAGTTTGGTAAATTTTGAATTCGTTGTGAATTTTTGGGAACCCAGGGGTTGGGTTCATTTGTATCCGTGTTTGGATATGGTGGAAGAGGAAGAATATTTTTGAGTGTTGGAGAGGTTCAGTTCAAGTTGAAGAGTTTAGTATGTTTCGTTGCAGTCGGATTTATTTTTCCAGATGTAGAAATTTTGGAGCTTCGTTCGTTGCACTGCAATTTGTGTCAAGGTGGAGATTGTTGGGTTTGGTGACCCAAATTCGGTCCAAATTAGGTCTAGGGTTTTCGGGTTTTGGAGTATTGGACTTGAAGATGCCAAAATAGGGTCCAAGAAGGAAAAAAGACGGATTGACGACGTTGGACGGACGCTTGACTCCCACTTGAGCGAGAGAAGCAAAATTGGAACAACAAGTTTGTCGCCCGCCTGTCGCCGGGCAGTCGAGCAACAGGCTCTCGCCTGCTTATCGCTCAAGCAACGGGCCGCGAATTTTTTTCCTTATTTTTCGATTTTATGCGATTTTTGACCTAATTTCCATATTTTAGGTTTATTCTAGGGTTTGGACAGGTCTCCTATAAATAGGAGACTCTTCATTCAGTTTATTAGACCTTAAGTTGCAGAAGTTATAATTTTTCTCTCCATTAGTTGTTAGTTAAATATTCGGTTCCTCTGTCAATTTCATATTCTTATTTGTTTTCTTTTAATCTTGTTGTTGTTTGTGCGATCTATACTCTATATCACGACATATCACCTCATCTAATTCCTAACAAGCTTAATGAATCAAAAACTCAAATTGGCAAATTGATGCAAAAAGGATTTATACGACCTAGTGTATCGCCTTGGGTGGCGCCAGTATAATTTGTTAAGAAGAAAGAAGGTTCAATAAGGTTGGGTAGTGCCTAAAGTAGATGATTTGTTTGATTCGAAGGTTCAGATATATTTTCTAAAATTGATTTTCGGAGTGGATATCATCGGTTGAAAGATAAGCAAGTGGACATTCCTAAAATGGCATTTAATACTCAATATGGTATTTGTGAATTTTTAGTGATGCCTTTTGGACTAACAAATGTTCCAACAACATTTATTGATCTAATGAACCGAGTATTTAAGGAATATTTGGATAAGTTTGTGATTGTATTTGTAGGTGATTTATTGATTTACTCAAAGACTAAGAAATGAGAGACGCTTGAGGATGATATTTCAGATTTTAAGGAAAAAGAAACTGTATGCCAAATTTAAGAAATGTGATTTTTTGTTAGAAAAAAGTTGCATTTCAAGACATATCATGACAAAAGGAGGAATTGAAGTGGATCCAAGTAAAATTGAAGCGATATGAGAATGGCAACGTCCAACGAAACCTACGGAAGTAAGAAGTCTTCTAGGATCAGTTGGATATTAAGGATTTTTCTAAGACTGCGACACCAACGACACAATGTACATGCAAAAACATTCCATTCGAATGGATGGATGAATGTGAATAGAGTTTTCAGAAACTTAAGAAAAGATTGATGTCAGCACCAATACTGACAATTCCAATAGGATGTTGACAATATATTGTCTATAGTGATGCTTTGAAACAAGGATTAGGATGTGCCTCAATGGTAAGTGGTTGCATATGACTCTAGACAGTTGAAGTCATATGAGAAGAAATATTGTACGCATAATTTGGAATTAGCTGGTATAGTTTTTGGGTTGAAAAATTGGAAACATTATCTGTATGGAGAAAAATTTGAGATACACGCGGATCATAAGAGTTTTAAATATCTCTTTACACAAAAAGAGTTAAATATACATCAACGGAGATGGTTGGAATTAGTTGAAGATTATGATTGCAAAATTAAATATCATGTTGGAAAGGCTAACGTAGTAGTTGATGCATTAAGTCAAAAAATACCAAAGAAGTCAGGGGAAATAAAAAAAGAAATTAAGAATTTTAATTTGAAAATTCTACAGCCTAGTAACAAGAGAGTGATGACCTTGCAAATTCATGCTACGTTACTAGAAAGGATTAAAGAAGCACAAAAGGACGATAAATATGCTCAAAAGATGAGGAGAAATTTAGAAAAAGAGAAACCAACACCCTATACGATGTCCACAGATAAGATACTGCAATTTAAGGATAGGGTATATGTGCCTAATGATGGAAAACTACGGGAAGAACTACTAAGTGAAGCACGAAATACCCTGTCCTCGATAGACCCAGGCTCTACCAAGATGTATCGAGAAATCAAAGCACATTATTGGTTGCCTAGAATGCGAAGGAGATGGCTGAATATATGGTAAAATGTTTAATTTGTCAACAAGTTAAGGTTGAACATCATAAACCTGCAAGGAAAATTAGAATTGTTATCGATCCCAAAATGGAAAAGGCAACAAATCACGACTAAATTTATTACGGGTTTACCAAAATTAACCAAAGAAAGTGAACCCATTTGGGTTATAGTGGATAGATGGATGAAATTAGCTCATTTCTTGCCCTTAAAGATAACTTATAAAATGGAACTATATGCTAGTTTTGTACATTCAAGAGAAAGATATATTACACGGTTTTTCAATTTCAATATTTTAGGACCAGGATCCTCATTTTTTATCACATTTTTGGAGAAGTTTGCATCAATTGTTAGGTGCTAAATTAAATTTCAGTACTTCTTTTGATCAACAAACTGGTGTACAAACTAAGTGGACAATACAAATTCTTGAAGATATGTTAAGATCTCGTGTACTAGAGTTTTCAAAAATTTGGGAGAGTTACCTACCATTGATTGAACTTGCCTATATTAATAGCTATCATTCTTGGTATGCCTCCATATGAAGCACAATATAAAAAAATTATAGATCACAGTATATTGGAATCGGAGAATGACAGATTCTGGGACTGGAATTAGTACAAGAAATGGTGAAAATAATTTAGAACGTTAGGGAAAATATCATGGCGGCATAAGATAGGCAACAAAGTTAAGCAAATAAAAGACTCCGACCTTTAAAATTTGAGATTGGTTTTTATAAAGGTTTCACCAGTTATGGGCTAATTACATTTTGGCAAAAGGGGAAAATTGATTTTGAGGTATATTGGACCTTTTGAAATTAAGAAAAAAAAAAAATTGGGTCGGTTTATAAGTGTGAAGGAAAGCTTCACCTCTTGAACTACGTTTTACGGTTGAGAAAGTCCAAGATCATCCAACACCAGTATCAGAGCTCAGGTTATCAACAAGTCTCAACCCAACAGTCCATGGGAGATATGGGTTTGCTCCCACCCAGGGCTCGATGTGTGAGGGGAGATTTATGTGTAGTACTTGATAAATGATAAGGTCGAACTATCTTAAAGATGGAATTGTAAGTGTCATTACTATCTCCTTGAAAACCACAAGTATTAATATATATATATATCTGGGTTGTTAAATGTGATTAATTGTCAATAATCTTCATACTTATGGCTTGATTTATTGTTAATTTTGTGTGTTTGGTGAAATTTGAGAAAATTCGATGAATTGGAAGAAATGAAAGAAATTCAAAGTTCAGGAACCAATGTGTAAATATCCAATGATTGATTCGGACCATAAAATGATGATTGAAGATCAAATAGGATCAACTAGATGCAATTGGAGGTCAGAGGAGTTAAATATAGTTGAATTATTTTCACAAGTCAATTTTCAGTCGAAGAAGTTATGCTCCAAATGTTTAGCCCCAAATTAAGACCCATTTTTCTAATAGAAAACATTCGAATTGGAGAAACTGTTTTGTAAAAGAATTCTAGCCCTTTTTTGTTATCTTTCCAGTGCACTTTGAATCACCTCAATCGGATATCAAAAGAGTTATGACCAAATACCAAAACTGCTCAGGGACCAACCAATGTGAACATGGGCGCGGGCGGAGCCCTATTTTCACCAACCTCAGAGCTACTTAGCTCAATGGCGCGCATGCAGTAGTTATGCTTATGCACTCACGGGGCTATTTTTGCGTATGAATCTGCAATTTTCGCGATTCAAACTCTTTTGGAACCAGATTAGATGTGATTTTGGCCTATTTTCTAGCTCTTTTAAATACAAAACAAGGGTTATCATTGAAAAAAGATCCTCACTTGCCTCGTACAAAATAATATCATCAAATTTATCAAGAGCAAGGGGTTTTTGAGACTCATAATAAGTTTAGAACGCGATAAATTTAATATATGTGCGATAGATGTTGAGAATAACATTTATCACATGTGCAATCATATAAATAATCTGAACTTTAATGCATTCTAATCATTCAAATTCGAGCTATAAATAGATTCAGGTCATTATTAAGATAAATTTAGTTTTTCTTGAAAAAAGAAAATTATATATCATAGTTTTATCGATTGTCGAAAATGTATCAAAGGAACTAGATTACAAATCAAAAATTGAAATAGATAGCAATAGGCATATTCAAAATCCAATACAATCATCCATAATTTGATAAAAACCAAACTTTTACAACTTTTTTAAATTAATTTAGGATAAGTCAAATCAAAAACTTTTTGTGCTACATAATTCGAATTCCATACGAAACTAATAAATTTGAATTGAATTTATTCCCTGTGGGATGATACTCTCAACTCACTAAATTTTTTACTTGTCGACGATCTCATACGCTTACGGGTTTCGCACGAGCATGTATAAATCACTATTTTTGGGGATGTTGTAGTATAACCAAGTGGTTTATCCCCAAGAAAACAAATATCTTGCCCTTAAATTTGTGTCCAAGAGCTCCATCAAAGTTGAAAACACCTTTAATTTCTATGAAGAATAATTATCTATCATTGATGGGCGAATTGTTATGTTACTACTTACTGATATTGTCATTCATTTTAAATTGAAATTTTGTGAAATGTTGATGAGCATAAATGAAGATGTGTCTAATACGGCAATGATAACCTAGCACAAAATAGATCTAGCCTAACATGGTGGGAAGAAGAAGATCAAAAAATTTAACGAAGAACGATATCACCAATTAAATTCTTGAATTAAATCTTCGTGTCGTGATATTGTTCTCCTCATTCTTCCTCTTTTTCTCTCTGAAAATATTGATAAAACTCCTTCTCCTATGTTCTGGACCGCCCTAGGGTTTAAATACGCTTTCAGTATTTTGATCATATCTTTCTCTCTCGATATTCGATTGAGGTGAATCAAAATGTGTTAGAAAGCTTACTTAAAGGGCTACAAATCTTTCGAAAATATAAATCTTCATATTCGAACTTCTTCTATACCAAAAATGGGTTTCAAACTAAGACTAGAAATTCGAAGCATGACTTTTTTGGCTAAAAGTTGATATGTGATAGTACTTCAATTATAGTTCATCCCTTTGTCTTTTTTCCTCATCCAATTGATACCCAACACCGTCAAATATTCATCGTGAGATCGACAAAACCTTCCATTATTTGTACTTGAGTCCTCAAACTTTGATTGTGCTTCAATTTAGTCTCTTTTCGCTTGTTTTTCCAAATTTTCTCCACGTTCATCATTTTTAGCCTACAAAACACAAATTACACAGAATTAAGCCATATTCACACAATTATTGACAATTATCTATGTTTGTGAACCAAAATAAGTGTGTAAAACGCACTTATCAACCCCCCCAAACTTGAATAATTGTTCGTCCTCAAACAAAACTATAATTTAATTCCATATAAAACATGGTTCAATAACATGTCGTATCTCAGGATTGGAATTTTGCAATTAACCAAATGAACAACTTCAACAATACAAAAATCAAATCAATCTCCACCAGTTATATGCATAACTTGACGTGTGTGTGTGTGTGTGTGTGAAAACTCATGTAGACATATCAAGCTCATAATTGGCTCAACACCTGACCCCAAGTGGTCAAATATTTCCTTACTTCGCTCGAGAGATGCACAAACCCTCAAACTTATTCTTTTCACTCAATCTTCCCGAGATGAATCCTAAGTTGAACTTATTCAATTCGATTCCTTACCCTCTATCAGTTTGGATATATCTTACTATTACAAGTTCACATTTCAAAAAGTCGAGATTCTTCCATATTTTTTATTGTTTAAACCTTTAAGACTAAACTGGGTTACTTGCCTCTCATCAAAGGTATAGTTCTATCGACTGAATGTTTGGGGCGTAATCAATGCAATTTTATACACATAAATGTATATCTATTGTTCTTTTTTTTTTCTTTTATATATCCTGCAAAAGAAAGAGACAAAAAATAGAACAAAAATAATAATACAAGAATACAGGTAAAAGTCCGAATTAGTACCAAGGTAATTAAAATCAAACTAAAACTCAATCACTGGCAGCGGCGCCAAAAACTTGTTCACAAAAATATTTGTTTGTTTTAAAATCACCGCAAGTGTCGTTAACAAGTAGTAAAATGGATTTTGAATCCAAGTATCGTTCTCACATAAATTGATTTAGTTTTAATTCTAAGTGTCGTGACCTTAACCGAAACAATAAGAATCTATAATTTTGCCAATGAATTAAATAATCTACGTATAAAAACAAGACCTAAATTAATGCAATATTAAAATTGAATGCAAGTGTTGTGAAAATATGATGATGAGAACGTATTAGGATTTCGAATCTCCTAATATTAATCATCTTTAACTCGAACTTTTTAATTTGATGACACGATTTAATTATGAAGATCAATATTCCTAATTTGTTTAACAATCTCTCTCGAGTAGAATTAAATATATTTTAACATGTAGCCCAACTATATTTCTACGATGAATGCGAACATATAAAAATGCATTAATGAATTTTTGAATCCTTAAAGATCACGCAAAGCATAGAGGTATATTTATATCCCCTATCGGACTCTACGACAATTGATACTATGTCTAACTTATTTTCCATCTCTCGAGGGTAAAACAAGCCACAATATTCATATAATTATTGATCAAGTAATTGTAGGGAAAATTAAATCCATGTCAATCATTCAATAATTAAAAACGTGCTTTTAATGTCAAAAATAAAATCACAAATTAAAGATTCATAATACAAGTTTCATCGTGAATCCTAGCACAAAATAGATCTAGCCTAGCATGGTGAGAAGAAGAAAATCAGGAAATTTAACGAAGAATGATATCACCAATTGAATTCTTGAATTAAATCTTCACGTCGTGGTGTTGTTCTCCTTGTTCTTCCTCTTTTTCTCTCTGAAAATCTTGATAAAACTCATTCTCCTACGTTTTGGACCGTCTTAGGGTTTAAATACGCCGCCCAAGAATTATGTCCATATGTATTTGACTCGAAAAAAAAACCAGAAAATTTGCACCGCAAAACATCCATGCGGCCACATGGTTCACAAAATTGGGACACACCAAGTCCCTGCCAAGGTGAGTGCAGCCGCATGGTTTTACCTTTTTTTCCCATCGGATAACTTGCAGTATTTTGGTCATATCTTTCTCTCTCAATATCAGATTGAGGTGATTCAAAATGAGTTAGAAAGTTTACTTAAAGGGCTAAATACTTTCTAGATCTTCAAATTAGACTTCTTCTATGCAAAAAAAGGGTCTCAAACTAAGACTGAAAACTCGAATCATAACTTTTTTAACTGAAATTTGATATGTGATAGTACTTTGACTATAGTTCATCAATTTGGCTTATTTCCTCATCCAATTGATGCCAAACACTCTCAAGTATTCATCGTAAGATAGACACAACCTTTTAGTTTTTGCACTTAAGTCCTCAAACTTTGATTGTACTTCATTTTAGTCTCTTTTCGCTTGTTTTTCCGAATTTCACTATGTTCATCGTTTTTAGCCTACAAAATACAAATTACACATAATTAAGCCATATTCACACATTTATGGACAATTATTCATGTTTGTGGACCAAAATAAGTGGGTAAAATGCACTTATCAACTCCCCCAAATTTGAACTATTGTTTGTCCTCAAACAAAACTGTAACTTAATTCCTTATAAAACATGATTCAACAACGTGTTGTGTCTCAGAATTGGAATTTAGCAATTAACCAAATGAACAACTTCAACAGTGTAAAATTCAAATCAATCTCCACTAATTATATGCATAACTCGACGTGTGTGTGTGTGCGCGCGCGCGCGCGCGTGTAAACTCATGTAGACATATCAAGCTCATGATTGTCTCAACACCTAACCCCAAGTAGTCAAATATTTCCTTACTTCGCTCGAGAGATGCACACACTCCCAAACATATTCTTTCCACTCAATCTTCTCGATGTGCATCCTAAGTTGAACTTATTCAATTCTATTCCTTACCCTCTCTCAGTTTGGATAGGTCTTCCTATTACAAGTTTACACTTCAACAAGTCGAGACTCTTTTATATATTTTTTTTATTGTTTCAACCTTTAAGACTAAATTGAGTTACTTGTCTCTCATCAAAAGTATAGTTCTATCGACCGAATGTTTGGGGCTTAATCAATGCAATTTTACACACATAAATGTATATATGTTGTTCTATTTTTTTTTTTCTTTTATATATCCTGCAAAAGAGAGAGACAAAAAAGAACTAAAATCGAACAAAAATAATAATACAAGAATACAGGTAAAAGTCCAAATTAGTGCCAATGTAATTAAAATCAAATTAAAACTTAATCCCCGACAGCGGCGCCAAAAACTTGTTCTCGAAAATATTTGTTCATTTTAAAATCACTACAAGTGTACGATTCGTTAACAAGTAGTAAAAATGAATTTTGAGTCCAAGTATCATTCCCACGGAGATTGATTTAGTTTTAATTCTAAGTACCGTGACCTTAATCGAAACAATAAGAATCTATTATTTTATCAATGAATTAAATAATCTACGTATAAAAACAAGACATAATTTAATTAAAATTAATGCAAGATTAAAATTGAATGCAAGTGTTGTGAAAATATGATGATAAGAACGTACTAGGATTCCGAATCCCCTTATATTAATCATCTTTAACTCGAACTTTTTAATTTGGCAACACAATTTAATTATGAAGATCAATATTCCTAATTTGTTTAACAATCTCTCTCGAGTAGAATTAAACCTATTTTTACATATGACCCAACTATATTCTTATGATGGATGTGAACATATAAAAATGTATTAATGGATTTTTGAATACTTAAAGATCACACAAAGCATAGAGGTATATTTTTATCCCCTATCGGACTCTATGACAATTGACACTATGTCTAACTTATTTTTCATCTCTCGAGGGTAAAACAAGCCACAATATTCATACAATTATTGATCAAGTAATTGTAGGGAAAATCAAATCCATGTCAATCATTCAATAATTAAAAACGTGCTTTGGATGTCAAAAATAAAATCACGAGTTAAAGATTCATAATACAAGTTTCATCATAAATCCTAGCACAAAATAGATCTAGCCTAGTATGGTGGGAAGAAGAAAATTAGGAAATTTAACGAAGAACAACATCGCTAATTGAATTCTTGAATTAAATCTTTGCGTCATGGTGTTGTTCTCCTCATTCTTCCTCTTCTTCTCTCTGAAAATCTTGATAAAAACTCCTCTTATGTTCTGGACCGCCCTATGGTTTAAATATGTCGCCCAAGATTTGTTTCCATAGGTATTTGACTCAAAAAAGGAAATCAGAAAATTTGCGCTAAAAAACACCCAAGCGGATCGCATGGTTCATAAAATTGGGACACACCAAGTCCCTGCCAAGGTAAGTACGGCCGCATGGTTACCTTTTTTTTTTCTGCCTGAGAGCTTTCAATATTTTGATCATATCTTTCTCTATCGATATTCGATTGAGGTGATTCAAAATGCGTTGAAAAGTTTATTTAACTAAAACTATTCATGAAATGTAAATCTTCAAATTCGAACTTCGTCTATGCCAAAAATGGGTCTCAAACTAAGATTGTAAATTCGAAGCATAACTTTTTCGACTGGAAGTTGATATGTGATAGTATTTCGACCATAGTTCATCAATTTGGCTTCTTTTCTCATCCAATTGATGTCCAACACTATCAAATATTCATCGTGAGATCGACACAACTTTTCAGTATTTGTACTTAAGTCCTCAAACTTTGATTGTGCTTCATTTTATTCTCCTTTCACTTGGTTTCCGAATTTTCACCACGTTCATCGTTTTTAGCCTACAAAACACAAATTACACAGAATTAAGCCATATTCATACATTTATTGATAATTATCCTTGTTTGTGAACCAAAATAAGTGTGTAAAACGCACTTATCAATTATGATATGAATACTTACGTGTGATTTATCATGGGAAAATTGTGCAAATGATTATCCTCTTTTTTATCTTTGACGACTTGAAAGGGATGTCATTGAATCTAGGAGTTAATTCCCTAAATAGTTAGTGAACTTTGCCAAAACATTTCAGGATGTCACCAAACTTCAAAACTTCCCTAAATAGTCACTAAACTTTGCAAAAAGTTCATACGAGGCCACTGAATATCAAAACTTCCCTAAAATAGTCACTGAACTTTGCCAAGCATTTTCATGAGGAACTTCGCAAATTGGGACCCCATACATCAATAACTCGATGACCCCCTAGGAACTTTTTGTAAAGTTCAATGACTATTTAGGGAAGTTTTAGCAAAGTTCAGTGAGTATTTAAGGAAGTTTTGAAGTTCAATGACCCCCTAGGAACTTTTTGTAAAGTTCAGTAATTATTTAGGGAAGTTTTGAAGTTTGGTGACATCTTGAAAACCTTTGACAAAGTTCAGTGACTATTTAGGGAATTAACCCTTAAATCTAGTATAGTAAGCTATCACATAAACTTCATACTAATATGATAAAAATCTTATACCTTGACCTTTCAAAAAGTGCATTATATGTCACTACTTTAACTAAAAGATATATACGCTTTCTACTTGAAATTTTTGTTGCATAATTTAGCTTATGTGAAAAGGTAAAGGATATACGCGTCAATTGTTTTATGATGAGATTGCATATTAATAACAACAATGCAGTGTTTCTTGCAAATTTAAAGTAGCAATAGTGAGAATTATAGTAGTAGTTACGTTATGAAAAAGTGACATGATACTTTTTAGCAATGATATATCTTAATTCCTTCAACAACAAAAAATAAATAAATAAAATTGACATCATATGTCTCTTAATTAACAAAACAAGGGGCATTTTGTGGTACTTTTTAATTTAACGGACACGCACTATTTTATTTTATATTTTAATTTGTAGAATGTCATGTCTATTTATAATTAGTAACTATCTCGTTGTGTCAATGGATCATACACGAAGAGAAATGGAATGCGAGCTATCCTTTTATCACTTAGTATGCTTTGTCAAATTCTTGCTAATTGTGTCACTTTTTTTAATTAAAAGGTCATACACAATTCGTTCATGTTGTGTAAAATGAGAATTAAATTTATCTAAGCTAAGTTTAATTCATATAAAAGCTCACAATGTTAAAACAAGAAATTTTTAAACTAATTTTTTGTTACATTAGACAAGAATTAAATGGGCTTAAAACTTGTATAAAAAAGTGACATGTATTGTCACTTTTTTCTTCAAATGTGACACTGCAATTACTTTTAATTGTAACTGTTAAATCAAATTTGTAAAAATTATAAACTTGATTTGCAATCATTTCAATTCTTCAATTTTTAATGTTAATTTTCGAGTTTGAGGTTCACCTCTATGTTGAGGTTTCGTATATTCAAGATTATTATATTGACATAAAAAGTGACATGTTGTGCCACTTTTTAATTAAAAGGTAACGTAAAATCGGAGCAATACAAAATTTTGGCTAAGCTTTCAATTTACTTACAAGAATTTCCTAAACTAATATTTAGATGTTAATTTTATTTTTTGTTGAGTTAAGTGTGTCAATGATACAAAAAGCGACACTATTTCATAAAAAGTCTCAAATTATGTAACTTGACTTTATATAGTTTTTTCTTACTTTCAAAACACATTTCGTCAGATTTTTCAAAAAACCCCTTATTTTTAGAGTAATGTTATTCAGCACTACTGGTGTCAAATATAAGTTTAAGTGACAACTGCATCATATTAAATGATAGGTATACTTAAATGCAATATCACGTGATTCATTTAGTTGCATATATCAAGTGTGGACACATAGGCTGGTTCTAGTCTGCTAGAGAGTGTTGATCTATTTTTAAGGGTACTTGTGTGAGGTGTCCAAAGTTGTTTAAGCAGTACATTTAGAGCCTATTTAGTTTGGTGTTGCTCCCTATTTTCAAATTCGTTGGTTAATTTCTTACCTAATTTTTGTTTGAAAGTTGTTTGGATGGGCTACTCTGAGCCTGGCCAGCATAAGCATTGCTACATTCATCGTCAACTTGTCCAAGCATTCCTTAGGAGGGCTTAATTAGATTAAAGGTAAGAAACTGTTTGATCTATTGAATCATGTTAAACTTAACACTCTTTTGAGACTTTGAGTGAACCCCACTGTTTCAGCCCAGAAAGAAACGTTTGGTTGGCTGACTTACCAACCCGCTACATTGAAAATGGAAGTTCAGCCATTAGTTTTGGAGGTACTTTTTGGCCTGTTCCTCACAGGCCTTCAATTGAGATTCTCGCATGTGTGAATAGAGAAGTTTTAAAAAATGGTTTAAATTATAAACATATAAAAATAAGCGGTTAAAATTTTGATTTGTAGTGAATTTTGATAAAAATTAATGAAATGTATAATTCAAAAGATGTGGAACCTATAAAATATATAGTTGAAATTAAATTTGGGGGAAAATATATTTTAAAAAATTAAGGTCAAACGGGGGGCTAAGTGTATAGTACTTGTAAGCTTCTCAAAATGTGTGAATGACAAGTTACTTAATTATTTTATAATCCATTTAGAAACACGAGCCAAACATAGATTTCACTTGTAAACTAATACAATAGAACTAGAATTACTCTTTCGAAACTTTAAGTTAATTGGGACATTTGAATTGTATGGTTGGTCCTAACATTTTAAGTGCCATATACGAAATCTAGAAGAGTACCCCTCTTTTATGTAATTAAAGAAAAAATAAAACTATATATTAATTTGTTGAATATAAAATTACTCCATAGCAAAATTATAACTAATATATTTTTCGCATTACAAAATATAGATTCTATTTCATGAAGAGGACTTCACATCATGTTCACCAGCCATAAAATACAAAGAAAATAATACATTACTTGGCATTTAAACAATTTAGCATTGCATAATCTCCTTGACTCCTCTTAAAGTTCTTTATTCATTTATTTTTGAGTCACTTAACCAGCTAATAAGTTATCAACTTTCAAAAAATCATTTTATTTACCAAAATCCAACCTAAGTGTAGGTGAAATTTCAAAAAATTATACTCTTAATTAACTGAAAAATAATCAATGCCCTACTCTACAACAATATTCGATATGTACCCTTTATTAGAGGTAAAATGTTATAAGTCACAGTCTAAAAAATTACAAACTGAAAATAGTAATAATAAAATTGAAATTCGAGAATAATCACAAAACATAATATATTTAAATTAAAAAATTGTCTTAGTTCCTTTTATGTTATTATCATTGTCTTGCTGAGCATTGAGATGAATCATGGAAACAATTCTAGGACGAATCGGCAACTTAGTATGACTTTTTTTCAATACATTCACAACGACTTATTCTCTCTTTCTCGAAATATTTTAATGAGGTTTGTGTTGAGAATTTACTTAATCATGTGCAGCGGAAATAAATAATTTCAATTCTCATACAAAGATCTGTTTTGTGTTTAGATAAAAATTATACATATGATGAATTCTGCAAACTCATTTGCTGATTCTTGAATTCGAATTATCATGATCTACAATCTAAACTGTCTAATTGTCCAGCCTACAATGGTAATCCACACAGAGAACAAGAATGACGACTAATTTTTTCTTTTCTTGTGCTGACAAGAATAATGAAATTATTTCTCTCTACAGTTTTCAAACTCTAACAACTCATTAATATAAGTCTAAGCGGGCTTGGTCTGTTTCTTAAACTTAACCCGATCTAATATTTAATTAATCAATTAATTAAATTTGATCCATTAATTAATTAATCTGGGCCTATTAATAAGCAACTCAATTAATTAATTATTCAACACTTGTCAATTAATTAATTAATTGGTAAATTTCATTCTTCTAGTTCTCTTTTGTGTGTGATCCATTAAATTCGCAATCACGATGCCTAACGACGTGAGTTATTATTTTGATATTATCAAAATTGATAAATTTAAATACCCTTTTAAATTATCATCAATTCACATCCATCGTCCCAGAAACTATAATCATTTCGTGATATGACAAAATCAAAATTGTTCGTTTATCGTGAAACTATAATCATTTCGTCAATATGATCTGATCCGAGATATAGATATGTGACTATCTCAATTATCGATCATATATTTTATCTCACTATTAAATCAATGTAAGTCGAAAATTCATTTTCGACTTATGAGTTCACATTAGCCAAAAATTTCATTATCAACTTAATTGGATAAAATGTAGATCATAATTTCTTATTATGTAAGAGTAACGAATCCTCTATTGATCATTCACAACCTTCATATGATTCTTGACATACCCGAACGATGTCATATTAGCGGCCCTTGACAGAGCAACATCCAATATCACCAAAATATGAATGTCCTCATATAAGGCACTATGATGACTTCAAGTCAAAGGACCAATTCCACTACCGAACGTTAGAGATTAACATTGACACTCAGATAGTTATCCATGTAGAATCTCCCAGTAGGTCTACAGTGTTTTGTTCTATAACAAAACATACACGTGTTCATTCAAGTGTCACCACACTTTAGCAAACACACTGCACAACAAATGAGAGAGAATCAAAATGAGAATTTCTATAGTATGAAATCTGTTTTGGGAAAAGTCGATATAATCGTCTCCGCTTCTTTCACATGTACAAGATCGTGAGTCTGGTAGTCGTTCCATCCATGTTGCCCCTCTACTCCGTTCTTTTTGAAGCTATAATTCTCTTCAATCACCGATCTCCACAATTTTCTATTGATGTATCGAGAGATAAAGAGAGGAAAAGATGAAAGTAGGAAATAAGAGTATTATAATTTACTTTGTTAACGTGTTAAATTTAACGCAGGGAGACAGTATTTTATACTTTCTAATTACTTTTCTCTTGATTTCTCAAATGAGTCTTATATTTATGGTATATGATCTAATTTCCTCTTTTATTTTCCCTTATTGATTGGGTATAGTTTTTAAATGGGTTATATTATTTGGGCTAGTTTACTCTTAAAGTTTGGGAAAAATTAGGTTGACTATCCTAAAAAAATATCATCTTTGATTAATACCCTTCAAACTAAAATAAAATTATATTACCGTATTAATTATGTAACAAACCTCAAAATACAGAAAAACCCAAATCCAAAAGAGAAAGCCCATGTATCAGAAAACTCTGAGAAACCTTCGTTCCCGGTTTCGAATTCGACTCTAATGTTCTTGCAGGGAAAAAACCTCACCCACCACGTGAAGGAGTTGTTTGAACCAACAAAGATGAAGACTCCGAAACTGAGCTTGGGTGGGGGTTTAGGCCGAGCACGTGAAGCTTGCTAATGGATAATACGAGATCAAGGCCACGCATAGAAAGCCAGTTTGAAAGGTTCATTATTTATCCTTTATCTTTTCTCATAAAATCGAAATATCCGTACTCTTTGACCTCTAGTGGAGGCACAATATAAGTGTTTTGGTTTTTTTTTTTTTTCAGATAGATTAAGATGAAATGGAGTTCTATGTGGATATATTTTTCATTGTTTTGAACATGATCATGGATTTTAGAGAGAATCGCAAAGATTTGTTTTTAGGGCCAATTTTCAATTTTCTGTTATATATATGTTGACGTGTATTCTATGGAGTTTTTATCCTTTTTTTGTTGATTTAATACAACCGGCGGAAGTGCTAGTGGTGGAGATGGCAATGTTGGTGGATGGGATGGACTTGCTATTAGATTTGCCGGAGGTTGTAGTGGTGGGACTTGAGGTGGCTAATTAGTTGGGTTGGAATTTGGTACAGTTGTAGGTGGTTGATTATGTTAAGAACGTGATTACTGGTGTTGCACAAATGGATTGTATTATAAGCCACTTTTTGATTATTGTATATTACAAACATATTTTTAATCATTATCACATGTTTAATGGATATTGGGGAATTCTAAATCTGTTTTGGAAAAATCCACTCAACTTTAGAAAAAGACTTGGTGAATCCCTATATCTACTGGCTAAAAAGTAGAGGATGGTTGCCACTTTAGTCCTTGAAAATTCTAGTTTTCTTATATATCTTTCAATCTGTGTAAGCTACTGATGGCATTAACATTCTGCTTGCTAGAGGCTTTCTTGCATGTATTGTTGGTAATTGCACAAGAACAAAGTGGGAAAATCATGTATTATGGTTTGATATTTGTGCTGGTTTTTATAGTTCTACAATGACGATGTTATGAGTATGATGACTAATACTACGAAACAATAATCAATAATGCTTCATAACTATTAAATAGAGCCATCAATTAATGAGTTGATCAGAAATTATAACATGAAAATAGAAATCATTTGAGAGTAGAATTTTGGCATGTTATACCTCAAAGTTGAACTAGCGTAGCTACAAGCAGTATGCAAATACTATTGCAAATAAATGTTGAAATGACTAGATGTGGGTGGAAGGTGAAAACTGCTTTATATAAGGATGATTTCTTATCCAGCATGAATTTGATTATAGATGGATTTTTGTCAACGAGAAAATCACCATCATATTATTTTTGTCACTTTTTTAATTTTATTTTTGTTACTTTTTTTTTTTAGAATTTCGTCACTTTTGAGTGTTTGTTACTTTTTTTTCACTTTTTTTTTTAATTTTCATCACTTTTTGAGTGTTTGTCACTTTTTTTAATTTTGTCACTTTTTTTAGTGTTATCACTTTTTTAATCACCTTCTTGATTTCTATCACTTTTTTTAGTGACAACATCAAATTTTAATAAAATTGACATTGTATGTCATTTCTTAATAAAAAAAAGTGATACTTAACTTTAAAAAATGACAGTGAATCACTTTTTCAGTGTCATTTTGTTTTACTGTGTCACATTTTCTATTAAAAAAAGTGAATTGATTTTACACATTATTTTTTACCTCCAAAATATGTTACATATGATTTTTCAAAAAACTCTTAATTTTAAGGGTATTTTTGTAAGTTGTCCTAAATTTTGTGCTTTTTAACTTTATTAAAAAATATTATTTAATAAAGGTTCTTGAAATTTAAAAATAAAATATAAAAATATGTAACACATATTAGGTGTACGCACCTATGATTATGGGACTGTGTGATCGCACCTCTTACACGGCCGCTATGCGTGCGTTAGTAATATGATTTCTCATCCTCTTCTCGTTGTATCTTTTGTGTAATTGTTGTTGTAAGGTATATAGAATTACAAGAGTTTTTTAAACAAAGCAAGAATTTTCCTTATTTTACTCATTAATTATTTCTTTTCTTTCACGAATGAAGCAACGTCGTCCATATCAAAATTAAATGAATTCTTCAAGAGCTTTAGTCATCGTTTAAAATAAGATTTATCATATTCCTTATTTAATTTGTTGCAGTTCACATGTTTTGACTATTATACTTCCATTGGAAATTGATTTGAGATGTTGGTTTTGATCAATATTGACCAACTATTTAATTGGAATCCTTAAGTCGATTACTTTCAATTTATGTACCTATATCCACAACATTTTAAAACTGTGGACACGATATCTTTACTTAATGAAAATGTCTATTTATAATATTATATGTTAAATATCAATACGATCGCAAAAGATGTCTAACTGAGAATATAAAGTTATCGGGAAAAAAATATTTCCTTCATTACATACCAAATGGTGACATTTTCAATTATATTAATATTCCTATTTCTTATTTGTACAATTTTACATTTTGAGTCTGACATTATGTGCATATATGAGACGGTCATTTAACTACCATATAGACATTCTTCGTTGAATGGCAATACCATGACATTGTTAAAAAATTGGGGATATGGATGTCATAAATGAAAAGTTAGGACATAACTTTCACTTATAATAATGTTGACCCGTATGAGAATACACTTTAATCCCTGTTTGATAAAGATTAAAATTTAAATTAAAGTCACAATTAATTTTAAGCACATATTTTATAACACTCACAATTTTTCAATCATATATTTCATCAACTTTTATTAAATTTATTAAAATTTTGATTTTAATCTCTATTTTATTTGAGAGAAGGAAAGGTGTGGAGTCAAGATTAAACTAGTTGTCAGTGTGGTCCATTTTTGCATTAATTATGGAAACAATGTAGTTCAATCCTTTAATGCCAAAAAGAAAAATCAAGAAATAAGAAGAAAACTAAGTCCACCAATAAACAGCATCTAATATCATCTGCCAAACCAAACGGCCTTATTTTTAATATTTATTATTTACACAGAGAAGTTGAATTGGAGAAGAGAAGGCATCCCAAGAACGAGGTAGAAGGAGGAAGATGACTTCGTATCTGCGTCAAAAATTCCAGTCTTTCCAAATTGGTTCATCAGATGTAAAAGAAGACAGCTTAGAAGATCAAGAAGAGGTAGAACGTGGTAAGATTGGAATCATGAGATCTGGTGTCGAAGCTCAAGATCCCTCTGCTAAGGTACCTACTTCACCAAAAGCTTTGATTTTCTGTTACTTGATATTAATTTTCTTGATCAACACTTTTTTGCACCTAACCATTTTATAATTTGCTTTAATGGCCTAACCTTATGGAACTTTTTTAATGTCCAGTAAATTGATATTTTTACAAGACACGTGAAATTAAAGAAATGGTATTAGAGTTCCATAATGGAACAGCCCAATTCCTTATAATTTGGTTTTTTTTTTTTTAATTTAAGCGATGTGGGGTTTTACCGTTAAGGTCCTGTTTGTTGACAACTTACAAGACTGGCGGTGAACTAGTCTCTGCTATTAGCTGATTGCAAAAAGAATTAGGATTAAGGTTGAGGAAGCTATCAGTGACTATGAATTTCGTGTAGGGATGAAAAGATGAAGAACTTAACTGTCAGTCTACGAACTAGTACCTCTAATCTCTAGCCTCACGTTGAATGGTAATCCTAAATGAACAAGAGAAAGCAAAAGATTGATTATGCACAACTGAATAACTTGTTGAATAGTAATAGCAGAGAATTCACAAGGGGGGAAATGGATATGTCAAATTAGATCATAGAGTTTCATGTGCCAAATCTAAATCTTGGAATAAGGATACTGACATAACCGATGGCAAGTAGCGAAGTGATATGTAACACCATGGATTCAGTTCAACAGTATAGGGAGGGTCCTTTCCTTCTCCCTTCCTTATACATCCACCACTCTGGGGCCAAGCTTGTCTCTCCCAAAATAAAGAAAAAAATGAAGTGGCTCGTTATGTGTTTTAACATCATATTTTGATTACTCACTACGACCTGATGAGAATATTGCTTCTCTGGATTCAGGAAGCTGATGATTTTATGATCCGTAGATTTCTCCGAGCTCGTGATCTAGACATTGAAAAGGCTTCAGCTATGTTTTTGAAGTACCTGAGTTGGAGGAAAGAATTTGTTCCAAATGGTTTCATATCACCTTCTGAAATTCCAAATGATCTTGCCCATGATAAGTTATTTATGCAAGGACATGATAAGACTGGACGCCCAATAGTACTTGTCTTTGCTGAACGGCATAAGCCCACAAGTGTGGAAGAGTTTAAGCGTATGCAACAATATGTAGTATTTTATTCACTTTTCTTGTTTTAATTTACAGTTGTTTCAAGTATACTCCTACATATTTTGTTTCCAATTTTTTGGACAATTAACTTCTCTAATAATTAAATTGGTTTGGTAAAGGGCAAAGCGTCTCCATCTATATTCTGATTATTCTGCTGGTTTTCTGCCATATATATTACCTAGAGCTTTTACAATGTTGTAACTTTCTTAGAGGAATTGGGACATGAATGTTACCACGGTTCATCACTACAACATCTGAAACCTCATGACAATCACATGCATGTTTCAGTATCACCGATTTCATGCTAAAATCTTCATCCCTCTTCTTTTACAGGTTATGTCACTTATACCCTTGACAAAATTTGTGCTAGGTAATTCAACTCCCTAAAAATATCAATTTATCTCTTTTCTTCTAAAGAAAAGTTGAATAATATATGAGAGGCTATATTTTTGGTTTCATACGATAGATTGGCTCATTTAGAACTAGTCTGACTTGAAAAACTTCTCAAAACATATTTTCACTTTCTCCCCACCCACAGGAAAAGTAAAAGGCCCTGTCCCTTCTTGTCAGTTCCAGTCATGGAACTAACGTGTATGTCCATTTCCATTATTAGAACATTACATATAACTAACTGTCATAATTATCCACTTATTGATTTTTTTCAGAATGCCCAGTGGACATGAGAAGTTCACTGCCATTGCTGACCTAGAAGGATGGGGATACGCTAATAGTGATATCCGCGGATACCTAGCTGCTGTCTCAATTTTGCAGGTTTTTGTTCTTTTCATGTGATAAACATGAGAGCCAAGTTAGCCTACCGAACCAAACAAATTCACAATGAAAGCTTATGTCGGTTTTCTGATTGTATTTGATGACAGGACTGCTACCCAGAGAGGCTAGGCAAGATGTTCATAATCCATGTTCCTTACATATTCATGACTGCATGGAAGATGGTTTACCCATTTATTGACAAAAATACGAAGAAGAAGGTAAAATGTCTCCTTTTGCTCTCTCTCTTATTATACATACATGACACACCTGCACTGTGTAATTGGAGATGAATGGTTTCATTGTGTTTAAAGGTCTTTATAACTCGTTACAACTACAATGTCATAGTTTCTGTTTTGGATGTTTTGTATCAGTTGTAAGTTGGGAACATAATTACTTTGGGCTGCTCCGGATGAGCAAAACTAACAGATATAACCTATTTTTAGTTGATCCTGGTTTATGATTACCAAATATCTGCAGATTATCTTTGTTGACAATAAAAAACTACAATCGACCCTGCTCCAAGACATTGATGAGAGTCAACTTCCAGAAACATACGGAGGCAAGCTAAACTTGGTTCCCATTCAAGAATGCTAATATGTTGAAGATACTTTTAGTTCCACCATTAATTATATTTTCCCCAAAACCATCTACTGTCAGGGAGTTTTATAATATATCATATTTGGTAACTACATTTCTATGATTTCCAGTGCACAGATGATAACAAGTATTAAACATTGAAATACCATAATATCCTCCTCGTCGCTGGATAGATTTAAAAGCAACCTGTTCATTCGTATGACACTATTTGCTGTCTGGACCAGTTTGTGTATTATTCACTAGTATATATAGCTATGCGTTAATTCTATTATTAAGGACATTTTTGAGCCACATTCTTAAAAAAAGTCATTCTTTCAATACTCATTTTCAACCACACAATCTTCAATAAATAATATTACACGCAAATCCAAAACTTTCCCTTCTTTTTTAATCACATATTTTCCATCACATCACTATTTAAAATACATTCTTTTCATGAGAATGTGCATCAAACAGGGGTTAATTCTTACCTCTTTTATTTATTATTATTATTATTTTTTTGGTGTGTTATTTGATATTTTTCTTTAATATGTCTCTCACTGATAACCTGCACACATAAAAATGGGCATCGCAAATTTACATTTTACACCCCCTTACAGCTCTTAAAAAGGGTACCTTAAAATCTGTAGAGTTGGAAGAACCTTTTATTGTGGACTTAAAATGTCCTTTGTAGACATGCATTTAGGATATATTTGTGTATGGAATTGGATAATACACGACGATACAATAGACAATCATGTATAGTTCATGTTGAGAACCGGTTCAAATAATAAAGACGAGAAAATAAGAGCAATATGAAAAATAATGAATTCCATAAGAACACAAGTTTTAAATGGAAGAATAGGAATTGTTTTACAAGATTTTATACTCTCAATCTAAATCTAAACCCTCTCAAGTTTCTAATATATGCAACAATGACCTTATTATTAGTTGAGCCTATGAAAAGCATACACTTCATGGAGTATATATAGAAGCCAAATCTAAGAGTTTTGAATGAAGTAGAATGCAAGAATTGCGGTTAAAATCAAATTATACCCGAACCGTGGTGCATCGATGTCAGCATGCTATTCCAAATACTTCCAAACGTGCTTTTATCCATTCCAAAGTCATTTTTCAATCAAACTCTCAATCATTGATGAAATTTGATCACTTATCTATTCGGACTTTCAAACCAAAATTATCTAGGTTTCATTAATGAATCAAGCTTTCAAATCACATGGAATTTGAGTCACAACATAACAAAATCCACCTTGATACAAATTTCATACCAAGGAATTAAGTTTTTACGCTTCTAGTCATTCTCTACCTCTTCCATAATGCTCCTTTCAGGCGCCCCAGGTCCCTTCCAGACATACTCAACAATTGTAAACAAAATTACAGACTTGCCTACCACCAAAACTATCTTGCGCACTAAAGCTGCTTGAATCATCCGATTTACTACCGGCTCCAGCCAAATCACCAAACCTGCTTGAATCACCAATTGCACTTCCAAACAAGTTTTCAGATAAATTCAACTTGAGTGTATTTAGTTTTGAAGCAATGTGAGACATTTCCATAATGTACTCCTATATGTTTCATTTCCCTTCATACCCCATTGAGATAATGTTCGTCAAAAGTGTACTAGTTTCAGTCTTTTCATTCTTGGTAAATCTCTTCTCAAGATCCTCAAGGAAATCTTTAGCCGTAGTCACCTTATCAGACATAGTGCCCCGAAATGCTTCGGAATAGCACGATTTATGACCATCAAGCTTGTGGTTCGATCGTTCCCACTTTTCCATCTCCCTTTTGTCATTAGAGTTACTCTTACCAGTAAGTGCAGCAGGTTGGGTGACCCGCAAAGCAAGGTCCAGTTCCATGACTCTTAAGAACAATAATCACGTTCTCTTGTCATGCCTTAAAAGTTGGCACCATTAAGCATTTGAATTGAATTGATGCTAGCAGAGGTATTAGAAGCAGAACCTGAAACTGAATTAGAGAACGGTTAATTGGAACGGCTCACATGAATATCTTTAATGTGCAAATAATAATTCAAATAATGGTAGGGCCCATCACAAGATACCTAGCACAACATCAATGTTTAGTCTTTGGACAGAAATAGTGTGGCAATCGAGCCGAGTGACTCGTCGGCTCGTACTGTAGACGCCCACGAGAGCACGAGCCGAGCAGGGCGGCTCGATAGCCTGCTCTGCTCGTGTGCTCGTCTATTTTCGCGAGCCACGAGCCACTTGGCTCATGGCTCGCCAAAAAAAAAATTAAAAACTAACTAGAACGGTCACTGAATTTTTAGTAATCGTTCCGTCCTTTAATATATATTTTTTTATTCTTCATTTTTTTATTTTTTTCTCCTATAAATACCCACCCATTACAACACTTTTTTCCCACCAAATTTACTAATTTATCAATATCTCATTCTCTACTCTCTAATCTCTATTCTCTACCATTTACATGTCATTATCGACAATATTATTCATTCATTCTATATAATCCTCTTATACATTTTTTCTTACATTATTATCTTGATTTTACAATTCATTTTATACACTACTACATAATCTTCATTCATTTTTCAATTCTACATTCAATTTTTATTATTCACAAATGGATTCACGATCGTTTGTTGAAAATTTGTTCAGTTTGGAAGGCGAAACACCTGCTCAAAATCAATTTGGGAATGAATTCGTCAATCTCAATGAATTCTCAATTCAAGAAAACATTCAAGATTTTAACGTTCATAAATGTAGTCATCCAATCGATTTGGATTACATTCATGTTGATCCTAGTGTTATAATTGATTTGGAACAAGATGAAGAACCTACATTGATTTGGGACCATTTTAAATTGGTTCAAATTGGTCATGTGGTCAATGGAATTCCTGAAACCAAAGCAATATGTAAATACTGACAACAACAACTAGCATGACAAAAAGGCATTGGAACTACCCACATCAACTGTCACTACAAAATATGTGCGGCCAAACATGGGTTGATTCCCGCTGGTCAAACGCAACTATAGTTTGGTACTCTAAATGCTGATGGTACTAGTACGCCACTTTCTACGTGGATGTATTCGGAGGAGGAAGCTCAAACGGGAATGATGAAGTTCGTTGCCGCGGCAGAGTTGCCACTAGCAATAGCGGACAACCAGCATTTCGTAAATTACGTCAAAATATATCTTCAGCCGAGGTACGTTAGAGTGAGTCGAAATACTCTTCGTTCTGATACGATTGCATATTTTCTTCATGCAAAACAACTATTGATTAGAAATTTAGAAAAATATGGGGGTGTGATATTTTTAACTTCTGATATGTGTGAATGGATTAATAAGAGGGGTTATATAGCTGCAACTGCACACTATATAGACCCATTTTGGGTCATGCATAAAAAACTATTGCTTTTAAAATTATTGAGTACCAGCACAACGCCCTAACTATATTTCATGCTATCATCAACATTATTAGAAAGTATAAATGCGAGAGTAAAATTTGTTCTTTTTACATTCGACAATGCTAGTGTAAATAAGGTTGTTATCGATAAATTTCATAGAGTACTTAAACCTGATTTTGGTGGTGATTTATTTCATATTCGATGTATATGCTATATTTTTAATTTAATAGTATATGACGGTTTAAAACACGTTAATGATGAAATTGACCAAATTAGAAATGCACTTATATATATCACAATTACACCTATTAGAAAATAAGCATTTGAAGACTTTTGTGAAGAAACTGGGATGACGAATACAAAATCATTTATTACTAACGTGGGCCATAGATGGAACTCAACTTATTTATTATTAAAATCATATGAAAGTTTTGAACATTTAATTACTAAATTTTATAACAATAGGCATGCCAGAGATGAAGAAGATACTATCTTGAATGAATCCGATTGGAATATAGTTTTTAAAATTATAAATTTTTTAATAAGTTTTTATGAATCTACAACTATATTGTTTGATGTTTATTATCCCACTAATTGTATGGTTCTTCAACGTCTTTATGTAGTTGCTAGGGCTTTTAAAAATTTTCAAAATGACTCAGATTTTCAGGATGTTATATTTTCCATGGAATTAAAATTTAGAAAATATTGGGAAGAATTACCTATGTTATTTCTGTTCGCGTGAAACCCGCAAACGTACGAGATCGTTGTACAAGTAATAAAATTTGTGAGTTAAGAGTATCGTTCCCACGAGGAATAGGGTCTAATATGTAGTTTAATAGCTACTATTAAATTCGAATTGTGGTAATATCAAAATAGATGGTTTATATGATTTCTATACTAATCCTAAACTAACAAAACAAATAAAGTATTTATATAATACGTGAATGTTTGTATTGGAATCGTGAATCCCCCTATTTCCATCTATTTCAATTCTCAATAATTAATCTAGTACATTCATGCATTTTTGACAATCGATAAAGCTAATATGTTAAATGTTCTTTCCCAAGATACACAAATCTATGACTAACACGAGACGATCCTATTCCTAGTCCGAATTCATATGAAAATCATGCATTTGGTTTAGATTATCAATAAGATTGCATGTGTGAAAGAGATTATTCCTAATTCTAACTACGGACGTTAATTTTACCGCGTTCTGGACTTATTGTGAGTATTCATACACTACAACAAGCAACTAACTACTTAATTGGTGATCAAGCAATAAGTAGTGCAATGGGTATGTAAAATCAATCAACTAATAACACAAAAATCATAAATTGATATCTTGAATTAAAATAAATGAAAATAGGGTTCAAACGTTCATCCAATACAATGAAAAACTAGCCTAACATATTTAAAATTAAATTACAAAAGAACAATTGGAAAATCATCACCCGGAAAGAATAAATAATGAAGAATTGGAAATTTTCCACGTTCTTGATGTGAATCTTGAATCCGGATGAAAAATCTTCAATATCCTATGCAATTCGCCTCCAAAATATGTATAATATAGAGATTTCTAGGTCTAGAGAGGTTTCAGTTATGTGTATCCCTCGTTTTCTATTTATAAGAGCCGAAAAATAGGTCAAAATCCCGTTCAATTTGGTTTCCAAAAGAGTTTGAATCGCGAAAGGAAACTAAAGATTCTTCTGTGGAAAAGGCCTGTGCGCGCGCACCGTTATAAGTGTTGTCCGCAGTCGTAGAAACAACCGAATCTCGGGTTGGGGAAAATAGGCCGTGCGCGCGCGCCATGAATTGCCTGCGCGCGCAGGTTTGTCTCTGAATAGTTTTCGATATTTTGACCATAACTTTCTCTACACATATCCGATTGAGCTGATTCAAGTTGATTTAGAACTCTAATTCAAAGATATACAATTCTTATAGAAATATCAATTTTCCAATTCGAAAGATTTCTATGCCAAAATTGCGTCTTAATGTGAGCCTGAAAATTCGAAGCATAAATTTTTCGGCTGGAAGTTGATATGTGATAATACTTGGACTCTATGTCATTCCTTTGGCTTCTTTTCTCATCCAATTGATGTCTAACACTCTCAATTATTCATCGCGAGGTTCGACGTAATTTTTGAATATTTTCATTTCAGTCCCTGAACTTTGTATTTGATACAATATACCCTTTTAGTGCTATCTTTGCATTATTTTCTTCAATTCTTCATCAAATATTGAGTTTTACCTATGCAATAAAATATAACACAAATTAAGCAGTATTTTATCCAAAGAACGGTAAAATATTATCATTTAGGACCTCGAATAAGTGTAGAAACTACACTTATCATACCCCCAAACTTGATTCTTTGTTTGTCCTCAAACAAAACTAAAACCTATCAAACACACAATAATTACCTAATTGGTGACCGGTTAATCAAGTAAAGAAAAAAAATTAGCTAGCTAACCTGACTTTTTATTTCATGATTAAAATTATAATATCAGATCTATGCACAGCTTTAAAATCACAATACAGAAATTAAAATCTAATTCTCCAATTTAAAATTGATGTGTGTATGAAGAATTAAGCATAGTATTATGAATTAATGAGTTGTTTCAATTCCCGACCCTTAATGGTCAAATATATTCTTTCATCACTCGTATGATTCACACACCCCCAAACTTATTTTTTTCGCTCTTTTCAATTGTGTGAACTAATGTTGAATTCTATACTATCCTCATCTCTCCAGTTTAGGTAAATCTCACTAATTGCAAGTTAATATGTTAATAAATAAGGATTCTCCATTAAGTTTGATTGTTTCAATCTCTAGGACTTAATTAGGCTAACAATCTCTTATCAAAAGTCAGATTTTCTTAAACAAGTGTTTGAGATATAATCAAAGTATTTGGTGCGTCTGTTTCATGCACCTGTTTTTTTCTATAATTTTTTTTCAACACTTTTTTTTCTTTATTTGCAGCATTCTCTCCCTTAAATTTTCTAAATGGCCCATGTAACAAGTTTTAGTCCGATGACTCCCAAGTCAGTTGACTTTAAGGCAACAGGTTTTAACACCCTTACAGGCTTAATAACTCGAGTCATAAAGGCTACAAAGAGAAATTTTAAAATAAATTGTGTTTTTTTTCCTTGATTAGTGCAATATCCCTCATTAAACACCTATTCAAGTAAAACAACATCTAACTTAAAATTTTCACCCAATTGCATCTCATTGACATTAGACAATTCACACAAGATTTTAAATTTCACACATGGAATTTTCACACTTGAAATTTTCACCCAATTGCCCGCGCACCGTAGAAACAACTGAATCTCGGGTTGGGGAAAATAGGCCGTGTGCGCGCGCCCAGGTTTGTCTCTGAACAGTTTTCGATATTTTGACCATAACTTTCTCTACACATATCCGATTGAGCTGATTCAAGTTGATTTAGAACTCTAATTCAAAGATCTACAATTCTTATAGAAATATCAAGTTTCCAATTTGAAAGATTTCTATGTCAAAATTGCGTCTCAATGTGAGCCTGAAAATTCGAAGCATAAATGTTTCGGCTGGAAGTTGATATGTAATAATACTTGGACTATATTTCATTTCTTTGGCTTCTTTCCTCATCCAATTGATGTCTAACACTCTCAAATATTCATCGCGAGGTTTGACGTAATTTTTGAATATTTTCATTTCAGCCCCCGAACTTTGTATTTGATACAATGACCCTTTTACTGCTATCTTTGCATTCTTTTCTTCAATTCTTCATCAAACATTAAGTTTTACCTATGCAATACAATATAACACAAATTAAGTAGTATTTTATCCAAAGAACAGTAAAATATCATCATTTAGGATCTCGAATAAGTTTAGAAACTACACTTATCAATTTCCTTTAGCATGCGTCATGGACCATCAATATAATTTATCGGGTACTAAATTTGTAGTTGATCAAATGTCAAATGCTTTAACTTTTAATGTACATATTTCTTATAGGAATTTGGAACAAACGTTACGTGAAATGTATGAATTATATGCTTTACGAATGGGTACACGTATTACTCGTGTACCTACATCTACTCCTTCCACTAATATAATAGATGATGACGCTGAAGTTTTAAATTTATTCGAAAGCATGAACTCATATAGATATAATTCAATTGCATATGCATGTGGTTCCTCTAGTAGTAGTAGTTTGTCTTCCACTGCATGTACTCAGACTTTGAGTAATAGTCCAAATGTGTTGCCATCTGAATTAATTGATTACTTTCGTCATACTTTGCCTAGTAACAAAGAAGTTAAAAGAAGTTCAGAAGAGGTAATTAAATTTTGGTGAGATAATGAACGTCGATGACTAATAGTTTCTGCAATGATAAAAGATCTACTAACACCTCTCGTTAGCACTGTAGCTTCGGAGTCTATTTTTAGTGTAGGGAAGAGGATTCTTTCGGAGATCAGGAGTCGACTAAAATAAAATATTTTGGAAGTGTTAATGTGTGTGGAGGATTGAGAAGACGCTAATTATCGAATTCAAGATAAATATGTCGAAATTGCATGTAACTAAGTAAGTGATATTTAATTTCACCGTAATTATCACAAAATTTAATTTTCATACTTTTATAATTTTTTTAAAAAAAATTGTACACGTAACAAATTGTTCGTGTACAATTTTTAACTGTACCTACTAGAAATTATATATATATATATATGTGTGTGTGTGTGTGTGTGTGTGTGTGTGTGTGTGTGTGTTTAATACAGTATAAAGCCCCTGTTTGAAACTCATTTTGAGATGAATAGAAATTTTGGAATAGTGATTGATGTGAGAATGTGTGGTGAAAAAAATGATGAAAAGTTTTTGATTTGTGTGTAATATTATTTTATTTGGAGAATGTGTGGTTGAAATGAAGAATGAGAATGAGAAATAAAAATTAAATGGTGTCAAACGGGGGCAAAATGATAAACAAAAAACAAAACTCAACAAATAAAATTTTGTTTTTATTATTTTAAAAATTATAAATGTTTAGGAAAAAGTATATTTAAAAAAGTAAGTATATATATATATATATATATATATATATATTGAATTTCAGGTTTAGTAGTGTAGTAGTAGTATAAAAAAAAGACAAGCTAGCGAACCGAGCTTAAGCTCGGCTTTGGGCGAGCTCGCCCAAAAACAAACGAATCACTAGACAGAAATATTGACTTGTAAGTGGTACTTTTGGTGTAATGATCAAACACTGACAATAAAAAAATATATCAATCAATAAACTTTTTTTTGGACCGATTTATTGATTACACGTTAAACTAATTAATTGCCACATGTTTATCACCACATGTGTATGTTCAATTCGATCAAATATTGACCTTCCTTTGGGCCGATTAAATAAATGTTGCTTCAATTAATTCACTTTCGAATATTATACCTCTCAAAAGAGTCCTTAGTACCAAAATTTGGAAAAGAAAATCACTGAATTTGCATATTTAATTTATTATGAAACTCTAGGGGTGTAAAGGTTAATACTTCAGAACTTTAGGGATCGAGAATTAATTATTCAAAACTTTATGGGCCAATTTTAAAAAAGTATGAACTTTTAAGGGCTTAATTAAAAAATTCAGAACTTTAATGGCTCAAATTAATTAATTTTCATACTTCAGGGACTGAATTATTAAAGTCGAAATTTTAAAAGCCCAATTAGGATCAATTTTAACCTTACGGGGTTGAATCATTAAGGCTTTAAACTTAAGGGTCTGATTTATAAAAGCTTTAAACTTAAGGGGCTGAAATATTAAAAATACGTTTTAAAAATTGCAATCTTAACCCTAATTCGAAATTGCAAACAATGGCTTAAATGTTCAAATTTTCATCATAGGCCCCGCCCCTAAAAGATCCATCCAAACCCTAAAATTAGTAGCACACGAGGCGGCGCTCACCAACGCCTCTCCTAGTAGCAGTAAACAGTGCTCGCCGCAACACCGCGCGTTTGTCACGCTGTGCTAGATGTCGCGCTTGCTACACCACCCGCAGCAGCACACCTTGAGTTGCTTTGTTGCAACCCGCATAATGACAGAAAATAATATTAAAAAAATATAGCTGAAATTGTGGAAAACCGATCGAATAATTTTTAAATTTGACAAAACTAATACTGAAATTGCTAAATTTTAAAATAATAAAATTATCAAAAATTAAATTAAAATTTCGATTCTCAATTATTCAACATGAATAGGCTCTAATACCATTTGTTGGGAAAATTCCTTATAGTCATAATGATTGTTCATATTGGATCATTAAGAATTCTTGAAGCAAAGCGAAATCGTACCTGAATCACACATGATTAATGCAATGAATAAATCCTAGGGTTTTAGTCTTCCAAATCAACACGTTGTTCCTTTGTTTCTCTCTAAAGATGGGAGTCGGAACAAAATGAACAAAATACGTATGATCAGGAGACCATAACCACATGTATATACTAACGGTCGTTAACCTAATTTGGTCCATCATGAAATTAGGAACAGGTATGGTCTCTATACATAAAGGCTCATGCTTTAATTGGATGCTTCAAAGCCCATAATACCGAAACCTTATTAGATCACTTTAAACTGGCTTAATCAAACTTGATGGCCTTTAATTTAATACACGATATTTCACATATAAGCTCACATGTTTGATTAAAATCCTTGGAAAAACTAGATACACACACATACATACAATCAACGTCGTAACTGAGAACTAAATCCTTGTATGTTATCTCGTGACTTAACTCACGATTAATTGAAGAATAAACTAAAGAGAACTACATGGATCCAACTAAAATCAAAACTATAGGTAAATCATCAATCAAATCAACAATTTAAAAAATTTATTTCCATCACGTCACCTAACAATGTCCAAATTTCGAGGTTCAATTTTTATTATCAATCAATCTTAATTCCCTAACTATAAGATGAAAAAGTGTAAATCCCATGGAAATGATGAAAATAGAAAAGCAAGAATGAAACCCACCTCTGATTTGATCACGAAAGGAGGATAGGGAAAACATGTGAGTTAAGAAGACGGACAAGGTACCACCATTGGAGAATGAATCTACGGCGATGTTTGAGTCTTTGAATCTACGACAACTTTTAATCCATCTTTTCCATCAAGTTCAAAAACTTTATGTGCTAAATAATCAATCACATTAATAGAATAAAAATGATTATAATCTTCAGGATATTTCTTGGCCTCGTAAATATTAAATTTAATAATTTCACCATCAAATTTCATAGTAAGTGTGCCACTAAAAACATCTATCTTGGTTTTGAATGTGTTTAAGAATAGTCTTCCTAACAAAATAGGGACAGTTTGATCACTATTTTCCATATCAAGTACATAGAAATTAGTGGGAAAAAACAAATCATTAACTTGTACAAGGACATCCTTAGATACACCCTTAAGATATGTATTAGATCTATCAACCAATTCAATCACAACACCAGTTTTATTCAAATGTCCAAGTTTCAACAAAGCATATATAGAATATTGCATGACATTAATAGAAGCTCTTAAATCTAACATGGCTTTCTCGAACCTAGTGTTACCTATCGTACAAGGGATAGTAAGTAAACATACCTGGATCATTGCACTTTGCAGAGAGTTTTCTTTGAATAACTGTAGAGACATTCTCCCCAACTTTTACCTTTTCACATCCTTTAAGTTTCCATTTCCTCTTAATTGTGCACATTTCTTTCAAAAATTTAGCATAACGAGATGTTTGTTTAATAGCATCTAGCAATGGAATATTTACCTCGCATCTACGAAAAGTTTTATTTAGATCTTGATTTTGTTCATATTTTCTAGATTCTGCTAAAGTTTGAGCAAAATGGGGTAACGATTTATAATCAGAAATAGTTGAAAACCTATGCTTTGATACGTCATTGTCATAGGGAACATTCGTGTATGCAACGACATCTTTCCCTTTTTCTTGCTTCAGTGATGTAGAAGATGTCTTTACCGAAATCTCAACATCTTTACCGCTTCTCATGATGATTGCGCTTGCATTTTCTTTTGGATTCACTACTTTTTGAGATGGTAATTTCCCTGAACTTTGTGCCTTAAGACGACTAATTGCGGTTTCCATCTGGCCGATCTGATTGTTCGTACTTTGAACAGTGTTCTAAAAGGTGCACCTTGACGTTATACAATGCCAAAATGCCAAGCCAAGTGGCTTGGCGTCTTATTTAGCAATCAATGACAATTGTTGACCGCTAATGTGCGCCAAGGCGCACGTATCATTATTATTATTATTATTTTTTAACAATTCTTTGAAGTCAAAAATTATTAAATGCACAATCTTGGATTGTAGATGGTCGTGATGATGAAGAGTATGTTGGGGTGGAAAATGATATCTTAAAACCTTTGAGAGGTACAAGAAATGCTCAGAATGAAATAAGAGAGCCCGATGAAGAGGATTTTGTATCAGAAGACACGGATGACGAATTAGATGAAGAAGAGGTTATTGAATTGGAGCTCGATAAAGAGTTAGATAAGATTTAATTTCCTATATTATTTACTTGTTATTCTGTATTTAAATTTGAAATTTATATTTTTGTTGGAAGCTTTGAACTTTGAAAAAATGTATAAAGTTCTTATAAATCTGTTTTAAATGTTTAGTAAGTATTATTTCTAATTGATTAAAATTAAAATAATATTAAAATAACAAAATGCATTTTTAGGCATTTTTACGCATACGCCTCGCCTAAACTCGCGTAGCTCATAGCTTGACCTTCACGCATCCCCACGTATTACGACTTTTATAACACTGACTTTGAATACTGGCCCTAGCCTCTTGTTGGAATTGTTTTGTCCCCTGTTGGAATTTCAAAATGTTAGTGGCAAGGAACTTAACAATATCTTCCAAAGACATATCTGAATTGGAAGTTTGGTTTGATTGTTGTTTATAAGGGTATAAATGCTTATATTGATGGAAACTTGGGTGATTTTGAGTTGCGGGCTGATTTACTTGTGGATTCTCATAGCTCATATAGGATGATCCCTCTATCCCTGGTTATACGTATTCGAATAAGGATCATAATTCCTTTACGGTTGTCTAGGAAAGCCACATGTTGCATTAATTTGTTCAACGAGTTCCTCTTAAAGAGTTGGACACATGTCGGTTAGATGTCCCACTATTGAACAAATCCCACAAGCATTTGCTGTCTGCATATTACCTACAACCATTTGGAGAAAAAATACGTTAGATTTGCAATTTTTTTTTTCAATGGATGAGATATTCACCTCATTAACATGTTTAGAAGGAAGGTTGAGTCTAGTGCCAAATTGTTAAGAATTGGCTGCCATGTTTGCAATTAAGCTCATTGCGCCTTCAAGAGTTTTATCTACAAAAACTCTTCCACTAGCAGCATCAATCATACTTATATCAGTGGGTAGAAGTTCTTCATAGAAATATTAGATGAAAAGTTGCTCGCTAATTCAATGATGGGAGCAACTTACACATAACTTATTGAAACGCTCCCACTATGCATGTAAGGATTCTTTGAAGTCTTGTCTTACACAACAGATTTTTTTTCGAATCTTGGCTGCCCTTGAAGCTTGAAAATATTTCTCTAAAACCAACATCTTCATCTCGTCCCATGTGGTAATACTCCCTGATAGTAGATAACATAGTCAATCCTTAGATGAATCCTTTAAAGAAAAGATGAAGGCTCTCAGTTTAAACTATTCTTCGATGACTCATGTGGGTTTCATACTTGTACAAACCACATGAAACTCCTTCAGGTGCTCATGAGGATCTTCACCTACGAGACCATGAAAAGTGGACAATAGATGTATTAGTCTAGATTTCAGTTCAAATGTAATAGTAGCATCTCTAGAGGAAGAAAACTTATGCATAAGAGTTGTTGATTCAGATTCGGAGTTGCAAGCTCTTCCAAAGTCTGATTCCCAACCATGACTTCCTCTTCAGAATTCCACCAAGTGCTACTCCTTAACTTGTGCAAATCTCTCTTTATTTCTAGATCGTATTGGAAATTACATTGATTAGAAGATCGAGTTGCGGACATAAACAATCACGGAAGCTCTAAAAAGAATAAAAAACACTTGGGAAAAAAGTAAAGCTAGAATAATAAACTAACAAAAATCCTATACTAAATTCAGTTATTGAAAACTAAAGAAATTATTATTATTATTATTTTATAAAATAAACAAATAAGAAGCACAAAAATAAACTAAATCCCTTCTCGACAACGGCGCCAAAATTTAGCATACTGTCGCAGGCACCCAAAAATAAAACATATATCTATAAAAAAAAATGTAGTAGTGGAAGTAAGGATCGATTCCACAAAGAGTGATTAGTCTAATTTTATGTTATGTAAACAAGGATTCTGATGTTTTGATTATGCGCGAACTATTTTAAAGGAATTAACTAATGAACAACTCAAATTAAAATATCA
This sequence comes from Fraxinus excelsior, assembly GCA_019097785.1. Taxonomy (NCBI): domain Eukaryota; kingdom Viridiplantae; phylum Streptophyta; class Magnoliopsida; order Lamiales; family Oleaceae; genus Fraxinus; species Fraxinus excelsior. The sequence continues at coordinate 24,395,268 of CM032625.1, read as the reverse complement.
AATGCAATCAAAAGAACAATCCTTAGTCTAAATCCACATCCATCATCGGAATTTTACAATTGATTATAGATACAAATATATATCAATTCACACTTTGAATATTCACCATTTGAATTATTTTTCTCTCTCTCCTTAATTGTAGTTAATTAGAAAACAAGTGATCCAATTAACCCTAATTACCAAACAACCAAAGACAAGCGCTATAGATTTAATCTAGTAACAGCTTTAATAATTAGAGAGAAGATGAAGCTAAATAATACCAGCACAAGCAGTTGTATTGAATCTAGTCAAACATTCTTCCAAAGATTAAATAATTTCTGACGCAGTAAATCATTAAATCCTAGTTGCTTCATAAATTAAAGGAATCAAACAGTTACGATTTTGATATTTAATTTAGATATAGATTGCAACAAATAATAAAATATTAGGCCTCCTAAAAATTAAACGCAACAATCATGAAAATAAGTGTAGAAGAAAATTCAATACTCAAAACATGAATTAAACAATGAAAATAATTTAGATCTCACGGTTGGATTGGTTCCGAGACTTCAGTTTTCTTCGACCAAGTACATAGATTTAGCTAATCATGAGAATTCTACGAGCAAAAAGAGAGAAAAGGAGATGGGGGCGTGTTCTCCGTTTTCTAGATGGTTTTAGGGTTGAAAAAGCATTTTGAAATTTGTTTCCATAAATATTTTGGTCAAATTCGGAAACCAGAGTTCACGCAAGCATTGTACTATGCGACTGCATATTATAAATGCATGTTGTCTCATAGTTCATTTGAAATTCAGCCTGCATTTTTCTAAAACCATGTATGCGACCGCATAGATATTAATGTTATGCGACTGCATAGCATTGATATCTATGACATTGTTGCGATTCAGCCCTCAAGCTTCGTTTTCTCGGTTCGTGATTTCTTTTCTAGTTTTTCATCTTCCAAAGCTTCGTGTCTTCTATTAATTGGTATTCAAATCTTTTACATCTTCGTTTTCCCTTCTGAATCATATTTTGTATATTTGCAATTCGGTCCCTGGGCTTTTTTATTTCACTTTAGTCTTTTTTTTCGCTTGTTTTTTCTATATTCCACCATATTCATCCAATTGCAACCTAAATCAAAATATAAGAGTACTAAGTACATTTAGGCATCAATTAATCATCAACGTATCAGATAAAAGGTTGAAAAATATAGCATTTTACATTCTCATCAATCACCAACCAAAACATAGCTATGCAAGAACTCCTCATACAGATGCAATGCCAGGGATGTCATCTAATTCTCCTTTTTGCACCACAAGGATACTATTTGTGTGAAGATAAATTCCAAAGTTAGAGGGCCTCATCCACCAGGCAGACAAGGGAAGTTTGCCCCTTGAAAGGAAAGTGGGATTTGATATCTCCTCAAACTATGCTTCGGTTAAACCACCAAGGCCCATGTTAACATGAAGAATAACTCACTTCCCCCCCTCCCCCTCCCCCTCCCCCGAATACGAGTCAGAACACATGCATCAAAGGTATATTAGTGTGTTTGACAGAATCAACCCCGCGAGAACCAAACACAGGCCATCCAAGCCATATCTTGCACCTAGAAATAGGCCACAACCACAACCTCATACGGCCTGACAATCAGAGGAGAGGCAAGGACATGCCATTTGTGCAGTCCTACCTAGAAATAGGTGCCAATAGAGGGAGGAAATGGTGAGGGATCAGGAAGGTCTATCTCATCCTCTTCCCAGATATCAGGCTGATGAAGAAGAAGACTCGGATGAACACCAAAGATCTTGTGACCTCGATAACGATGATGATAATTTGCCTTTTCACATGAACTAAGGAATTATCTCATTGGTCTCCAAAGCGTACATCACAAGCCTCCCATAATGAAGCTGAACGTCATGGGAGAAGTCTTTACATGGATAAACCATCCACCATGTAGGGAGCGTTGGCACCTCATAGATGAGGATCGGATCCTAAAAGAGATTACCTCATTGGTTTCCGAGGAGTACAGCACAACCTCCCATCACGAAGCTGAACGTCATGGAAGAAGCCCCTACATGAATAAATCATCCACCATGTAGAGAACGTGGGTGCATCGGAGACGAGGATCAGATCTCAAAAGGGATTACCTCATTGGTCTTTGAGGCATACAACACAAGCTTTCCATAACGAAAATGAACGTTATGGGAGAGGACCGCACATTGATGAGTCATCCACCATGTAGGGAAGCGTAGGCACATTGGAGATGAGGATGGGATCCTAAAAGAGATTACCTCATTAGTCTTTGAGGCATACATGACAAGCTTTCCATGACAAAACTGAACATCATAGGAGAAGTCCATACATGGATAAACCATCCACCATATAGGAAAGAGTGGGCACCTCGGAGATGAGGATCAAATCCCAAAAGGGATTACCTCATTAGTCTCTAAGGCGTATAGCACAAGCCTCCCATGACTAAGCTGAAAGTCATGGGATGAAATAATATTAAAGCCGAACATGTTTGAAGATTAGTCATATTTCAAATGTTTGAACAATAATTCGTCTTTGGAGGTCATTATATTTAATTCAGTTCAACTTGCAAGTTATATTATTTAAATTATGCACCTAGTGGTGGCAATGCTTGGCTCGGCCCATGCCCGGACGAGCTCGTCTCGTGGCATCTTCTTGGGTGAGCTGGTTCATGCCCGAGCTCGCCCAAGATGAGCCGAGCGGCTCGACTCGTCAGTTTATATATATATATAACTATTAAATCACTAAACTTAAAAATATATATACATACAAACATTATCTAAATTTTTTTAAAATATACATTTTTCAAAACAATTTTTATTTTTAAAATAATAAGAACAAAATTTTATTTGTTAAGAAATGAAAACCTAAAGAAAAATATATATAAACATGTTTTGTAAATAATTTTTTAAATATACTTTTTCCTACAAACATTTTTATTTTTTACAATTACAAAAAAAAAAAAAAAAAAAAAGATAAACTCTCCTTCTTTATCCTGGTTTGGGAACGACTACTTCAATTTCGAGTAGGCGGAGTTAAAAATTATACACGAACAATTATTACGTGTACAATTTTTTTGAAAAAGAATTATAAAGGTGTGAAAATAAAATAATGTGATGAATATGGTGAAATTAAATATCACTTACTTGGTTACATGCAATTTCGGCATATTTATCTGGAATTTGATAATTAGCGTCTTCTCAATCCTTCACGCACATTAACGCCTCCAAAATATCTTCTTTTAGTTGACTTCTGACATCAGAGAGAACTCTTTTCCTTGTACTAAAAGCAGATTCCGAAGTTACAGTGCTAATCGGAGGTGTTAGTAGATCTTTTGCCATTGCAAAAATTACTGGTCATCGGCGTTCGTTATTTCGCCAGAATTCAAGGATATTTTCTAAACTTTTACTGGTTGCTTTGTTAGTAGGCAAAAGTTAACTAAAGTAATCAATTAATTCATATTGCAATGCATTTGAATTTTGACTACGATTGGAAGTTTGAATACATGCAATAGAAGCTAAACTACTACTACTACTAGAGGAACCACATGCATATGCAGTTGCATCAAATCTATACGAGTGCATACTTTCAAATAAATTCAAAATTTCAGCATCGTCATCTATTACATTAGTAGGAGGAGTGTGTGCAGATACACGATTAATATGTATACCCATTCGTGAAGCATATAATTCATACATTTCACGGAACGTCATTTCCAAATTTCTATAAGTAATAGGTGCAGTAAAAGTTAAAGCATTTGACATTTGATCAATTATAAATTTAGTACCCGATAAATTATATCGGGGGTCCATGACACATGCTAAAGGAAATAACATAGGTAATTCTTCCCAATATTTTCCAAATTTCAATTCCATAGAATATATAACAGCATGAAAATCGGGGTCATTTTGAAATCTAGCAAAAGCTCTAGCGGTTATATAAAGACGTTCAAGAATCATACAACTACTGGGATAATAAACACCAGACAATATATTTGTAGACTCATAAAAAGTTGTCAAAAAATTTTTTATTTTAAAAACTATATTCCAATCGGATTAACTCAAAGTAATATCGTCTTCGTCTCTAACATGTCTATTGTTATAAGACTCAGTAATATACGTTTCATAACCTTCACATGATTTTAGTAATAAGTACGTGGAGTTCCATCTATGGCCTACGTCAGTAATAAAGATTTTTGTATTCGTCATCCCAAATTCTGCACAAAAATCCTCAAATCCTTGTTTTCTACTAGGTGTACACGTGATATAAATAAGTGCATTCTTAATTCGGTTAATTTCATCCTTAACATGTTTTAAATCGTCTTGCACTATTAAATTAAAAATATGGCATACACATTGAATATGATATAAATAGCCACCGAAATCAGGATTAAGAACTCTATGCAATTTATCGATAACAACTTTATTTACAGTAGTGTTGTCGAACGTAAAAGAATGAATTTTACTCTCACATTTATATTCTCGAATTACTAACATAATAGCATTAAATATAGTTTGAGCGTTGTGAGAATACTCAACAATATTAAAAGCAATAATTTTTTTATGCATGACCCAAAGTGGGTGGTCTATGTAGTGTGCAGTTGCAGCCATATAACCTCCCTTATTAATCCATTCCCACATATCTGAAATTAAAGATATTACACCCCCATATTTTTTCAAATTCGAAATCAATAGTTGCTTTGCATTAAGAAAATATGTAATTGTATCAGAACGAAGAGTATTTCGACTTACCCCTTGGTACCTCGGTTGAAGATATCTTTTGACGTAGTTGACAAAATGTTGGTTGTCCACTATTGCTAGTGGCAACTTCGCCGCGACAACGAACTTTATCATTCCCATTCGAGCTTCCTCCTCCGAAAGTATCCAAGTAGAAAGTGGCGTAGTAGTAGTAGTACCGACTTGTCGAGTAACAAATTGTAGTTGCGTTTGACCAGCTGGAAGAAGCCCATGTTTAGCCGAACATGATTTGCAGTGACGGTTGAGGTAGGTGGTTTCAATGCCTTTTTGCCATGCCAGTCGTTGTTGGCAGTATTTACATACTACTTTGGTTTCTCAAAGTCCATCGATCAAATGACCAGTGGGAACCAATTTGAAATGATCCTAACATTTTGCGTGCTTCTTCCCCTTTCTCTTCCCAGTTGTATCGAAAATATTTAATGTTGGTTCTTCATCTTGTTCCAAATCAATTGGAACACTAGCTGGAACATCAATGTCATCCAAATCAATTGGATGACTATCACGAACGTCGAAATTTTCAATATTTTCGGGGATCGGTAATTCATTGAGACCGAAAAATTCATTCCAAAATTGATTTTGGGCAGGTGTTTGTGTTTCGTTCTCCATACCGAACAAGTTTTCAACAAATGATCGTGAATCCATTTGTTATGAATAATAGAAATTGAATTTAGAAATGTAGAATTGAGAAGTGAATGAAGATTATGTAGTAGTTGTTGTCGAATGTAATTGTAAAATAGTAAAAAATAATGTAAAAAAAGAGAGTAGAAGATGATTATAGAATGAATGAAAATGAATGAGAATGATATTGTTGATAATTGATAAATAAAATTATGGAGAATGTGAATTGTAGAGAGTATTGTATAGTAAATAATGAGGAATTGATATTGGTGGGAAAAATGGTTGATTATGGTGGGTATTTATACAGGAAAAAAATGTATGTGAAATTGAAAAAAACAATATTGTGACCAAAACGGTCACTAAACTTTTGTCAGTGACCGTTCTGGTCACTGAACTTTTGTCCTTAATTTTTTTTATAATTAGACACGAGCCATGAACCGAGCGGCTCGTTTGGTGGACGAGCCGAACAACGAGCCGCCTGCTTGGCTCGTACTCGGACTCATTTTTTTACTAGCATGAGCGGCTCATGGGTATGAATAGTACGAGCCGAGCACCCGAGCCGACGAGCCACTCGGCCAAATTTCCACTACTATATGCACCTTATGAAGGTCCCAACACTTACAAGTTACATTGTTCAAGTTATGCTCCTTATCCTTGCTCAAACAAGAAACTAAAGAAATATGTACTTTATTAATAAATGAATTTGTACAAAAGAGAGCCTCAATCATTACATAGAAAACAAAATAAAAAATCCTATAATATTCTGGAGGTGGCAGGGAGTCTAATGCCTCCATAGTAAGTGCTTCAGCAATTGGATCTTCTTGACTTGAAGCTTCGTTCTCAAGAACACCCTCTTGGTCCACTTCTGCTTCTTCCACTACATCATCAATTGGGGTCTAAGGTACCTCCTCCAAAAACTCTTCTCTCAAGAAGCATTGAGTTCTGGGTAAAGCTCTCCTACCCTTTTCTACTACTTCAACACAAGCAAACCTCGTCCAATAACTGTCTAAACACCGATAATCTACCGTCAAATGGAAGTTAGCAATGTAGTTCTTCACCGCCTCCTTACCTACTTCCTGAGCATCAGCATTGGCCTGCTCAGCCTCCTTCATTAGTATCTCATGAAACCCATTAGAATCTTTGAACCTAACATTATCTCAGTTGACCTTCTCCAAAGCTTTTGTCGTTGGCTTTTGATAATTTTTTGAAGTTTCAACCTTCTTTATTGAAGAAACCACTTCGCATTGGGATTCTTGGACATCTCTCTTCAAAGCTTCAATTTCTGCTAATGCAGAATCCAACTTAGCTTCATCTTCAGTTCGCTAGGCCCTTAATTCTCATTGGTTTCATCTCTTCTTCTGTTGAGGTAAATTTTTAACAAACTCTTGATTACACGTCTGAAAGTCCTTCTGAACCTATGGCACTCCAGGACGACCCCAAAGGCCCAGCGCTTTGGCTTACCAAGGTAGCCATATGATCCACCGCGTCATAGGTAGAAAGTAATTCTGCCACCTTTTAGTCCAAAACTTGTAAAAATTTTCAGTGGCAACATGTCCATCACCGCTGGGGCAATCTCCTCAACTTGCCCTGCCAGAAACCTCCCAGACTTTCCAAAGGTCTCCTTCTTTACAGCATTGGAAGTCTACTCTACCTTCTTCGCAGCCTCTTTACTGGCCTCCTTCACCTTTTGGACCTTCTTAGAACAATTTTCTCTTCTTCTAAGGCTCCTCAATTTTCCCTTTACCTTTGTCGACCTTCTGGTTTCCTTCGTCCTTACTCTTCTCAGCATGTTCCTTCCTAAGGTGTTCTAATTTCCTTCGTCCTTACCCTTTGAAGATTTTTGCAAAGGTAAAAAACTAAAAAATGGCAAGTATTTGGTTTTTATACGAAGGGGAGACGAAGCACGGCCATTGGATCAAGATCGACTCCATCTGAATCGTCCATTTTTTAACTCATCTGAGGCGTTGAATTCAAACAGTTTTTGTTATTAATACATCAAATTGATGTGTGTTTCTCATGCAAGAACCTCGGTGCATCGATCTCAAAGTGCATAAGCTTGGCCATCATTGCGCATTCAATATATAATGGCTATACGTGTATTGGAATTCGAAACACTTCAGTTTTTTTTCTTGGTAATGTACAAAAATATCAAATCATTGGCACTATTATCAAATGCATGCTCTATATCAATTAATAAAATGGAGCATCAACAGTTTAGCACTTTAGTGCTTCGGTTTATCAAACAAATTTTGCTATTGTCAAAAAAATGGAAAGTTTCAGCAGTTCAGTACTTCACTATTTCGGCTCATCAAACAAATTTCAGCTATTTTTAAAAAGAGGAGTTTCAGTAGTTCAGCCCTTCACTGCTTCGGCTTATCAAACAAATTTCAGTTATTTAAAAAAAGTAGAGCTTCTGCAATTCAGCACTTCAGTGCTTCAGTTCATCAAACAAATTTCAGCTATTTTCGAAACAAGGGGCTTCAATAGTTCAACACACTACATAAGAATAGGACGACATACGAGAATCAAGTTAAACTACGAACTCCAACTATGATATCAATATCTATACTTGGATTTTGGGGACTATTGTGTTGTCGACAACCTAACCATGATAGGTAGACTTGTCCCAAAGAAATTTCACTCGAGAAAGAAGTTCATGCATGACATGAATAACCATACATGGACTTGGGGGACTATTATTACGGTTCGACACCTAGGCCCCCACGTGGCTCAATCGACCCACCAATGTCCTTTATGGCGAAGCCATGTGACATCCTATGTGGGGCGCATAGGATCTATCAGAGTCCACTAAATCTAAAGCACCGAAGTGGTTTCATAGAATGGACCTGCCGAAGCACCTTTTCCCAATGAGCCATGAAATTGATCGAAGAAAGCCTTGTGTACTTACACAAGGCTTGCTTCAGTCAATTAGGCGATCGAAGTGGCATAACTTTGGAGGACGTCTATAAATGTCTTCGATGACGCTCCACTCGGCCTGGGAGAGTTCAAAGCAGGTCTCTAAAACTGTAAACTAAGAAGTGTCGGACAAAATTATAAGCAAGTGACAAGTCTTAAAAAGAGAAATTCATGAACCTCGAAGTACTGGGCTGGCATAGTGCAAGCTGAGGCCTTATCTCACTTAACCATTTGCCACCTATCCTCATCCAAAACCAATATTCTTTCCACCCTTTGATGGATGATGGCAGACCTACTACGAAATGGGCATGGGCCCCTCAAGGGGTCATGTAGTATCACTCTTTAAACTCTTGTTTCCTATGTACCCCGAGGTTGGAAAAGTGTTTGGAAGGCATGAAGGGACATATCCTCACTAAACTAGGTCTCCTTCTAAAAGGAGTAAGTCCCAACTAATTGCTCCACCCATTTAGCAACAATTGAGTTGGGCTCTAACAGGTTTATGGAATCTGGAATTTTAAATTTTTCTCTATGTTTAACCAATTTGGCAGAGGTCAATATAGAAGGGATTCTTACTGCCCCCACCCCGCCTCGTAATCAATAGGACCCTCAATCATAGCCCAAAAACCTTTCTCCGACCCTCCATACACTGCATGCTCCTTTAACTTGGCAATGGTTACCCTCTCTTTACTAGCACTTGACCTAGAAGCCATTGAAATTAAAAGAAGATGGAATGAATGGAGGGTGCAAAAACAGAGAAATTACTTAAATAAAGAAAAGCTCTAAAAATGTAGTATCGCCTGAGAACAGAAACAGTCGAAAAGATTTTAATGCTGGAGAGATTTGAAGATTTTTTACAAAGGTAAGAAACTAGAAAAATGGCATGTATTTGGTTTTTATACGAAGGGGAGACAATGTACAGCCATTGGATCAAGATCAACTCCATCTGAAGCGTCCATTTTTTAACTCATCTGAGGCATTGAATTCAAACAGTTTTTGTTATTAAAACGTCAAATTGATTCGTGTTTCTCATGTATGAGCCTCGACACATCGATCTCAAAGTGCAGCAGCATGGCCATCATTGCACATTCAGTATATAATGGCTATACGCTTATTGGAATTCGAAACACTTCAGTTGTTTTTTCTTGGTAATGTACAAAAATATAAAATCATTGGCACTATTATCAAATGCGTGCTCTATTTCAATTAATAAAATGGAGCATCAATAGTTTAGTACTTCAGTGCTTCGATTTATCAAATAAATTTCCCTATTGTTAAAAAAAAGTGGAAAGCTTCAGCAGTTCAGTACTTCACTGTTTCGGCTCATCAAACAAGTTTTAGCTATTTTTAAAAGGGGGGGAGTTTCAGCAGTTCAACGCTTCACTGCTTCGACTTATCAAACAAATTCCAGTCATTTAAAAAAAGTAGAGCTTCTGAAGTTTAGCACTTCATTGCTTCGGTTCATCAAACAAATTTTAGCTATTTTCGAAACAAAGTGCTTCAACAGTTTAACACACTACATAAGAATAGGACAACATACGAAATCAAGTTCAACTTCGAACTCCAACTATGATATCAATAACTATACTTGGATTTTGGGGACTATTGTGTTGTCGACAACCTAACCATGATAGGTAGACTTGTCCCAAAGAAATTTCACTCGAGAAAGAAGGCCATGTATGACATGAATAACCATACATGGACTTGGAGGACTATTGTTACGGTTCGCTACCTAAGCCCCCACGTGGCTCAATTGACCCACCAAGGTCCTTTTTTGTCGAAGCCATGTGACATCCTATGTGGGGCGTATAGGACCTATCAGAGTCCACTAAATCCAAAGCACCGAAGTGGTTTCATGGATTGGACCTGCCAAAACCCTTTTTACTAATGTGGCGAGACTCAATGAAGGAGAATCTGAAACTCAATTAAGACTGGTGACAATCCACATTTGAAAATCTTGAATTTACGAAATCCTTTTAGAATGATTGATTGGACTTTTGTAATGAGTAAAAAGATCAAAGTTTTGTCAGCTTAGGTTATAGAGAGGTTATCCCCTTTTTGGGGACATTTAATGCATCACATGCTATTGGGGTCAAAATTGATACCTAGGATAAGATGTCTCGGCTAAGGAAATGAAGCCATATGTCTCTCATCCCATGGACACCATTTCACATGTAACACTATAAATATCCCCCTTTATGTCATTTTGGATGTAATGTTAATATATCAACTACAAGCCATACATTCTCCCCCTTTTTAAATAATATTTTGTTTTAATGTTTGATGTGTAATCTTGATCTTGAGTTTGGCTCTTAGTCGATCGTTAATTATCGTGCAATTTATCTTTTATATCTTGCAGAAGCTTGAACATATTTGTCTCGTTTTATAAGGCTTCTTACACGTTCAAATCAGAGATATTATTGATTGAAAATCTGTCCACGCGTGTTGGAATTAGTTTGAGGGAACACAAGTATGCCCGGCGTCTATTCTCCAAGTCAATGGTAAAAATGAGGTCAACACTTTTAGTTATTTTCTGTAATTTAAATTATAAAAATAATTTCATATGTTTTTCAAATTTATGTTCAAACTTCAAATATCAAAGTGATTCGAGTGATTTGAAAATGATGGAACGTAACAACATTCCTAATGCATTATGTAGATTGCAGTTTACGTGACATGAAAATATGAAAAGTTTCATTCGCTTACCTTGAATGTCTAATAAAAAGCTAGTGAAGTTCAAAATCTATATCTAATGCATTCCGTCTACAACTTAATAATGTTGCCTACTTGACATTTATCTTCTTAAATAAAAGAACCGTGCTATTTGTAGAGAACATTCTTACATTTTTTTTTTTGATAGAATGCCACATTTGTCGTTGGCATTTTAAAAAATGAGATAGTTTTTGTACCAATCATACACTGCCAACAGTGATCTATCAACAGGGTGGACAGCTTCTCTCTGTACAAATGGCAAAGCTCTAAATAAAAATATAATTCGAATAACTTCGAATTGATTCTTCAAAGTCTCTCAAAAAGTCTTTGATTAATTGATTCGTCAACATCCAAACTCTATCGTCTTCAAATAATTAACTAAGAATTGATTTTTCAAGTTTACTGTCGCTCAAAACGTTGTCGTAGTCTGCATTTTCTTGGAATAATATTAGTTTTGATGTTATTTTCGATAGAAAATACTCCAGGAAGCAGCGCCGGACCCAGCACCAGCGAGGGGGCACGACCGCGCATGTTGGGCTCCATCGGAACAATGTCATGCCATTAAGGAAGAAGGAGACCGGCGCAGGCAAGGGTTTGGCTTTACCGCTGGTAACTATTCATCTTCCTTCTTTTTTTTGTTTTGTAATTGGGCCTTTTGCCTGGGTTGGGTTGAAAGTATAATTTATTTTACTTGGGCCTCTACTTTTAAATTAACTAGGCCCAATCCAATATTTAATTATATAAAGGTGCAAACCCATCCAAACCATTTCCATTTTCAACCCCCATTTTCCACCACTGCTTCTTCCCGTCTCTCGAACTCGGTGACTCCTCCACCACCACTAGTCCAGCTAACCATGCTGGGGCCAGAAGGTCCAATGATCGGATATAGCCTGCCGAGTGCCGACCAATTGCCCGTCACTCCGTGAGTTTTCTGGTTTTTGATTTTTTAAAATTTTTTTAGGGCTTTGGTATTATTTTTTATTTATAAGTTATGACTATCCTTATGATTTATGTTATGTGAATAATGAATTAATTTGGTGAATTAGCATTGAAAATTTGAAATGAGATTTGTGATTTCACCGATTTGTGAATTTGTGATTTAATGTAAATAATTTATGTTACGATATTGTTTGATTTATGAATTTTAATTTATATTAATGAGTTGCGATTTGTGATTTGGGAATTACGACCTCAATTCAACAATGTGTACTCTACTTTTTTAAATCAATTACAATTGAAAAATAAATTGGGGGCATTTTGCAATTATAGATTATGGAGATATTTTTTCAATCGAAACGGAAGTTCATACTTATTTCTTCCAGTACTAGTGGTGCATCTACTCCTGTCATTGCTTCTAGTCGAACAGCCGATGTGTAAAATAACACGAAAAATTCTCGGGCTCAATTCAATTCGGATGATCTTTTATCTCATCTAGGGAAATGCTTCCTATAGAGTCATATGATCCTAACATTAGGATGGCATACTTAGAAAAAGGTCATTGTCAACCACATGGACATGACTTTCCAAGAAAACGGATGGGAAGTGATAACAGTTTTCGGAAATAATGATTCACTGAATTTGATTGGTTGGAGTACATTGTAGAAAAGGATGTGGCATGTTGTTTGTATTGCTATTTGCTCAAACCGGATAAAGGGGGTCAAGGGTGGACATATATTCACTAAGACTGGATTTAGGGATTGGAAGCACAAAAAGACATTGAAAGATCATATCGGTCTCTTTTATAGTGCTCACCAACTTCAGTTGGTAGTAGTTTCTGTGACACATAGGAATGATATGCTTGGTGATTTATTTAACATGCTTTCTATTATTGTGAATTTGGTTGGTGTATCATGTAAGCGTGTAGATGCTCTTCGAGCAAGTTATCATTCTGATATTTTGAAGAAGCTTAATATTGGGGAACTTTGTGGTAAGAGTGGTAAGTTTCAAAAAATAAGTTTGGCACGCCTAGGCGATACTAGATGGGGCTCACACCTGCTAACAATTACTCGTGTTATTAATATGTTTAATGTTATCATAGATATTATTGAAGATATATCAGAAGATGGCATAAATTCAAATCAAAGATCAATGGCCACAAGACAATGAACACTATGCGAGATTTTAAGTTTGTGTTTAGTCTCCACTTTATGTTTGAAATTCTTGCAATTACAAACGACATTTCACAAGCCTTACGGAAAAAAAGATCAAGATATTCAGAATGGTTTGAGGTTATTGAATTTGTGTAAGTATGTGATAAGTGTAATTTTTACACTTATTCGGGACCTAAAATAACGACATTTGATAGTTCTTTTAACAAAATATATTCTAAATTGTTGTATTTTATATTTAATAGGTAAAACTATTTGAATGGAAAATGAATTGAAGAAAGGAAGTAAAAGATGGCAAAAATGGCAAAAATCTAATGTACAGGATCAACTTAAGGAAGCATAAGATGGTGAAAATGGCAAAAATCTAGTGTACAAGGATCAACTTACATTATATGAAAGAATTGAGAACTTGGAAGCAAACATTAATTTAATTGGGCATTGGAATTAATTGGGTCTCAATTTGGACTTTTAGTTGTATTAAGATATTGGTGAATTATGTTATGTATATTTATACCTATATATATATACATGGCAAAGAAAGGGAACCGAATTATGCAGAAAAGAAAAAAAAAAGGAGAAAAAAAATAATTACGGCGAAAGGATATACACGCAGAAAGAGAGGACGCATAACAAGCAAAAGGAGAGAAGTCGGCAACAAGAAAGAAACAAAAACAGAGAGGAAGAAAAAAAAATGAAGGAAAGAAAGGAGGCTAGAAGTTGGGGATTGAATTGATATATACACGCACAAAAATTTGGCAAAGAACACACGTATACACACAAAAGCAGAGGTTGGGAATTGAAGAAAAAAGGCAGCAACAATTAATTTCAGATTTGTTCACATTTCGTCAATTTTCGGTGATGTCGTTCCACTTTTGCGTGTTTAATTTCAATATTATGCTAGGCTAGATTTTTACATTGCTAAAGATATAGATAAACCCTTGTTTTGAAGTTTTTAGTATTAATTAATTATTTTTTACGTTAATTTGTTTGAATGCATGGGTGTTTATTATTGTTTAGTTTGTTTTTTAATTAATTGGTCATCAGTTGAATTGTTTGTGAATTTTATTATCATCGAAAGAGGTAATAGGATCGTTAACCGTAGTAATAAGCATTGTAAGATTCGATAAAGGATAGAGATATATATATATATGCTTTGCATGATCTTTTTAGATGTTCTAGCTCGTTTAATACTTTCTCATATGTTGGTATCTTTTATAGAGATATAAAAAGGTGACATATAGGATTAGATTTAAGTGCTATCGAGAGAAACTTTTAAATAAATTTGGAATTTCGACCAACTCACATGATAACAAATAGTCATTTTAATTGTTGTACTAAAAATGGATGAATAATGGTGATTCTATATCTTAGCAATGCTTCTATAAAATTTAATAAAATTTTACTTTGATTCATAGTACGCGATAAATTGGATATATATTTATTACAAATTATTATTGCTATTTGATTAAGGTTATTTTAACTTTAACTCGATAAAGCACGTAGTTCTCGTGGGTTCGATACTTTACATACTACTATATTACCTGATCATGATCTCGTTCACTTGCTGTTTTTCAAACAGTCAAGTTTTTAGCGCCATTGTCGGGAACTACTGTTTTTTATACATTTAGTTAATTTTAACTTTAATCTGAATTTTACTATTTTTTTTAGTTTAGTTTTATAAATAAAATTAAATAAAAATTAAATTATAGTGTTTCCTACTTACTTTTTCGAGAACATGTATGCGAAGTTCGAGAACTGCTAATATTGCTCAATTTAACCCGGAGATTGAACGAATATTCAACTTTCGAAGAAGACAACAGTTGGAAACACATCAAAAAAACTGGTGAAACCATGTACTCTCCCATCAACCTAGCGTTTTTGTTGGTTGCAACTTCATGTGGTTGCTCTACTCTCAGATTAGCCACGATGGCTATTTGAATTTTTACTTTTCGTGTGTTTTTGAGTGTTTGTGTATTTGTTCTTCTTTATTGAATTAATATATAGTACAAAAATACAAAAAAAAAAAAAAAATAAAACCTTATATTTTCTTGTTTTAGGTTGTGTGCTTGTGTGGGTTAGATAATCTGGCCGACTATGATGAGTAAATTTGAGATTTGGTGTTGGTTTATGAACTATGGATATGATGCATGCTAGACTGATTAAAACTTAACCTTACAAAATTTGATATTATATGTACACTAGAATTAAGTTGGACAGAGTGATGCTATAAGTTGATTCATATGTTGGATAGGTTGGTAGATTGGACATAGATGTTTTACCCAACCCATGGTAAATTACTTATCCATAGACCAAATTTAGCACAATTTGGCGGTAATTTTACTGTTGTAGGAGGATACGGATGTGGACAGAGATTCCATGTGTGAAAACTTTTGTGTAAATTGTCTTAGATTAACGAGATAGAATTTGGGAAAAATCTTAAGTTAGAGGTTGGTTTGCTTGAATTGGTGTTTGATAAGGGGCATTGCACTGATCAAGATATAAATTTTTAAATGTTAAAATTCTTTTCGAATCCTTTTTTACTTGAGTTATTAAGCATGTAAGGGTGTTTAAAACCCGATACCCTAAAGCTATCTGATTGGAAGTCATCGGTCTAAAGCCCATTACATGGGTCATTTAGAAAGTTTAAGGGAGAGAATAAAAAAAATATTTTAAAATTAAAAAAAAAAGTGCATGAAAAAAATAATAAAAAAATCATTAAATGCCTTGGTAGAGTGATTGAGTTTTGTCTTGGTAGACATATTTTAGTGCTCAATATGGAGGATATTGTAGTATTGAAAGTCGACCTAGGCGTGGAGCTCAATAGGTGATTTATTATCATCGATTTTATATTGATTTGTATTGTCATGTGATAGACTCAATCTTACAAGAGTTGAACGATCGTTTTTCAGAGACAACTACTGAGCTCCTAACTTGCATTTCGTATTTAAATCCAAGAGATTCCTTTGCAGCTTTTGATAGGGATAAATTACTACGCCTTGCTTATTTCTATCCTTTGGACTTCAATGATAAAAAGCTTTTATTACTTCGACCTCAACTTGACAAATTTCTTATATTGTGAGAATGGATGAAGCTTTCTTTAACTCAATAGCGTTTCTTATGTAGCTCAGAAGTTGGTTGAAACAAAAAGTTCTTATTTTTTTCCATTGGTTTATATGATCACCTTGGTTTTGATATTACATGCGGCAACTGCAAGTGTTGAAAGAGTATTCTCTGCTATGAATCTAATCAATAGTGACTTGCGCAACAAAATGTGAGATGACTGGTTGTATGACAATTTGGTGGTTTACATGGAGAAAGAGGTTTTTGGAAAAATTGGGAATGAGGTATTATTGCAATGTTTTCTAAACATGAGACCTGGTAGAATGCAGTTGTCTAAGTTCATAGTTACAGAATAGGTTGTATCGCATAATTTTTTAATATTTTGGGTTTATTGAATTATGTTTTCATATAAATATATTTTTTACGTTATAGTGCATTTATACATATTTTGAATAATTTTTAATATTATTTAGTTAAATATTAATAAATGACCTCGCTTTTACAATCGCTAATTATCGACGATCAATGGTCAACATCCGCTAGAGCTGAACTTTTATACTGGATCCGCCATTACTGGGAAGCATTGGAGTTTTTACTGTCGATGGCTGAACTGGGAGAGAAATGGACATGGGTGGGTGGGTTGATGGGTGTACGAATAGGATTTCCCCCCAAACCCTTCCGCACGATGGATCGTCTCCTTTTTTTTTCTTCATTGTTGACTTGAATCTTTTTCCCTAAAAAAGTGTCTAGCGAATCTTTTTATTTTTTGTTAAATAATTATTGAGTCGGGTTTATCTACTTTTCCATCTATTTTTTTTTCATGTCAGCTTAACAAGGTTCATGATAGACTGTATTTAAAGAGGAAAATATTTAGACGTGTTGAACCTTTTTTCTACCATCCACAGAATTCAGTGGCCTCTAAATAATTTCATGAAATGCTATTTAGATTTCATTTTAATGTATATTGATGGACACTTGTGGAGCCAAAAGTTTTGTGCATTTTAAATGGGAAGAATTGCAAACATCTTTCATTTTGTTATGAACTTTACTCAAACTTTTCATTTGCGCCACCATTCATTGACATAAAAATTGACTTTGACCGAATATAATAAGAGTAAAATGGCAACTTTACAACTGGCAAATGACATGATTTCTCAAAAACCAATTGGTAAGGAGACATTCATATAGGTGTTTTGAAAGCTATCATGTAAGCTCATAGCGCATCGACAAGTTTCTTAGACCAATCTTTCCTAGAAGAACTCGTTGTTACCTCAAGTATACTCTTCAATTCCCTGCTAGATCGACAAGTTTCTTAGACCAATCTTTTCTAGAAGAACTCGCTGTTACCTCAAGTATACTCTTCAATTCCCTGTTAGAGATTTCAACTTGGCCGCTGATCTGAGGATGATACAGAGTTGTTACACGATGCAGGACACCATATTTAGCCAACAAGGACTCAAATTGACGATTGAAAAAGTGCTTACCCCCATCACTTATGATAGCTCGAAGAGTGTCATAACGAGTAAAAATATACTTCTTTAATAACTCAATCACAACCTTAGCATCGTTGGTTGGCAATGCTGCCGCTTCTACCCACTTGAAGACGTAGTCACAGCAACCAGTACGTATTGATTCGAGAACGGTGGTGGGAATGGTCCCATGAATTCAATTCCCCACACATCAAAAATCCCCACCTCAAGAATGTTGTTCAGAGGCATCTCATTGCTACTCGAAATATTTCCAGTGCGCTAACACATATCACACCTCTTTGGAAATTCAAAGGCGTCCCGGAATAGTGAAGGCCAATAGAACCCAGATTGTAGAATTTTTGCTAGTGTTTTAGATGCCCCCAAAATGTCCCGTGTATACAAGTGAGTGACATTGCTCCAGTATTTTAGGTATTTCTTCCTCTCGCACACATTGTCAAATAAGTTGATCTGCTCCTCGCCTATACAGAATGTGATCCTCCCAAAATTAATATTTCAAGTCAATGAAGAACTTCTTTCTTCGATGACTTGAATAATCTAGTGGGGTGATAGACTTGGCCAAGTAGTTTATGATATCAGCATACCAAGTACCCATCTATGCTAAAAATCTACTTATCTGGGAAGATCTCATTAATCTCGATTGATCATTTTGCTCTCTCACTGTCCTTCTTGTCCCTTATCTCCATATCACACTCTTGTATGAGTAATACCCAATGGATAAGTCTCGATTTGGCGCCCTTCGTCACAAGTACTTTAATATGAATATTAAGTCTAGGTTTTTCCTATTTTCTTCTCTCAAAACCCTTATGAATATGTTGTGTGGTGTTCCGAACGGCTCTAGGGTTTAAATATACAACCCTTATGAATATGTTGTGTGGTGTTCCGAACAGCTCTAGGGTTTAAATACGCAACCATGATATTGTTTTCATAAGTCTTTCAATCGAATAAGAAAACTAAAAATTCGCGTAAAATATTCAAATATGCGACCACATAGTTAAATATCATACGACTGTATAGTAGATTTCAAAATGGCTCTGTTATCCCTTGAATCAACATACGCGACAGCATAGGTTCCTGTGCTATGCAACTGCATAGCTTTAGGACACTTTCCACAGCTTTGCGTTTTGATCCTCGAACTTTATTTTGCTTTTCTCGACCTATTTTTCCACTTCTTCTTCTTCTTCTTCCCATGTTTCATTCTACTGCTCAGTTGGTCCTTGACATCTTCACGTCTCCAATTCCTCTTTCGGGTCATCTTTCGATTATTTACAAATTGGTCCCTGAACTTTGGTTTTCTTTCATTTTAGTCATTTTCCACTTGTTTCTCCTAAATTCCACCACATTTATCAATGTTGTCATGCAAAACATCAAATACATAGAATTACGTTATATTTCAACATATTTATCAACAATTGTTCGTGTTTGTAGCCCGAAATAAGTATGTATAATGCACTTATCAGCGCTGAGCCATTAACCACCAATCATATAAGCATCTATTTGGAACAGGTAGGGAGAAAGCAAGAACCGATGGAGTCACTTCCGATAACTCGCAGTGCATTGGATAGTAACTAGCAATTGTAGCACAGGATTAAGTAAAAAAACCAGCCCAATCAACTCCCATATGGTCTTGCCACATTCGAAGCCCACGTTATGTTGGCATCATAAACGAGACATTTCACGGGTCTTTCAGAGTTTCTGATGAGTCGAGTCAAATTTCTTGAGCCACTGGCTTCGAATCTACCGAGAAGTCCTCTAAATCCTCCTGGTCCCGCAACCCCTCCTTCAATGCAATCATCATATATAGATTCAAACAGGATCGAGCTTGATGCGGATTGCATAGCCTTGGTATTACTCAAAGTGGTAGCTACTGTAACACGGATTCCTTTAGCGGCCAATCTTTTGGAAAATTGAACCATGGGGTTTATGTGGCCTTGTCCATGATATGCTAGAACCGCTACATGAACTTTGCCTTTCTCCATCTCTGAACTCAATCTTTTGCCTGAAAATTTTCCAGGAAAGCAATAACTGAGTCCTAAGGATGAAATCTCTCGTGGACTGAATAGGCACCGAATTTCTTGTTGAAAGTCGACGTTCTTTTGCTTCAGTATGTTTGCTAATTCTTTTATGTTATATAATATAATATAATAGGGGTTCCTTGTAATGGTTCAATTCATGCAATAATCCACCAGTCACAGGACAAAAACAGAATAAACATAATTCTTCTTTAAAAAAAAAAAAATGTAGGCAACAAAAGCGACTTTTTTTCTTGTTTGGTGTAGCTCATAACCGAGAAGGCCTTCTTAATTTCGGTTAATCATTTTCAGCTTTTATAGGTTTAGTAGTACCAGCAAATGATGGTAGAGATAACTTCTTAAACTCTAAAATCTTCCCTTGTTCTTGGGTTCGATCATTTCTCGTGCGTTGGTTGTTTTGCCCAAATATGGCCAATGCTTGTATAAAAGCCTCAATTTTCATTGGGTTCCTTAATGTTTGCATTGTTATTACCAAATACCAACTCTTCCAATTGAGCATCAGATATTTCTGTGGGCTTGAGAACGAGTCGTGGGGGATTATTAACCTTATATTTGTATCTACAACAATTATGCATCAAGCACGAATTAGCAGTGTAAGGAATAAAACTCAATCTTACCAGATGATCGCAAGAGGAACCCTTGCGGCAATAACTCAGTATCGTATACCTTTTATTATATATATATATACACATTTTTGCCTACATAATCTAATTTATAACTTTGGGCTCTAATACCACAATTGTAACACCCCAATTCTAGAAAATTCTGAACTTATAAGTGCTAGCATTAGTTATTATTTGATTCAATAAATGCAAAAAAAAAAAAATAGATATAAATTGAATTACGCCAATTCAATTTAATTGACATTATAATTTGAGGCATATATAAAACCTGCACAATTGCGAAAAGAAGAAGTCTGAAATGGTTTATTTATAATAATTCAAATAAATTTCAAAAGATTCAAATTATCCCATTAGAGTAGAAATGGTATAGCGCCCCGAGTTTTGTTAACCCGAATTGCCACGTCATCGTCTTTTACCCTAATTTAATAATAAAAAATTTACGAAAATAACCTACTTTTTAAAATCACATCTCATTCGTAATGGTAAATATCGTCGGCAACAAAACTCATTTAGATAATTTAGAATAATCGTTTTAAAATTCAAATCCCATGTTTTTTGAAATGAAATAACAATATTTCAAATGCGGAAAGTTCGTAAGCAAATAACTACAACTCCCAATTTATGCCACCACAGTCCATCACATCCGACCATCTTCAAAATCTGCAATTATTGTTAAAATAACGGAATGAGTATTTCGAAGAAATACTCAGTAAACTCATCGCCGATAATTAATTTATAGAATAATTGAACACATACTTATGCAATATATAACGTGACATCATCATAATCATCTTTGACTCATTTTCTTGAAAATCATAGGCTCTTTGAAAACATAGGATGTGGGTAGTCTCGTCTCGTGCATTTAAGCACATAAGTTATGCATAACATTCTCATCTTATCTCATAAGAGATTCTTGTCTTTCTCATGCATTAAATCATATAAGTTATGGCAAACATAACAACATCATATATCTCATATGACATATTCTCATCTCATGCATTAAAACATATAAATCACGTAAATTCACATAAGACATGCAATTATAATTTAAACTAATTAATAGAGGCGAGTCTACCTAAATAATCTCGAGTTACGTGCAAACGTGAAGCGAAAAGTGATCTCAAACTCTTAATCGTCCGTACGTTTCGTCTAGCCAAAATGGAAAATAAGTTTTGCATTAGTATTTCGAAACTTTAAAATTTTAACGTGATAAAATAAAGTTTAAGGGCTTAATTGAAAATTTGTGAGACTGAAAAAAATGGCTTAAAATGATAAAATAAAGTTTAGGTGCACAATTGAAAATTTATTAAATCTGAAAATAAAAGTTTAAGGGCTGAAATAGAAATTTTTAAAAGTTATGGACTAAACTGCAAATCTTATTAAAACTGAAAATAAAAACTAAAGGGCTGAAATAATAATTTCTAAACTTGGGGACTAAATTGAAATTAATTAAAACTGAAAATAGGAGTTTAAGTACTGAAACAGTGACTTTTAAAGATTTTGAGACTAAATTGAAAGTTTTATGAAACTATAATTTAAATACATAAAACTTAAAAACTGAAAAATGAAATTTTCTAAACTGCAGGACTAAAATGAACAACGTTTGAAATTAAGGGCCAAAAGAATAAAATAAAACAATTAAAAAGGTAAATTTCATTCTCTCTCTCCCATTCCCGTCTTACAGAGGCGAGAGGGAGAGAAAGTAAACGACGGGAAGGGGCAAAGCCCCTTCCTCCACTTCCCCACCACCGATCGGCGTCGGTGGCAGCGCCACCAACGTGGTGGCGTCGGTGTTCATGGTAAGTGTGGGGGGGGTTTCAATTTCTTGATTTTCGTGGTTTTGGGGGTTGATTTGAGGCATTGGGTGCACAGTCCGAAAACTTTTAAAGCTGGAGAGTTCGATTTTCTTGGTAGAATCGAGGTAAGTATTCTGGGTTGTTTGGGTGTCGGTTTTGCTCGATTTTTTGTGGTGTTGGTTTGAGTGTTGGCAATGAGTTGGGGTTCGGTTTTGGGCTATTAGCCGTGAGTTCGTAGTGTGGTTGTTTGTGGGTTACCTTGGTGGCCAGTGGGCTTGGGGGTGCTGGGCTCGTAAGGATGAGGTAATGCTGCTGGTTGAGCTACGGAGGGTTTGGGCAGTGAGTTTGTCTTGAGGTTGAGGGTGTTGGTGGTGTTGCAGTGAGTTGAGACTGGTTTGTGTGACTGCTTGCTTCGATGAGGAGCTGTTTTTAGCTCGTGTGTTTGCAGTGAGTTCGAATGGTGGCTGAAGTTTGTGGGTCGGAGCTAGTTTGGTGGTTGATTGTTCTCGGTTTTGAGGTGATGGTAGTGAGAGGTGGTGGTCGTTTTGCAGTGAGGTTCTAGTAGGTCTTGGTTTGGAGATGTTGGCGAATGGTGTTGTTGAACTGCATTGTGCAGTGGTTGTGGTGTGTGAGTTTGCAGCTTGGGGAGCTCACTATTGATGCTAGAAATAGTCGTTCTAGTATCAATGGTGACCCAAAGTGAAATGGAGTTGAGAGTGTGAGGAGGAGATGGTGTTGATGCTAGAAATTGATGTTCTAACATCCACATTAATCTCCAAGAATTGAGGAAAAGGGTGAGAGCTTACCAAAAATGATTGTTAGATTGGTGAGGAGAGGAAGAAGGTGGAGTGTCTATGAATAGAATTTTGTAGGGCACAAATCCCTAAAAAACTAATTGGGTCAAGATGTTGGGCCAAGAATTGCTTTCTATTTGGACTTAAAAGTAATGGACCTCAATGGATTTGGATAAAAAGAATTAAAATTTTGATTTGGACTTAATTGCATTGGGCCAATGTAAATGGATTTCAAATAATTGGACTTAAAATAATTATAGAACATATATTTTACTTAATTTACTAAAATTCGGATTTAAACAAAATAATAAGGAATCGATAATTTAAAATTATTCGAAAATGAATTCGATTCGAAATAAAGTAAATTCGTTTATAAAGGCTAGACGAACGCGTTTTCACTTAACGATAGGATTTAAAATTTAACGGCACATTTTTCGAGAATAATTTTATTTTATTTATAAATTCTCGGTCGCTACAACTTTACTCCCTTAAAAATAATTTCGTCCTCGAAATTTAAACTTACTTGTTCTAAAATATCTGGATACTTGGCCAGAATCTCTTCCTCTTTCTCCCAGGTAGCTTCATCAATATCCTGTCTACCTCATTGGACTTTGACTAAAGGAATCTCTTTGTTTCTTAAGACATGGACTTTTCTATCAATAATACACATAGGTGTCTTCTCATAAGACAGATTCATCTGAATCGAAAAAGTCTGAAAATTTACCGCGTGATTTGGGTCGTGGATATATTTTCTCAATAAGGAAACGTGAAAAACATTGTGTACGGCCGATAGTCGGGTGGCAACGCCAAACGATGAGCCACGTTACCTACTTTCTCTAATATTTCGAATGGTCGGATAAAATGGGGTCTTAACTTCCCTCTCTTGCCAAAACAGATAATTCTTTTCATATGAGCTACTTTAAAGAATACTTTCTCTCCAATTGTAAACTCCAAGTATTTTCTCCTTTTATCCGCATAGCTTTTCTGTCTGTATTGTGCGGCTTTGATCTATAGTCTAATCTTCTCAATAGCCTCAACGATCTTCTCAATCAATTCTGGACCCAAAATTCTCCTCTCGCCTACTTCATCCCAATATACTCGTGATCGACATCATCGTCCATAAAGTGCCTCATATGGTGTCATACCAATAGTAGCCTGAAAACTATTATTGTAGGCAAATTCCACTAATGGAAGATGAGTCTCCCAATTACCACTCAAGTCTAGTACACAGGCTCTAAGCATATCCTCTAGTGTCTGAATAGTGCGTTCAGACTATCCATCGGTCTGGGGATGGTAAGCAGTACTAAAATTTAATTTAGTACCCATAGCTACCTGTAAACTCTTCCAAAATCTCAAAGTAAATCTCGGACCTCTATCCGAGACAATGGAAATTGGTACTCCATGAAGTCGAACGATCTCTCTAACATACAATTGGGCTAACTGGTCTACATTGAGAGTCATTCTAATCAGTAGGAAATAAGCTGACTTCGTAAGTCGGTCTACAATAACCCAAATAGCATCATATCCTTTCACCGATTTCGGTAACCCTGTTACAAAATCCATGGAAATCTTCTCCCATTTCCATTCTGGTATATCCAAGAGATTTAATAATCCTGACGGTCTCTGATGCTCAGCCTTAACTTGCTGACACGTCATGCATCGAGAGACAAACCTTGCAATGCAACCCTTCATGTTTCTCCACCAAAAGGTATTGCGCAAATCACGATACATCTTTGTCCCTCCTGGGTGGCATGCATATGGTGCTGAATGAGCTTCTGTCAAAATCTCATTTTTTATATGCTCATCTTTCAGTACACAGATACGCCCTCTGAACATAAGTGCTTTATCAGCGGCAATCTCAAAACCTATTCTCTTGCCAATCCCAACTTCGGATCTGATCTTTTCTAGAAATTTATCTTCGGCTTGAGCCGTCACAATCCGACCTCTCAAATCTGGTTTAACGGTCAGATTTGCCATTCTAATAGGTCCTTGGACTGATGGGGCTTGCACTTCAATTCTTAAATTCTGAAAATCTCGAATCAATTGATCTTGCGTTGTTCCCAAAGCTGATAATTGTCCCGCATTCTTTCTGCTCAAAGCGTCTGCAACCTTATTTGCTTTACCCGGGTGGTAAAGAATGGTGCAATCATAATCTTTTACCAACTCTAGCTATCGACGTTGTCTCATATTTAGTTCCTTCTGAGTGAAGAAGTACTTAAGACTCTTGTGATCGGTGTAAATCTCACATTTACTACCATACAGATAGTGTCGCCAAATCTTAAGAACGTGCACTACAGCTGCGAGCTCCAAGTCATGCGCCAGGTAATTCTTTTCATGTGGCTTCAATTGTCTTGAAGCATAGGCTATCACTTTGCCATGCTGCATCAATACACAACCTAAGCCTTGTTTGGATGCATTGCTATAAATAACGAAACCATCAGACCCATCTGGTATAGTCAGCACTGGTGCTGAGACAAGTCTTTTCTTAAGTTCCTGAAAGCTTTGTTCCCACTGTTCGGTCCACATAAACTTAACTCCTTTCTTGGTCAATTGAGTCATAGGACCTGCTATTTTAGAGAAACCATCTATGAATCGCCGATAGTATCCGACTAATCCAAGAAAACTTCTCACATCTCCAACATTTGCAGGTGTCGGCCAATTCGTTACAGTTTCAACTTTAAAAGGATCAACTTCGATGCCTTTGGCTGTAACATTATGACCCAAAATTCACACTTCTTGAATTTGGCGTACAACTTTTCTGCTCTCAGTGTTTCCAATACAATCCTCAAATGTTCTGCATGCTGTGCCGAATCTCTGGAGTAGATCAATATGTCATCGATAAAAACAATAACGAATTTATCAAGATACTGATGGAAGACTCTGTTCATCAAGTCCATAATATCGCAGGTGCGTTCGTGAGTCCGAAAGGCATCACTACAAACTCATAATGTTCATATCGTGTCCTGAACGCTGTTTTTGGTACGTCAGTTGACGAAACCTTTAGCTGATGGTAACCAGATCTCAAGTCAATCTTGGATAAAATAGATGTACCTTTCAACTGATCGAATAAGTCATCGATCCTAGGGAGAGGATACTTATTCTTTATCGTCAACTTGTTAAGTTCTCGATAGTCGAGTACATCCTCATACTTTCATCATTCTTCTTTACGAACAGAACAGGTGCTCCCCATGGATATACACTTGGTCTGTTGAAACCTTTATCTAGCAATTTCTCCAATTGCACCTTCAGTTCTTGCAATTTCTTTAGCGCCATACGGTACGGAGCTTTAGAAACGGAGGCAGCTCCTAGTACCAAGTCAATGGAAAATTCCACTTGTCTATCGGCGGAGTACTGGGTAGATCATCTAGAAAGACATCACCGTACTCACATACTACTGGTATTGATTCCAGAGTAATCTCCTCTACGGGTTTGTCTTGCAAACTAACCAAAAAGCCTTGACAATTGTCCTTGGCTAAAAACTTCTCGGCTTGTAAAGTGGAGATAAGGTGAGGAAGTGACTTGATCCTCGTCCCATAAAACCTGAATACTTCTTCACCATTCTTGAGAAAAATGACCTCTTTTTCATGGCACATGATTGCTGCACGATTGGTGTTGAGACAATCCATACCCAGAATAATATCGAAATCTTTCATTCGAATAATATTCAAGTCTGCCTCCAAAACTTGACCATCAAAAATTTCTTTTAACGGCCTTGACTATCTTATTCATATCGATAGTACTTCCGACGGCAAACTAACCTCGGGAGTACTACCAGTCTCTACTCCTATCAGGTTCAGTCTTTCTAAACATGCAACAGATATAAATGAATGTGTAGCTCCCGAGCCTATTAGGACATATACATGTATCTCAGAAATAGATAGTATACCTGATATCATATTAACATGCTCAAGATAGGAAGGAAAATATGGTATGGAAAGCAGTTAAGACACGTACAAGAATACCAGAGTAACTAGTATACCTGCAATCACGTCGGAATCCTCGACTGCATCCATAGCAAATACTCTTGCCTTCCTCTTCCTGTTCTGGTCTGGGTTCGTCCTCTGATTGGAACCCTGGGCGGGCTGAGCACAACAGTCCGATGCGAAGTGACATGACTAGCCACACTTGTAGCAGACACCCTTTCCAAAAAAGGCATTCTCCTTTAAGCATCATTTGGCACTTAGGGCAGGGTGGAATAAATTGGACATCTGCCTCCCTGTTGGTCCTGGATTATCCTTCTTAATGAATGCCCGATTTCGGTTCTGATTTTGGCCGCAGCTCGGACCTTGCCACTTTTCTTTCCTAGGTTTCTCTGCTCATAATGATTTCCTTGAGTTCTCGTCCTCCCACCGGCATAGGCTACTGCTTGAGCCTTCTTTACTACCTCCCGATAAGTCGACAGCTCATGTGAACTGACAATTTGTCTAACATCAGAGCGTAGACCCCTCTCAAATCGTCGAGCCTTTTTGAACTCCGTCTCCACCAGATGTGGAGCATAGCATGACAATTCTTCAAATTTCCTCTCGTATTCAGTTATGTCCATTTCACCTTGTACCAATCGCAGAAATTCAGCCTCTTTGTGATCTCTGAGAGCTTGTGGGAAGAACTTGTCCCTGATCTCCTCCTTGAAATCATCCCAAGTCAGAGCTGCTTGTTGTTCTTCGCTCCTTGTGCGGGATACGGATTCCCACCAAAATCATGCTCTACCGACTAACATGAATTCTGAACAGCCTACTTTCTTGTATTCAAAGCAGGCTATGTGCTTGAAAATCTTCTCGATGGCCTGGAGCCACTCTTCCACCGCCAGTGGACCATCTCCGCTGTCAAACATAGGAGGGCTGTATCTTCTAAACTGTTCAATTACTGGTACTACGAGGTTGGGGTTGACTGGTTGTGGAATTTGTCTCATTTCCTGCACAGCCCTGAGTAATTCCCGGATGATATCGATTTGAGTAGGTGGTGCCATGACCTTTATAAAATTAAAGGTAATTTGTAATAGTTGATTAGGCATGTAAACAATAAAAGATAACTCGAATGACGAAAAATAGGATTCAAACATCATTTCATTCATAACTCAATTTCTTTTGGTACGGGTACATGAGTAGGAAGGCATGTATGCCAAACATTTTCATTTTTTTATAGAATGATGTCAAACCTACTCTAGATCCTATCTCTCTATTCTCCTTCAATTATACATGATTAGATGTCTGAGAATTCTCCGAGCACTGGATCAGCTTCTTCTTCCGGGTCTTCTTCGGGTTCCTCCTCGGGGTCTTCTTCTGGTTCTTCTTCGGGAACATCATCGGGTATTAACCCATCATCTTGCCCAAGTTCGGGCTCGGGCTCGGGCATTGGCTCATGTTCTGGGTCCCCTTCAGGTGCAATCCCAAAGCGATGCTCAAAATACATGGGTCAATATGTCACAAATCTCACGCAGAAGGTGTCATACCCAATCTCCACATTAGGCGACACTAGAGCATCTATGTATATGCTGCGAGCTACCTCCGCGTAGTCGTCCCGGAAGGTCGAGAGTAAATGATGGATCGATCGGTGATCATTGGTCACATAGCCATGATGTATGGCCCGATCACGTACAATGTTTAGCTGCTCTACGTGTTGGGCTATAGTCCAATCGAGTCTAGGCCTGAAACGATCATAGTATCTAACGACTTGTTCCGCGTCACTAGGTGCATTTCTACGGATAAGTGTCATGCCTTAAACCAATTATGCAAAGTCCAATTATGCGGGGTTATTCATCTCTCTTAGTTAAAATTAGGAGGACGTAAAAATTTAAAAACTCTTGTAAATTATGCACAAACTCGTCTTTCTTTCTAATTCGGATACGCTTTCTTTCTCTTCTTCTAAGTCTCGTAAATCGTAAAATAGGTATCCGAAATAAAATAACATTAAACTTCATAAACCTCTTTTACCTTCGGAGTTGGTGGATCGAATAATGGCAGTGACAACTCTCAGTCCTAATAATTAAATAATAAAAAAAAATCTCTTTGAAAATTTTCTCTTTTTTTGAAAATTTGCGAGTCTACAGAAATGCAGACCGACTCTGATACCAAGCTGTAGCACCCCGAGTTCCGTTAACCCGAATTGCCACGTTATCGTCTTTTGTCCTAATTTAATAATAAAAAATTTGCAAAAATAACCTAATTGCTAAAATCACATCCCATTCGTAATGGTAAATATCGTCGGCAACAAAACTCATTTAGATAATTTAGAATAATCGTTTTAAAATTCAAATCTCATGTTTTTTGAAATAAAAGAAATAACAAAGTACGTTAACAATATTTCAAATGCGGAAATTTCGTAAGCAAATAACTACAACTCCCAATTTATGCTACCACTGCCCATCACATCCGAACATCTCCGAAATCTGCAATTATTGTTAAAATAACGAAATGAGTATTTCGAAGAAATACTCAGTAGACTCATCGCCGATAATTAATTTACAAAATAACTGAACACATGCTTATGCAATATATAACGTGACATCATCATAATCATCTTTGGCTCATTTTCTTGAAAATCATAGGCTCTTTGAAAACATAGGGTGTGTGTAGTCTCGTCTCGTGCATTTAAGCACATAAGTTATGCATAACATTCTCATCTTATCTCATAAGATATTCTCGTCTTTCTCATGCATTAAAGCATATAAGTTATGATAAGCAGAACAACATCATATATCTTATATGACATATTCTCTTCTCATGCATTAAAGCATATAAATCACGTAAATTCACATAAGACATTCAATTATAATTTAAACTAATTAATGGAGGCGAGTCACCTCAATAATCTCGAGTTACGTGTAAACGTGAAGCAAAAAGTGATCTCAAACTCTTAATCGTCGGTACATTTCGTCTAGCCAAAATGGAAAATGAGTTTTGAATTAGTATTTCGAAACTTTAAAGTTTTAACGTGATAAAATAAAGTTTAAGGGTTTAATTGAAAATTTGTGAAACTGAAATAAATAGCTTAAAATGATAAAATAAAGTTTAGGGGCTCAATTGAAATTTTATTAAATCTCAAAATAAAAGTTTAAGAGCTGAAATAGAAATTTTTAAAAGTTAGGGACTAAACTACAAATCTTATTAAAACTGAAAATAAAAACTAAAGGGCAGAAATAATAATTTCTAAACTTGGGGACTAAATTGAAATTAATTAAAACTGAAAATAGGAGTTTAAGTACTGAAACAGTGACTTTTAAAGATTTTGGGACTAAATTGAAAGTTTTATGAAACTGTAATTTAAATACATAAAACTTAAAAACTGAAAAATGAAATTTTCTAAACTGCATGACTAAAATGAACAACGTTTGAAACTAAGGGCGAAAAGAATAAAATAAAACAATTAAAAAGGTAAATTTCATTCTCTCTCTCCCATTCCCGTCTTACAGAGGCGCCGGTGGCACCGGTGTTCATGGTAAGTGTGGGGGGGTTTCAATTTCTTGATTTTCGTGGTTTTGGGGGTTGTTTGGGGCATTGGGTGCACAGTCCGAAAACTTTCGAAGCTGGAGGGTTCGATTTTCTTGGTGGAATCGAGGTAAGTATTCTGGGTTGTTTGGGTGTCGATTTTGATCAATTTTTGGTGGTGGTGGTTTGAGTGTTGGCAATGAGTTGGGGTTCAGTTTTGGGCTATTGGCCGTGAGTTGGTAGTGTGGTTGTTCGTGGGTTGCCTTGGTGGCCAGTGGGCTTGGGGGTGCTGGGCTCGTGAGGATGAGGTAATGCTGCTGGTGGTTGAGCTACGGAGGGTTTGGGCAGTGAGTTTGTCTTGAGGTTGAGGGTGTTGGTGGTGTTGTAGTGAGTTGAGGTTGGTTTGTGTGACTGTTTGCATCGATGAGGAGCTGTTTTCAGCTCGTGTGTTTGAAATGAGTTCGAATGGTGGCTAGAGTTTGTGGGTCGGAGCTAGTTTGGTGGTTGTTTGGTTGTTGGTTGTTCTTGGTTTTGAGGTGAGGGCGGTGAGAGGTGGTGGTCGTTTTGCAGTGAGGTTCTGGTTGGTCTTGGTTTGGAGAGGTTGGTGAATGGTGTTGTTGAACTGCATTGTGCAGTGGCTATGGTGTGTGAGTTTGTAGCTTGGGGAGCTCACTATTGATGCTAGAAATGGTCGTTCTAGTATCAATGGTGACCCAAAGTGAAATGGAGTTGAGAGTGTGAGTGGGAGATGGTGTTGATGCTAGAAATTGATGTTCTAGCATCCACATTAATCTCCAAGATTTGAGGAAAAGGGAGAGAGCTTACCAAAAATGATTGCTAGATTGGTAAGGAGAGGAAGGAGGTGGAATGTCTATGAATAGAATTTTCTAGGACAAAAATCCCTAGAAAACTAATTAGGCCAGGATGTTAGGCCGAGAATTACTTTCTATTTGGACTTAAAAGTAATGGACCTCAATGGATTTGGATAAAAAGAATTAAAATTTTGATTTCGACTTAATTGCGTTGGGCCAATGTAAATGTATTTCAAATAATTGGACTTAAAATAATTTAGAACATATATTTTACTTAATTTACTAAAATTCGGATTTAAACAAAATAATAAGGAATCGATAATTTAAAATTATTC
Source organism: Fraxinus excelsior (assembly GCA_019097785.1). Lineage (NCBI taxonomy): Eukaryota > Viridiplantae > Streptophyta > Magnoliopsida > Lamiales > Oleaceae > Fraxinus > Fraxinus excelsior. The sequence continues at coordinate 24,363,793 of CM032625.1, read as the reverse complement.
GAAAATGAATTCGATTCGAAATAATTTAAATTCGTTTATAACGGCTAGACGAACGCGTTTTCACTTTAACGATATGATTTAAAATTTAGCGACACGTTTTTCGAGAAAATAATTTTATTTTATTTAAAAATTCTCGGTCACTACAAATGGAATATTCAACTTGAACATTACTGAATTATCTCATCTCAAGTAGTCGTCCCACATTATTTAGTTCTCATCATTTGAAAATGTGTTGATCGGGAGGAATAAGCTAACAACGCCTAGTAAGCAAACCTCATGCATATAATTCAAGCTTATGATACGCATATGCATTACTTAAAATAGGCCTATTCCCCCTAATGTATCCCCCTTTCTTTCATTTCCTTTAAAAGAACTTTAATATTAACGTTGTGAGTTCATTCAGTGTATCTTCTAGACAATCAAAATGTGGTGGTCAATTATTATTTAGAACTCGATTTAATCTACCAGTAGTACCACAAAGTAGAGCTGTCAATGGATTGGATTTTGATCTGAATCCAATGAAATTAATAGGAGATGGATTCAGGGTCTTAGTCTGATAACTCAATCAAGATATGAGTCCAATAATTAGTTAACTAAATGAATCAAATATGGATATAGGTCAATCCAATCCGATTTATTATAAATAATTGAGTCGGTAAAATATTTTTATGGCATGTTATATGTGGCAAAAATAAATAAATTTGGAATTAAAAAAATCATCAAATTCAAAACATAAAAAATTGAAAATTTTATAATTATTAAACCAGTTTAAAATTTGGAAAAATTGGAAAAAAATTAAATAAATAAAAAGTTGATTCCAATATTTTTTTTTTGGCCTAATTTCTTTAATCTCGGATTGGATTATCGGATCGGATCGGATATCCAATAACATAGTAAAACGGATATAGATTTAACAATCAAATATCCGTTAGATTATTCTTATTGAATAGGATGGGATATAAGCAGATTCGATTCATATCTGATTCATTTAAACCCTAGCACAAAGCGATTAACATTAGGCACTAGACATTCAAAATTCAATATTAGTCATGCAAGCCGTCTTCCACAACCCATTTCCTGCTCACACATTTAATGACATAAACATACACCGCTTTAAAAATAATCGGGATGCATATCTTTTTAAAATATTTTTTGCCACATTGACATTTAAAAATTCTTTATTTCATGAAATTTCATGCTTGCTTATGGATGAATTAACATGCATAAATGATCGTTAAAAACATTTACGATAGGTACATTACCAGGTACATTGAGTTTTGTTAAACGTATCCCCTTTTATGATAGGTATATTACCAGGTGCACATTTCTGCATATTGAACTTTTCTAGAACACATCATATATAAGTCTTCTGAGAAATTCCCAACACGCCACGATTTCTATCACGATGTATTTCAATACCAAGCACATAAGTAACTTCTCCAAGATCTTTCATTTCAAGATTAGCATATAACATTTTATTTGTCTCATGAAGTAACCCCAAGTTACTGCTAGCAAGTAAAATGTCATCAACATACATGACAAAATAAATAAAATTTCTCCCATTGGTTTTAAGATAAATGTATTGATCAACTTTATTTCAAAAAAAACCAAAAGAAGTCACAATCTGATGTTGCCTTCTTAAGGCCATATAAGGATTTATTCAACTTATATACCTTTTCTATTCCCTTCACAACAAACCTTCAGGTTGTCTATGTAAACCCTTTTTCGAAAGATCTCCATTCAGAAAATTTGTCTTAACATCCATCTGATGAAGCCCTAGATTATAATGTCTCACAAGTGTCATGATAATTCAAAAAGAATCTTTGGACGAAACAGGTGAAAATGTTTCATTATAATCAATGCCCTCTCGTTGAGTGAACCCTTTTGCAACCAATCTCGCCTTCTTTCGTTCAACATTCCCTTTTGGGTCCAATTTGCTTTTGAAGAGCCACTTATTATCTATGACTTTAGCACCCGGTGGAAGTTTAACAAGTTCCCAAACTTTATTCTGTTCCATAGAATTAATTTCATCTTCCATAGCATTTATCAATTATGTGACTCAGGACTTGTCAATGTTTGATTAAAAGTAACAGGGTCAACAATATGCCTAATATTAAAATCATTCTCTAACAAATATGTAATATAATCACTGGGCAATGCAAACCTTCTTTTCCTTTACGATCTCCTAACATGTGGCTCAGGAACTGACTCAATCATTGTTAGTGGATGAACCTGAAGTTCCTCTTGTTGTCAAGGTTCTTCATTAACAATTTCGGCTGGTTGAGGTATAACTCTCTAGTGTGTGACAGGAGTTGGAACAATAACTGGATTCGGTTCAACAAAAAAATTCATTTAACATAGAACTCTCACTATCACCAAAATCATTTCCAAGAATTTCACAGTGATTAACTCAACAATTCTGGGACCACAATTTGGACAATACAACTTATATCATTTTGATGTGTCTGGGTACCCAATAAAGTAACCATGAGTGGATTTTGGGTCTAATTTCTTCTCAGAAGGATAATAAATTCTCACCTCAGCTGGACATCACCAAACTCTAAAATGAGCCAAACTTGACTTACGTCTTGTCCATAACTCGAAAGGCATCTCTGCAACAGCTTTACTCGGAACTTTGTTCAAAATATACATAGCAGTCTTTCCCTTTACGATCTCCTAACATGTGGCTCAGGAACTGACTCAATCATTGTTAGTGGAGGAACCTGAAGTTCCTCTTGTTGTCAAGGTTCTTCATTAACAATTTCGGCTGGTTGAGGTATAACTCTCTCGTGTATGACAAGAGCTGGAACAATAACTGGATTCGGTTCAACAAAAAAATTCATTTAACATAGAACTCCCACTATCACCAAAATCATTTCCAAGAATTTCACAGTGATTGACTCAACAATTCTGGTACCACAATTTGGACAATACAACTTATATCATTTTGATCTGTCTGGGTACCCAATAAAGTAACCATGAGTGGATTTTTGGTCTAATTTCTTCTCAGAAGGATAATAAATTCTCACCTCAGCTGGACATCCCCAAACTCTAAAATGAGCCAAACTTGACTTACGTCTTGTCCATAACTCGAAAGGCATCTCTGCAACAGTTTTCCTCGGAACTCTGTTCAAAATATACATAGCAGTCTTCAAGGCTTCACCCCATAGATATTCAGGCAAACTCGTTCTACTCATCATTCTCCTAACCATGTCTTTAAGACTCCGATTACGTGTTTAAGAAACGTTATTCTGTTCAGGTGTTCCTGACATGGTGTATTGAGGCACTACGTCACACCCTTGTAAAAACTTTGCAAAATCACCAATGTTTTGACTAAACTCATTGTACTTCTCATAGTACTCACCACGCCGGTCAAATTTTACAACTTTGATGATTTTCCCACATTATTTCTCTACCTCTATTTTGAAAATCTTAAATTTATCAAGTGCATGAGATTTATCAAATAAACATATACATATCGCGAGAAATCATAAATGAAAGTTATAAAATATTTGTTCACACACATGGTGGAAGGTAAAGGTCCACCGATATAGTATGTATTAAGTCCAAAATACTATCACTCCTAGTGGAACCTTTCCTCGTGAATTTAGTCAACTTTCCTCTTATACAATCCACACAAATGTCAAAATTAGAGAAGTTGAGATGGAAGTATCTCAACTTTAACCAATCTCTCCATCCCACCCTTTGAAATGTGACATAAACGCTTATGCCACAACATGGAGGATGATTCACGCCTTTTCTTTGACACATTGGCAACACATGAGACTTCACCAAAAGAAATCAAAGATAATTTATATAAATCATCACATAAGAGGTCATTTCAAATCAAACGAGAATCTTGAATTTCAACCATTCCTTTACCAAAATTAAAGGAAAAACCAGAAGCATCAAGTTTCGACATAGAAATTAAATTATGTCTCATTGTCGGTACAAAAATAGTATTCTCTAAAACAAGTGAGAAACTAGACTCCAAAGACAACTTCGCCACTCCGATGAACTCAACCTTCACTTGAACTCCATTCCCAACGCACAAGCATACTTCATTCTCACTTGGCATTCGTTTGCTTGTGAACCCCTGTAAGGAATTCGCAATATAAATACTGGTTCCCGAGTCTAACCACCAAGAATTCAAAGGAACATCTATAAAAGAAGACTAAAAACAAACTAAGGCCAAGGCTTCACTTGCACCATCATATCTCATATTCATCAGTTTGTCCATCATATCTCCAGTTTCAGCTTTATCAAACTCAACAAATCTCACTCCTATGGCATCCACTAAACCTTTAGTATTTTTATTATCCAAAATAGTAGACAATTGACTCAAAAGAGATGATGCCTTTAAAATTGTGGAAACATAAAATAACATATTTAATATCATCCAAACATAATGCATACATGCAATGGATGATAACATATTCATCTAATTAACATGGGCTAAATTAGATGGTATCTAATCAAAGTAAAAATCAAATGAACATTATTACGGTAAGAACATAGTTGCATCATTATAAAGTCACATTTGAGCTGACAATATAACACGCTATAAAGTACTCTTAAAACACAAAATGAAGTTAGTTAACAAAACATATTGATTTTTGAAACACCAATACCTTTGAGCATATGGAGATTTCTAGACTAAGTAAACTCGTTAATTGTCTTATGCCAATTTCCAAAAAATATCATATATAATAACACCTTCGGCAAGATACTATATGTAATAATTCAAAATTATGATGCTAACGTCCATTTTTTTTAAAAGAAAACCAAATAAAAAAAATGAGTGTGCCACTTTGACCACTTTTATTTCAAAATATTTTTCATAATGGGAGCACTAGGATAGACTTGAAATCCATGGAAAATTCAATAATGATAATCACATAACATAATCACAATCATTAACTGACGAAAAGCAAAATTTATGCACGATTGTGCGATGAAATTGGCAATCAAATTTAAATGAAATTTAAATGGACAAAAATAATAACAACATTTAAATATTTCAATAAAATATAAAGTCGTCAATTTCAAATATATGGGTGTGTTTGAACCACGTTATTTTGAAAGAATGTATTCTAGAATAGTAAATAAATGGAGAATGTGTGGTTGAAAAAGAAGGAAAAATTATTGATGTGATAGAAAATATTATTTTATTGAAAAATGTGTGGTTGAAAATGAATAGAAGAATGAAAATGAAAATTTTAATGTGTACCATAGATGGACATATTAATTTTAATTTTAGGTCAAAATTGAAATATACGTTGATCAAATTTAAAAATCTCATTTTATAAATTCAAATTCAATACTTCAAAATTGCAAAATTGATCCTAAAATTAGAATTATGAAAAGGGCCTCAAAATATAGAAATTACAGATTAGGTCCCTTTTCTTTAAAAATCTCAAAATGGCCTTTTTCATTAATTGTAGGCAAGCCCCCACAAAATTAGAAATTGCAGAGAGGCCCCCGTCTCCAAAATTGACTGTCCCCCAAAACTATACACTTGATCATGACATCAGCCAGTTCTTGGGAGTCCAATATATTCTTGAACTTTCTATGTAGAGTGAGTGAAAATCAAGAACAGTTGAATACATTAAAACAAAGATAAACCCGTCAAAACAAATCTATTTAAATTAGCATAACTGTTAATAATCCAACCTACAGCTATTAAACGATTGGCAAGTCACTGACCCATCATACAAATTCCTAAAAATCCACAATATATTTAAGTTTTTATAGTTTGACAGAAACAAAATGAAACCCTTAACTTATACCAAAGAAAATAAAGTGAAATTTTGAACACGCAGTCGGCAGGAGATGTTGGAGAAAAATTATACACCTATAATATATGCACGAGAGATGTTGAGCTGTTGGATGATGCTCACAATAATAATAATAACCATACAACGCGAGGAGAAGAAGAGGAGGAAGAAGAAGAGGAGGAGGAGCAGAGGCGAAGGGCAGGGGCAAAGACGGCCTGGGGTAGTTTTTAATCAATTCGAGCCACAATTTTTTTTATTTTTATTTATTTAAAGGATTCTAATCTCAGCACGCAGCTCTAATACCAATTATTGTAATTATTTCAATGATCATGCTAAGAATAAGAGTCATATATATTAATTGATAGTTCGAAATTCATACATACGAAAGACATTATTATGTATGAATATTACCAGCTAGATCTTCCTCTCATTGTTCATTAAAATAATCAGCCGTCAATGGGACAAGCCAATAAACAATATAGAGAGGAGAGATGACCTAGCTATTATATATGGGAAATTATAAAGCCGGCTTATTACCGACTCTAACCCTAATTATGGTTTACATCATTTCGACTCCCATACTTAAAATTACCACATTATAATAATAAAAACTCGTAAGGTATACAACGACCCAAGTGATCATGACATATTGAGCTTAATCACGGTCTTATTGCAAAACCATACATCTAACCCGTAAAATTCGCAACCAAATGGAATCCCACATAATAGAATTATTCTAACAGCAAATACTTCCAAGTTTTAATGGACAAACTCTACTAGTTGAATGGGATTTGTCGAGCTTTCTACTGGTTCAGCTCTTCTATAATTCTCCTTCACTATGGAATCTAGCGAACTGTGATTATGATTGTCTGCGTATACCATATGTATTACGAGATGAATGGGTGCAGCTTCGATATTTAGTTCAGTTGACAATATGTGTTGCGGCACTTCTCCGCTATAGCTCTATTTCCTTTAACTTCCCTCACTTCATAAGGTGTGGGAAACTTCAGTGAATAATGTTACATTGAGATGATTGCCTTTATATTGAAATGTAGAGAATGTACCATGAGAGCGTTATAAGGTGAAGGAGAGCTAATCACCATGAATTCTATTGTGACTTTGGCCTTTTGAGGAGATTATGTTGGGAGTGCGACCAAAGTCCTACATTGGTTAGAAATGAGAAATATTATGGGTTTATAAGCATAGACAATATCTCTATTGGTATGAGGTATTTTGGGGGTAAAGCTCAAAAGCAAATCCATGAGGGTTTAAGCTCAAAGTGGACAATATCATGCCAATGTGGAGATATGTGGTATCCATAAACCTAAAAAGTAGTATCAGAGCGAAGCCCAAACTTAGCCATGTGGATGAATTCCTCGGAATGCCGAATGAAGGTGGTAAGCTTTGGTTTGCTCGTGATGGGATCCGTGGATGAGCTTTATTGGATAGGCGGTGTGCTTCGGAAGTTTCATGGATGTGTCCTGACCCCAACATGGTGAAGAAGAGAGTGGAGAATCTTAGTTGGTAGAGAGTGGATGGATGGATGATCGTTTGAGGAGAGATTCGGTGGTCCTTTGTTCAAGGGGAAAATTGTTGGGAGTGCGATCAAAGTCCCACATTGGTTAGAAATGAGAAATATTATAGATTTATAAGTATGAACAAAATCTTCATTGATATGAGGTCTTTTAGGGGTAAAGCTCAAAAGCAAATACATGAGGGTTTAAGTCCAAAATGGACAATATCATACCAATGTGGAAATTTGTAATGTCCATAAACCTAACAGATTATCCTACCTCAATGGCTATTTTGATCTTCCCTTTGAGCATACCATTTAGCTTAAGAATGGAACTTGAGTAAGGTTGTAAGAAATGCAATGGGATTCCCATCCAATTGAGGATATATGTGTAGAGTATGTTGAGGGAGCTTTCTATGTCGACCTATATTTTACGTATATTTACTTTTGCAATAAGTAGGGTGACAACCAAAATGCATGGATAAGGATGCGGATTTGCTTTGACCTCATTAAAGGAAAGGTGGTCATCTTATGGCCTCTTTCAATGTCTATGCATGATACCTCTCATGGTCAGTTGGCCGAGATAAGCTTTTTCAACTCGACTTCTTTAGCAATGTACTTCCCCTGTAACATGTTGACTCGTGCAGTCGTGCCTTATGAAGGTCGATGTTGAAGGTCCTAGCATCAGCTTGGACATCTCATACCACCCCAACCCCTCTTGAAGTGGGGAATTTCTTGCATTATATTGAGGTGGTGGCCTTTAGTTCGTGTAATATTGGTCTTCTCAGGATTGCATTGTAGTTGGAGGGTAAATAAGCAATTATAAAATCTGTGATAGTTCTCTGTTGACAAAGTAGATCTCCCAACTTGACTCTGAAGGCGATCGGATCTTTCGTCTTAATTGGATTACTTGTAAAACCTTGCAATAGCCTGGGTAAGGACGAAGGTGTTTTTGTAAAATCCCCCTTCGTTCCAAGGTCTTTAAGTATAATATATTGACAAAAGAAATGGGTTAAAATCCCCACTATGGGCTGGGCAGGTCGAGCAGGTTGGAAAAGAGGCGAAGCTGAGTGTTAGGCTCACCTGTTTGAGAAATATGGTAACTACCCATAATTATCTATTTTTTTTAATTTAATAAGTTCAAAAAGTTATATGTAGACTCTTCGTAAAACAAATGGGTTTTTATATATTTTATACTTGGAAAAAATTCATGGATCATGCATTTACTTTATCAAAATCAAAAATCAGGTCACAAAGTTTAAAATTGCAAAAATCAGGTTTTTTAAATTAATTAATTATATTTCACAATTATTATATTATATTAAATATTTAATTGTAATATAATATAATTGACCCACCCACCCCACCCCCACTGCTCCGGCGACCAGCGACTACTCCGGCCACACTTAATTTCGACAAATATTTTACGGCGACTGCTCCAATTCCAAGGTCACAGATTATTTTGAGGTCACAGATAAAAAATTTATAGGTCACAGATTTTTAATTGATCACAGATTAAGAAAATTTGTTGGTCACGGATCATTTTATTGGTCATAGATCAAAAAAATTATGTCACAGGTCACGTATTTTCAAATTTGTGGGTCACAGATTCCTTATTTAGTCACAAATTATCAATTTTAAAGTCACAGTTTAATATCTAAGTCACAGATATCAAAAAATCGTCACGGTTCAATAGCTAGGTCACAGACACCCAAAATCCAAACACACGTCCCCCAATCCCAGCTCATCACCAATACTTGGTCACAGGTCGACCAAATAGTTGGTCACAGACACTTTGTCACATTTGTTGCCGACCCTAATCCCTAAACCACCCACCAATAATAACACCACCAACCACCCAAACCACCAGCGTCGCCACCTAACACGTCACCACCACAACCACAACCACAACCACAACCACCGCCATAATAAATCAAAACACCCAACCCATCGCCGCCCGCACCAAGAAAAACACAACCACCGCCCGTCAACCCCGCCACAAATCCGTCCCACAAATCAGCCCAACCACCAACACACACCACAGATCCGCCCACAAATCAGCCCAACCACCAACACTGGTAGAAGCCAAAATCTGCAGCAGCCCAGATCCGGCAGAAGCCAAGATCTGGCAGCAGCGTCGCAGCAGCAGCGCCTGTCGCAGCTGCTGTTCAGCAGCGCCTGCGACGCTGCTGCACGGCAGCTGCGTCGCCGTTCAGCAGCAGGGAAGGGGGGAAGGGGAAGAGGGAGGAGGGGGAGGGAGAAGGGAGAAGGGAAGGGGAGAGGCAGGCGATGGCCGGGGCGGGCGGTGGCGGTGGCGGTGAGAGATGAGAGAAATGAGATAAAATGAAATGAAATGAATTAGGGTTTGGTTAGAGTTTTATATTTAAATAAAGTTTGTGGGGGTAGGTAGGAGTGTGGATATATATTTAATTTAATTTAAAAATATTATTATTAATATTAATTGTGAAATTAAAACCTGATTTTTGATTAAATAAAGTATAAACCTGAATTTTAAAAACATAAAACTAAACACCCGGTTTAGTGTAATTTCCTCTTTATACTTTAATAAACTTAATGGATTATTTATTTAAAATCGACCCATCCAGCTCAATTAAAACAAATTTTTAATGTCCGTAAAATTTTCTAGTGAAAAATAAATAATTCAAACCTGTTATTTCCCACCAAACTGTTAATACGGGTTGTACACTTGAGTGTCTGACCTCAATAAGCAGACATATACTTGCCGAGAATCGTGGAGTGCTCTTGTCGCAAAAATATGTCATTCTTGAAATATGTTCTATTAAGAGAGACTTCCCTTTGTGTGGTCGTCATCCCTGTAGGAGACACTACACTTCTTATCGAAGTGAGGTTTTAGCGTATCTTCGACTTTGAATAGAATTTCGAATTGTTGAAGAATATATTAGCTTGAAAGATATAATAAAATAACTTTAACACGAGTTATAATATTGTCAAGTAAGGAACACGTAGTTGAAGACATGTTTATCTATCTTCTATATATTTTTTTTATCATTCCCCTTAAAATTACATCTCATTCTAACGATACCTATTTTCTATTTATAATTGATGTTGAGGATTATGGAGGGGTCAAATGTTCATCCAAATTTCCAATTAGGACTGTGAGTAAAATTGCCAAACTAGAAAATCGATATTGAAACTGTTGATTTGATACTTTGTGAATCCGTTAACACTACAATTTTGAAATAAGTCAAACCCTTGGTTAGATTTTCAGAATCTTAAAAGCCATATTGAAATTAGATCGAATTGTTTAAAATATAGAAATAAAAATATTTTTTTTTATTATTTTTGACCAAAAATGAGACCGGTAAATTACAATCTTAACCTTCAAAATAAAATATAGTTATTAAACTTTAACATAAAAATCAATCATTTGGTTAATTGTCCATTACTAAATACCAAAATTTTGTTATTGAAACTTTTATTTGATTTGTCGGTATTAGAATTTACAATTTGATAGTTTTGTTATCGTCAAGAAAGTATGAAAATATTAATATATAAATTTTTTTGTCATCAATAAAGTATGAAAAAAAAGTTTATAATTATCGAACTAGTGACAATAAAGTGAAAATGAAGAAAAAAAATACACAATCAATTTGAGATTTAAAACCGAAACAACTTTTATGTGAACTTTGAAAAAATTTCAAACCATTTAAAATGACTTAGTTGAAAAAATGTCAAAAATCGACGAAATCTGACCAGTTACACATCCCTACATAGGATTTTTTTGGTACCCACAGGCCATAGTGCTATGGAAGGATTTTCATTAAAAAAAAAAAAAAAAAAAAAAAAAAAAGGAAAGGGAAAAGAAAGAAAGAAAGAAAAGGAAGGGGATAATCTGATTTTACCGCGTCTTGAATATTTCCAAGTCATGTGAGTGCTACTTTATTTTTTCTCTTTTATTTGAATTGTTTTATCATTTTATTTGAATATTTGTTAAAAGTATTGTCATAAAGTTATATGATGGAAGTCTATTTTCTCTTCATATTTTAGGGCACATAGTATTCCTTTTGGATGTCTGAATTTCATAATTTTCCAATTATTCTAAGTATTTTCTCTTGTTTCTTCTAATTAATTCCTTAAAAACATAAGCGCGGGACATAAACCGAGTAATATATCAAGTTGACATCATTGTGAACAGTGGCATAATATATTTTGAGTTTGAGGGACGATCAAACTTACAAAATATCGAATTTATAAAATAAATATGAGGCAATTTTTTGCACACTTATTTTTTTCCAGATAACACGCACGCGCACACACCTAACTATGACAATTTCAGCAAAAAAAAAAAACTCGAGACTAACCAGAGCCTCGAAACATATCTAGTTTGGTGCCAACTACAACATGTGAGATTCCAGGAGCAAAAGGCAGAAATTCGGGGCTCCACCTACCAACAAATATCATTAAAAATTGTATTAAATAACATAATACTAGGATTTGGTAAAACAAATTAGACTTACCAAGAGTAATTGAAATTATACAACCTTCAAACTGTATTCACCTTCTTCAACGGGTAATATTATTTATACTACGAGAATCATAACAAAGACAACTTTAAAATAACGAATGTAAACTTAGACAACGCAAGAAAATAAAGCAGAAATTAGTATATGAACATACTTGAGAGTAGCCCATTAAGCAAAATTCATCTAAATGAGATATAAAAAGAACTAATTTAATACACATTTATGTATATTAAGAGAAATGAAAGAGTAATATACCCTTAGCGGCCATGGCGAAAACAAATAAACTTCTTTTGCTTTGCTTGTGCTGTAAATTCAACAGCTTTGGGTTGAGGTAAGTCTCCTGCTTTTGAAGAAATCAAAAATTGAAGAAGTTAGACCTCGAATTCTTTGAACATTACTGTTGGAATTAATTGATTGGTTTCATTAAATGTTGTACTTAATGAGTTAGTCATTGCAATTAATTTGAGTGAATTAGAAAAGTCTCCAATATAGGTCAATAAATTGATAAACCCATTTTCAGTGTCTTATATATGGTAAGGAATCTCACATCGAAAGTTTACAAGAAGAAAGACTTATTTATATAGTGAGATGTGTGTATAAGTTATAATTTAATAAGTAAACTACAACTTGGCTACCTTTGGTTAGCCACGAAGCACCACTCGCGCCGCGCCCCGGCCGCAGGTTGCGTCACTTCGTCCTACATGACAGTTGGTTCAGTTGGACGTACGTATGACATCTGCATGGCTGGTGACTGTTCGAAATTGGTGAATAGGCATGATGAATAGATACTACACTTCATGGTTTAACCTGGGCCGTCAGATCATGAAATAATGCGATCCAATGACTAAGACGAATCAGACCAAATGGCCCACTAGTTCATGAAATGTCACACACCCATTCATGGAGACACTTCAATCTCTATCAACAGAGACCTCTAGGTTCGTTTTTTGATACACCAAATCAATTACAAATCCATTATTTTCTAAATTCTCATCTCTATATTTTTCTTCCAAAATTCTCTCCTAAATTCGTGATTATTCTGTTTGAGTATGATCGTTCCTTCGTTCGACAGACAAATTTGGTATTGTGCAGTATTGACTTTGGAAGAAGTATTCTATCTTTGGAGACGGATGTCTATAATCTCGTTTGCACGTTGTTGGGGTAGAGATGTCAAACGGGTCGAGCTGCTTGTTGGCTTGGCTCTTGAAAATACGAGCAACGAATTGCTCGTGAGCTCGACGAGCCGAGTTGAGCTAGCGAGTGGCTCGTGAAAAATAAAAAAAAAATACGTGAAAAAGAAAAAAAATTCAAAAAAGCTCGTGGGCTAGCGGCTTGGTCCGTGGCTTGTGAGCTCACGAGCTCGTGAGTTAAAGGGTCGGGCCGAGCCGAGCATTGACATCTCTATGTTGGGGACGAAATCTGTCTTAAGGAGATTTGCTTTGGTATACCTCGCTCATCTACTGCTTATATTTCTGTTCTTTTATTTGTTTTTCGATTGTGCTAGTCGAATTTTTGACAACAATTACAACTCTTCCGAGTCATCCAGTGAGACAGCAAGGCGACAGTGATCTCCTCGATGAACCACTGAAATTGCAGAGTGAAAAAGCATTAGAGGCGACCATCGATGAAGTTTTCATTACCAGTTTCACCATTCTTCGCCCATAGAATTACACACACCGAGAATGAACATCAGTTCTTCGACGGGAGCAGAATGGATTAAATTGGTTTTGAGTAGAATTTCCCATAATTCATAAGAATTTAACAAAATTATATATTTAGATTTTAATGAATTTAATTGCATTTATTAATATTACGACAAAATGACATAATTTTTTTTTTTCGTTTACATTATCAATAGGAGTTTAATATCAAGTTGTATTGAGTGATAACATTGTGTAGTTATCATAAAGTGTCTTGTGTATTTATGTTGATTTTTCAACTCACTGGATTCATTAGTTATTGAGTAGCCCAATCCTAAACAACACTAGGCATTTCCATTTTTGTTGCGCACAATAAATGGTTGCATAGCTCTTAAAGTTGCTCATCAACCGTTCTTTAAATGAATATTTTATAAACTTTGATATGTTAATGCCAAAATTCTACAAAACGTTCCATGCATTGCAAACTATACAACTATTTGCACGGTAATATACATAATATTTCTCGAAAAAGAGAACATGCCGGAGTTATTATACTAAGAGGGTGTTTGGCGGATATTAAAATTATATTTTGAGTAGATTGTGATAAAAGTTTTTGAAACGTGTGGTTGAACAGTTGTGAGATTCATGAAAGATGTTAATTGTTTGATTTTGACTTGAATTAAAATTAAATTTTAATTCAGAGCAAACATGGGCTTAACTTGTGGAAGAAACTGGACACAATTCTGGTTAATTCAAGCATTCTTGTGATAGATTATAAAATTGCGATTTATTAATAAAAAATTGATAAAATAGATCCTATACTTCAGTATAGATTGATTTTTGTCTTGGGTATAGGGGGCTTTGGGTATTTTTGTCTGATTTTTGTAAAAATTCATTAAAAACCTATATCCAACCCAAGGGATGGTAGAGGGAAATTGGCAAAAACTGAAAAACTCAAAAAAAAAAAGTTCCCACCTTTCCCTAAATTTACTCTATTTTCAAGTCCCCGCCAAACACCTCCCTATATCTCGCCACCCTAACCACCCCACCCACCCCCAACCCCCCTATTTAAACAGTCTCCTCGCCGACTGAGCCCTTCATTCCCATTTCACTTTACTCTTTACACAATCTCCATTCTTCGGCAGGTAGCAGCAATCGCCAATGGCCAACGTCAGCGACCTCCCCTGCGATGCCGAGGGAGTCTGCATGGTGTGCAATAAGAAGGCACCTGATGGCGAGACCCTCAACTGCAAAACTTGTGTCACTCCCTGGCACAGCACTTGCCTCTCCGTTCCTCTCAAAACCCTAGCCGATGCTGCCCAGTGGGAGTGTCCAGACTGCTCCTTTACCGCCGATCCAACCGGTGGTGCCGCCGTCAAGTTGTCGATCTCCGGCGGAGACCTGGTGGAGAAGATCCGGGCGATCGAGTCCAATCCGTCGCTGACTGATCGCGAGAAGGCCAAGCGACGCCAGGAGCTGCTGAGCGGAGAAGCTAAATCAGCGTCTCCGGAGGGCCCGAATCAAGAGCAAAAGAAGTCCAATGGCGGGACTAACGAGGGTTTGGCCATTCTCGGCGACAAGCTCAACTGCTCCATCTGCATGCAGCTTCTCGATAGACCTGTCTCTGTATGATTTCTCTCTCTATGAATTCACATTTCTGTGCGAACATGTTTGTCTTGGTGTTTAGGTAGTTATGTATGATTCAGAAAACTTTTTACTTTATGCATATCGCTTGACTTTGATGTGGAGAATATGCTGAACTTTTGAGCAGGGGGTGTATTTTTAAAATTGTACTCTGGAGTTGACCATGATATCCTCAAACGATGTTAGTCAACCGGATTCTTTTCCCCTTTCCATTTTACTATTTCAAGGAGATGGGTTTTTATTTTTCCAGTTTCTGTCTGTATCCAATATGTTTATTTTGGAATTAGGCATTTGTGTGTGATCATCAAATGGGAAAAAAAAAATGCAACCTACTTAGAGTTCTCATAATACTTGATTGGTCACACGCTTAGAATTTTGGAATTGGAGTGTAATTTAGTGTGAGAACAGTGGAGAAGTCCTTGTTTCACAATGGTACAGTGACTTTTTCTTTAAGTGAATAGTTTTGTATCTAATCGGGATTACTTTTAACTTGATTACTGTCATCATAAGCGTAAGTGCTTAAATGAAACAAAGGATATTGATGAATTTATATCGGCAATTTTGCATGCCTCAATTTGGATAACATTGGATATCTCAAAGAATTACTTTCATGGAAATTCCCTGTATTTTACTGCAATCATTTACTTCTTTGTTTCTACTTTGGGACCATAATGATTCTTATTGAATTGTCATTTAACATTAACGGCCATTGCCGAATATAGTTGTAACATTCATATTTAGCTTTACAACCTGTTTTCTAGACTTAGATCAAGGCAAGTCACTTAATATAAGACCATGTATAGCAATCTTTCTCACTTTCGTTGCACTGAGTAACTGAATTGGTCCCATTGTTCATGTACTTGTATTAAAGGTTCTTGAATGAATGGAAAGGGTCACGTGCAAAAATGGATTCTGAAAAATTCCATCGTTGTATGTATGTGTATGAATACTTGCATGGTTTGATTGTTTCATCCATTCCTACACAAACTACTGCAATTCTTTTTGTTTCCTGTGAGCTGAAGATATCTTTTGTGACAGTTGTCTGATGTGGACAGTATCAAGTGGTATTATTCATAATACGTAGATATAAAGGATGACTTTTCTCCAGGAAGTAAATATGATTCTCATATTCTTAACACGTGGACAAGACACGTGAACTGAATCCCCAGGTCTTTTATTAATCACAAGTCACAACTAATCAGGTTTCTGTTGTGCATGTTCTGTTTCAGGAAATTCTGATTCTTCCAGCTAAACTCGTAGTGGGTTTAATATTGCTGCACCATGTCCTCTATAGCTGAGTAAATGCTCATTATGGTTTGATTTCCAGATTGGGGTTATAATGAAAATGTTTACAGTGAACTTGACAAATGCTAATCCTAAATTGATATAGAAACCTTTTATGCCTTTTTTGTCTACCAATAAATTAGTTAGTGGGCATTAAATGTTAACCTAGTTTTTGATAATTGAATGGATGAATTTGACTGTTTTGTAAATAAATTTATAATTTTCTCGCTTAAGAAAGGATTCAAAATATTTAAACTGGTTTTTAGATATTGGAATTAACATAGCTTTCTCATTTCTTGCTTTAGACACCATGTGGCCATAATTTTTGCTTGAAGTGCTTCCAGAAATGGGTAGGTCAGGGGAAGCTCACTTGTGCCATTTGTCGCAAGGTGATTCCATCCAAGATGGCAAGGGAGCCCCGTATAAACTCTGCTATTGTTATGGCCATTCGAAATGCCAAAATGTCCCAGTCTAATGTTTCAGGGGGTGTCCCAAGGGTCAACCATTTTGTTCACAACAAAGATCGACCCGACAAAGCATACACCACTGAGCGAGCAAAAAAATCTGGAAAGGCTAATGCCTGCAGTGGGAAGATTTTTGTTACAGTTCCTCTTGATCATTTTGGTCCAATTACAGCAGAGCATGATCCAGATAGAAAATTGGGCGTGTTGGTTGGTGAGACCTGGGAAGATAGGATGGAATGCAGGCAGTGGGGGGCTCACTTTACCCATGTTGCTGGGATTGCTGGGCAGTCAGAGTATGGAGCACAGTCTGTTGCACTATCAGGTGGTTATGAAGACGATGAGGACCATGGCGAATGGTTTCTTTATACTGGAAGGTATGCTCTAATGCTGTCAATTTGTGCTGTGTTTAGTGTAATATACTGACCGAATTCTGTGTTTCACTTGGTTTTATTGCTGTCTGGATGTAGACCAATATGACTGAACCATGTGAATTTCTCGGTCTTCTGTTTCATCTTTTTGTATTCACTTTGGTATCAATGAATAGTACTTAGATTTCGTGGAACTCATGTACCTAACTATTTCTGTGTCATGTTCTGAATACTTTCCATACAGGCGACACATGATTTTGGCTGATTGGAATGCCTTAAGGTTCTATCTGTGTCAATTTTTTCCATCTTTGAGATTGGATTTTGCAGTTAGTCCTTTGTGTACCAGTGTCCATGTCATCTGGGAACTGTGGAATTCCCTGGAAAAATTTACTAATTTTACCATACTAGTTCTTTTATATTGTTGGAGTTTCACTGAGCTTGTCACCATTGAGGAACAATATTGATGATGTTTAATTCCCCATTCGAGTTGCTTCTTAATGACTCCAAATACTTTTTTCCTTCTATGGAAAGAATCACTGCGGATGCACCTGAAGTTAAATCAACATATTATAAATTGCTAATGATGTGCATTCATGGCTGTCCATACATTCACCACCTTTTGCTCATTGATACATTACAATTTTTCAATCTGGGCGAATCCCCTTGGATATTTCTCTTTCTAATTTGTTTCTTGATTGCTGGTGGCAGTGGTGGAAGAGACCTTAGTGGGAATAAAAGGACGAACAAGAAACAGTCATTTGACCAGAAGTTTGATAAAAGCAATGAAGCCTTACGAGTTAGTTGCAAAAATGGTTATCCTGTCCGAGTTGTAAGGTATTCTGATATTTCTATTTGTAAAGCAATTAAGAATATAAACGAATGTCATGTATTTCACCCTATATATTCGTAACTGATCAAGGAAAAACACATTTTGATAGTTTGCTAGAATGTGTGGGTTTGCCCATCATATGGTGTCCATTTTATGAAGTCTTATTAATGAGAGCAAATGAATGTTGGTGATGACATTGACTAGGTTCCTTCTCGTTCTTGTGTCCTTTCAAGTAAGATTCTGTAGCTGTGTGTGCTTTGCCATATATGATGCTTAATTTCAAAGGATTTCATTTATTGACTTGGAAAACGCTAGATCTTTAAAAGGGAAAGAGAATGTCAAGACTATTCTTCTATTTTTTTTCCAATGCAGCTTTTTATTTCCACATGGATAATAGAAAATGGAACTAATATTTCCTCTTCTGGAATTAGGTCTAGCATTATTTTATTTGCTTGTGAATTACTCCATTTGGCGATCTTAGGTTTTCATGAAAACCTTTAAATGCTCCCAGTTATGCATGGACAATGCATGACTATATGTCCTAAAGTGAAATGCTCCTCCATTACTAGGTTAATGTATCTTTTAAGTTGTTTTTTTGGCTATCGATTTTGACAAAGGTATCACTCGGTGGTTTAGAACTTAGAAAATTAGTCTTTCCCTTTTTTTGTTTCCTATTGCCCGTCCTTAATCTTATACTTTTATCTTTTTTGTTTAATGGCCAGGTCTCATAAGGAGAAACGTTCTTCTTATGCTCCACAGGAAGGTGTACGTTATGATGGGATATATAGGATTGAAAAATGTTGGCGCAAGGCTGGAATTCAAGTAGGGATTTGCTTCTGAAAGATTTTGTCACCTTTTGTGCTCAATATGTTCTCTTACTGCTTTCCTTTCACTTGATATAGGGATTTAAGGTGTGTCGTTATCTGTTCGTACGTTGTGATAATGATCCTGCACCATGGACAAGGTTTACTATTTCTAGCGTTGCACCATCATCCACCTCCTACATACAACCTTTTTGGCATGCTTAGTTTATAATTTATCATTATTTTCTCCAGTGACAATCATGGTGATTGCCCAAGAGAGCCGCCTGCTGTCAAGGAGTTAAAGCATGCTACTGACATTACAGAGAGAAAAAAGAGTCCTGCCTGGGATTTCGATGTCAGAAGCTATATTCTTCACTTATGGTTTATCTTTACCAATTTCTTTTATATTGTGTGGTGACATCTGCAGGAATCTGTTGTCCCGTGGCCATTCAGATCTATTTAATTCCTTCTGTGTTAAGATGCTACTTCTTGAGATATTCAATTTTCTAGTGATCTCAGCTGTCTACTTTTTGCAATACACAGGAGGGACAGGGTCATTGGATTTGGAAAAAGCCTCCACCAGAAAGTCGTAAAATTCCTGATGTTTATGATGAGGAAGGTAAGAGCAAAAAGAGAGCAAGACGTCAAAAAGGAAACGAGTCAGTTAAAGAAAGGCTTTTGAAAGGTATTCTTCTTGTTACATATGCATTTCTTTGGAATTAAAAGCTATCCCATGGAGAGGTTTCTGAAATTGCACCATGTGTGAATATGGCTTCATAATCTTTATGCATACGTATCGTGTTTCTCAAGACTGCAACTCATGATACAGAATTTGGCTGCCTCATCTGCCGGAAAGTAATGGTGCTTCCACTTACTACTCCTTGTGCTCATAACTTCTGCAAGGCGTGCTTAGAGAATGCCTTTGCAGGCCAGTCTTTCATTAAGCAGAGGACATGTGGAGGTACAAGGACACTCCGAACACAAAAAAATGTTATGAAATGCCCATCATGCACCAATGATGTGTCTGATTTCCTTCAGAATCCCCAGGTACAAATAGCCGAGTTTTTTTCTCATGTAAATTTTGAAGTGTTGCTATTAAGTAGAACACCTTATGTATGCGAGGAACATATTGTTCCCGTTGTTTTCTTAAGTGATGCATACCAGCAAATTACAGTTTTCTGTCCATGCAATTGGGGTCATATAATCATTTTGAGTCATTTGTGCAGGGAATATTTATTCCGAGATGTATGAATCATAAATGTGCACTAACCAAAATATGATTTTGCAACAGGTCAATAGGGAGTTGATGAATTTGATTGAATCGCTACAGAGCCAGATGAAGGAGGAAAACATGGAATCTGAAGAAATTGATGATGGCGCAGATGAGGAAGATGATGAGTTGTGTGATGAAACTGATGCATGTATAGAAGTGGACATGGGGAAAGAAACTGATGGCACAGATGGAAAATCAAACATTGGCGCTGAAAATAAGAACTGTGATGCAAGTGCAGAAATTCTTATGGAAGAGAAGGATGAGAAAGAAAGCAGTGAACCTTTGACTGACACCGACCCCCAGCCACCTATTGGAAAGGAAGCCCCAGACAGGCATGATGCTGTCAGTGATGACCAAGAAGCTGATGTTGCCAAAGGTGAAATGCCCAAAAGAAGAAACAAGCGAAAGAGTGCTGCTGGTGAAGAGACTCGCTCATTGGCTCCCATCGTGGGCAAGAAGAGAAGAGGCAACAAGGGTTAAACAAAAAATGATTACTGAAGTCTTAATCTGCTATCTCGTTCTCTCACCGGTCTTTTTCTTCATCACAACCTTCCCCTTTTATTATTATTATTATTATTATTTTTTTTTTTATTATTATTTTTTTTTATGTCTTGTTGGCCTGGAATCAAGTTCCGTTGGGCGTTGGAGGAGGGTTTTGGGTTACACAAGTTTTCTGTGGCAGGATTAAGGTTTAGACTGACTTTTTGGGACTATAGTTGTCTATATGGGGATGTACTGCCCATCTGTAATTTCCTATGGATTATGATGTTAATAGGATTTTAAAAATACAGTAAACAGATTCTGTCTGCTTTTGGATTGCCAGTTTATGTGCAAGTCTTTTTGTTTTTGGAAGCATGTTGTGCCAACTCTTTGAAATCATTCCTGGCACACCTGATATTTGTAACCAGGTTGCCTTCATGCATTTTTGGTCTTGTTTTATCTACTTTTCAGGTGTACTACCTGTTATGGTTATGTGATATTCTGGACATGATACGTCCGTGGAATTGTTCAAGATTGACAATGATAAGACTCGCATATGCCAAGAAGCTTTCTTAATATTGTACACAAATCTATGTGCAATATTCCATCTTTAGTTTACAGAAACAGCTGCTGATGACGAGAAGGATATCCGCTAGCCTTTTTAACACCACCATTCTGATAGTCCACATGGATAACAAATTCAAAGAAACATAATGCAGTTCCTGCCTGCCTTCAACCAGAAATTTGTCAACAGCTCGTTTAGTTTTGTGGCATCTGAAAAAAATTAACCAAAATGTAATAAATATCAAGTAGATAGAGTGCTATTCACACTCCCAAAAAAAGCCACTTCAGCTCCATTATCAATCAGGCCATTCTGTACAACCACAGAAGTGTCCAGGAAACAAAAAATAAAAACAAAAAATTTAAGTTGAAGACGAAGCTCGTAATTTGTAAAACAAGTTTGTTTTCAAAAACTTGATGCGCACATGTATGTGTACTCTTTGCCATTTCTTGAAGGGGTTTAGCCATATATTGCAATTTCTTGCATTAAAAGGAAATGCAATGACAAATTGCAAGTCGAGACAAACCAGAGCAATTGGGCTAAACTCCTCTTCCCCAATGGTTGAGCAAGAGTTACTGTTGAATCTGTTGGAAATTGTTGTTCAAAATGAATAAATTGAGTTTGGAATGCAAAATGGTGGTGGAGCCCAAATACTTGGCCTATGCAACGGCATGGCCAAAGGGCCACGCATGGCCCTTAACAGGGATTAAAATCCCTGTATCGAGCTCTTCTATGCAACTGCATAGAGTAAATTTTTGGCCATTTTTCTATTGTTTTATAGTCGTTATGGTTTTGAATTTAGTGGCTTTTCATTATATTTTTTAGCATCATTTCGTACCAGACTTCTAAGAGCTATAAATAGGTGATCCTAGTCCATTGGGATATGTTGAAAAACATTATTAAATCATAAATCATTCCTAAGCAATAGAAATCAATTCTTTTCTTCTCCATATTCAATTTTCCTCGTGTTCTCAAGTTTGGGTGGAATTACATCTTGTGCTGTGGTGTAATTTTGCAACAAGGCTTGATTACTTCTTCAAACCGTTTGTCGGAAACCCTTAAACATCTCAATAAATCCCGGAGAGTGGGAAAATTTATTTTAAAGACAGCGATTACGCGTTTGAGCCTTCGGTGTTCAATTCATCAAGTTTGATCTTGGTTTTGTTCGTGTTTGTTGAACTCATTGTTGCAATAATTTGGTGTGTTTATTCCCTAGCTCCAGTGTTTCCCCAACATAATCAAGAAAATAAGTCTGCGAGCTCGTGCTCCTTTGGGCGAAGACTAAAGATAGGCAACGGTAATAAAGCTAAGAGGTTCTTTGAAAAAAGGGGGAATCATCCCCCTTCCAATGTGATAGAAATCGTTATTAAAACGCACGTGTAAGTATTTAAAAAGCACTACTTCTAATCCAATCAATAACACGCGAATAACATAATCAGTTATCAATCCATCACTAAGTGACTATCACCTATTGTTTTTAGAATAACTCAATTGCTCTAAAGCCTCCAAGGAAATCTATAAATACTCTTATCCAAGAGAAGGAAAGCACGCAACTTCAAATATCTCCCTCTCAAATAGTCATTTCCCCTCTTACTCCTGTCTAAGCATCAAAATCAGATAGTATAGGTAGGGGTGTGCGTGGGTTGGGTTGGGTCGGTTTTTGCCCCAACCCAAACCCAACGCAACATTGTCGGTTTATTAGAAATTCAACTCAACCCAACCCATGTAAATGTTGAAACCCAACCCAACCCAACCCAATTATGTGTCGGTTGGGTTGGGTTGGGTTGGTTGGTTTGAGAAAAATTTATTACACAAAAATTAAAAGCATCCAATTTTTTTATGTAAAATAACATTAATATAACCGTTAGCCATCCAATGTTAATAAACTTGAAGAATAAAATAGTACAATCCAATGATATGTTTATTCGTAATTTTTACAAAAAAATACTATCTCATTTTCAAAAAAATTTATTCACAAAGACGAGTTTGACTATTTATTCACGAGACGGGTTTGCTCAGTATTGCACCCACAATTTGACGGCTATCATCTCTGAAAATATAGTTGTTGAATGAAAATTGATTTGAGTGATGACTTGAAAATCAAAAATTAAAATTTATAGATTCACGCTTCTCCTTTTTCAATTCAGTGTGCCAATATTAGATTACAGAATTCATTTTTAAGGTTCGTGAAATTTTATTTCTAATTATTTTCTCTATTCGAATTCTTTTCGCTGGAGTAATTACACGGTTCATGTGAATTTTGGTATCTTAATATTTTTTGTTTTGTCATGGAATTCAAGTAATTAACTTTCGTGTAGAGGGCATATTTTTGTTAGCTGTATATCAACTTTCTTGAGTTTGGACCATGAACTATTTTTTGTCAATTTTTTGCGCTTGTTATTATATGTGTTCTTTTGTGTTAACACTTTTTAAATCCGCTAACATTTTTTTTTATTCGAGTTTTTTTTGTGTATATAATTATATAGCCGTGTCGATTTTGGTATTTTAAGGATTGATTTTTTTTTTTTTATGTAGAGTTTTTTTTTTGGGTTAGGTTGGTTGGGTCGGGTTTGGGCTGCTAACCCGTGACCCGACCCAACCCGATTACCCAACCCACAACCCGCAACTCGCCAAAAATTTCAAAAAATCGACCCAAACTAGTCGATTTGGGTTGGGTTGGTCGGTTTTTTCGAGTTGGTTTGGGTTTTGCCCACTCCTAAGCATAGGTGGAGAAAATATTGGTTAGGTGAGAAAAAATTGTTAATTATAAATCTGTAGTCAACAAATTGCCGCTGCCTAAGGGAATTTGAGCATAAAAAACCATGAATCCATCCATTAAAGTTGAGAAATCCTTGAGAGAGAGAGAGAGCACAACAATAGGAAGAAACACCGACAAAGTTTTAGACCAACATTTCTCCCACTCAACACCCTCACCTACGGAAGAAGATGTCCACATCGAAAATTATACAAGATATGACGGAAAGCCTAAAAAAACTAACAACAGAGAATGCATCTCTACGTGCAAGGTCTGAAAACTCAAAGAGTGATTTTGCAAGGTGAATTCGATGAGAATGAATTGAAGCACATTAGCTGCTTCTTTTGTAAAAATGGTAGCAACCTACAGGTATTAAAAACCTACAATAGTATGCTGGAAAGGAAGTGGAAGGAGTGGCGTATGGATAAACCCGCCTTGGAAAGGCTTGCAGATAAGGTGAACTCTCATGACATGAAGTACAACCAATGCTATTATTTTGAAGGTTAGAGAGTGGAAAGCCTAATCAACACTTCATATAACACTTCTATGTATAATAAATATGAAGACCTGCCTGGATGGTGATTATGACCACTTTCCATTCTTAAAAGAAATTAAAGGAGCTAATTCAAGATAAATTTGTCCGTCTTGTAATAGAAATATACAGTAGAAAGGGTGATCCGATGTGCCATCCGTGCAAGTACTTGGTGCAAATAAGGCTGAATAAGGTGAGCCCCATACTTAAGTGTCAAGGCTTCCATTTGACATTGGATGGACTTGCTAAGCAGCGGTATAGTTAGGTATCATTATGCTCGATTAGGGTCTGGCCATAGTTGAAGTAGACATTCCTAGGGCCTTTCATCGGAAGCAAGAGAGGTTAGGCACCATCCACAAGATTGACATTGGATGGACTTGCTAAGCAGCGGTATAGTTAGGTATCATTATGCTCGATTAGGAGCTGGCCATAGTTGAAGTAGACATTCCTAGGGCCTTTCATCGGAAGCAAGAGAGGTTAGGCACCATCCACAAGATTGAACTGTATGAGGCAGGAGGAAGGAAAGTCCTTTAAAAGCTACTTCGTACGATTCAGTGCTAATTGGTTGCTTGCGAGACCATATCTGATGAAAAGGCTAGGGACGCATTATGGAATTATTAGTTAATGGAAACTCCTTTCTGACGGGATGTTCACAACTAAAATTCAACCTCCTACCATCAGCTGGTAAATCTAATATAGAAAGAGATCTAGATGGAGGATATCATTGAAAATCGAAAGAAGATAGAGCAAAGTCGAGCTCTCAAAGGGAAAGCTTCGACATATACATCCAGACTGCTAAAGCTATAGTACCTGCATTTCGACTAGCCAAAGGGCAAAGTCCATGCGATCTCTCCAGTCTTCTCGTAGATTACAGATGAAACACATCCATCCCTTGAAAATTAGAAAGTGAATTTCTGCAAAATCCATCACATTAGGGACCATAACATGGATGAGTACTTTGAAAATGTCCCACACACTCCTGACCTCCAATAAGAGAAATCTATACTATAATTAGGGCTGGACATAGATCGGTTTGGTTCGATTCTGAATGGAACCGAACCAAAATTTTTGGGTATTTAATAAAGGGAACCGTTGGGTCCAAATATAATTATGGAACCGTTCGGGTTCAGTTCGGTTCGGTTCGGTTCTGTACCATAATTAAATTTTTTAACATTTACAACAACACTACATAAATACAACTAATAGCATCTTCCTTCGTAACTTTTACAAATTAACGTAGCCCAGTTTAAAAACACATAAATAATAAGATGTTCAATAAGATTAATTCAATTAACACAAATACCAAAAAGTAGATACTAATATTAAAACATTGATTTTCCATATCAATAATTCATTTACTTCAAATAGTCTGCATAAATAAAATGAAATATAAATTAAAAATTATCAAAATAAAATATTTTTTAAGTATTGATAATACTTACCAATTATGTGATTTAATCATCAATTGCTTGACTTGTCATAGTAAGAAACTCTACAAGCATAATTGAAAAAATAAAATTAACAACACAAATAAACTAAAAAAATTCAATTAAAAAGATTTAATAATAAGTCCCAAATGTTGGGCTAACAAAGTTACAAAAAATTAATTTGGTTGGATTAATTTGTTAATTTGTTTAAAAAATTAAAATAATTT
Source organism: Fraxinus excelsior (assembly GCA_019097785.1). Lineage (NCBI taxonomy): Eukaryota > Viridiplantae > Streptophyta > Magnoliopsida > Lamiales > Oleaceae > Fraxinus > Fraxinus excelsior. The sequence continues at coordinate 24,337,710 of CM032625.1, read as the reverse complement.
AATTAATTCAATATAAAAATTTTAAAAAGTTATTTCGATTCAGGTCTTATTTGGTTCTCGATCTAGAACCGAGAACCAACCCAAACTCATTGATTCTCAGATTGGATACCCGTTTGAATATTTAACTTATGAAGAACCGCTCGGTTTGGTTCGGTTCGAAACTTTTGTCCAGCCCTAACTATAATTGGGGTCCCTATGTTGGTAAAAAGACAATAAATGCCCAAAGAAACTATGCCCGAGCAACTAATAAGTCCACATTGGAGAATTTTGATATTTGAGGTAATCCTAAATTGCATCTCTTCCAATTACATTTAATAATGATAATGAACATGGAATCATATATTCCCAATCTGATTCATTGGTAGTATGAGCAGTAATAGCTAACAATATGCTAGTTGATAATGGTAACTCTGTAAATATATTGTTTGGAAGTACTTTTCATCATATGCATGTTGATTACCCTTGGGTACCATGGTCGAACCATTGAATGGGTTCACTGGTGACAGCTTAGTCCCAATCGGACATGTTACTTATAACATTGAGTTGGGGAAAGAGGCAGCTATATTCCAGGGATATATGGTCTTTCTGATCATGCACAATATCTGCTTATAACAGAATTATAGGAAAGCGACTGTGCACAAATGCTATCCCAGCTCCTTGAGGATAGAAGCCCCATTTAATACCACACTGATGGCAGAAAGCACGGACATACTTGAAAATTCTTGTTTAGGAAAGCAAGTATTCGATGTTTGTAGAAATCGAGATTGAAGAAGTGAAGCAGTTATTTTATTGAAGCTCAAACTGAAAATGCAGAGCAAGCACATTATATATTCAACGGCTAATGAAGCTAATTTACTATCTAAGTACCAAACTAAGAAACAGATACAAGAAAGGACAAATAGAATAATTGCACGTGAAGTCTTAAGGAATATAAAATGTGAACATTGAGTATTGAATTCTATATCCCCTCCTCAAGTGGGACATTGATGGAAGTCCAGCAATCCCAACTTGGACAGTAAGAATCGAAACTGTGGCCCAGGCAGCGACTTGGTGAAAAGATCAGCAATCTGGTCATTAGTAGATACATGACGGGGAAGAACAAAACCCAGCTTGAACTGATTCCGAACAACGTGACAATCAATATCAAGATGCTTAGTCCGCTCGTGGAAAACGGGAATAGCACAGATGTGAAGGGCTGCCTGATTGTCACACCAAAGGAGAATTGGAAGAGGAATTGAAATATGGAAATCTTGTAGAATGTAATGAATCCACTGTAATTCGCAAACCGTAGTTCCCAAACTTCTGTACTCTGCCTCAGCCGAACTTCTGGAAACTGTAGTTTGCTTCTTTATTTTCCAAGAGACTAAAGCACCCCCAAAAAAAATGCAGTAACCGGATAAGGAACGGCGAGTGTCAGGGCAAGTCGCCCAATCCGCATCACTGAATGCTTCCAGAACAAAAGTATTAGTGACAGGAAAGAATAAACCCTTTGACAAAGTACCTTTAATGTAACGTAAAATATGTAATGCTGAATTCCAATGAGCGATGGAGGGACTCTGTACAAACTGACTTAGTTGCTGAACACCAAAAGTAATATCTGGTCTAGTAAGTGTGAGATAGAGAAGGCGGCCAATAAGTCTTCTAAATTGCTCAGGTAATGGTGTAGGAGTGCTCTTAGCTCCCAAGAGACCAGCATCGGTGACAAGATCGAGGGCATACTTCCTCTCATTTAAGTATGTGCCGTCTGTGGATCTTGCAATTTCAATGCCAAGAAAATATTTGGCATAATTCAAATCCTTGATGGTGAAAGCCTTGTGCAGAGATTCATTGGCCCTGCTAATTTCTAACTCGTCACTTCCAGTAAGAAGCAAGTCATCGACATACCAGTAGGGCAATGAAGGAAGTGGGAGTGTGCATAGTAAATAGGCAATGATCATGTTGGGACTGTTGAAAACCAAATGTAATGAGATGTTTACATAATTCAGAGTTCCATTGTCGGCTTGCTTGCTTCAGACCATAAAGGGATTTTTTGAGTTTGCAAACCTGGCCTTCAACAGCCTGATCATACCCTTGAGGTGGAGACATATACACCTCTTCATCCAACACACCATGCAAGAATGCATTATTAATATCAAGTTGACAAATAGGCCAAAGGTTTGCAGTTGCAATAGCAATGAATAATCTGATAGTCGCTGGTTTGGCTACTGGGAAAAACTTTCAAAAAAATCAATGCCAGGAACTTGATTAAAACCCTTTGCAACCAACCTTACTTCACATCTATCCAAGGTGCCATCATCCCTTAATTCTACTTTAAAAACCCACTTGCATCCTATTGGTTTTTTTCCAGATGGCAAGGAGGTTAACTCCCAAGTTCCATTTTTCTCCAAGGCATCAAGTTCTGCCCTCATAGCTTCTAACCATTCTTTCTTTGTGCTTGCATCCCTGTATGAAGTTAGCTCTTGGATAGTAGTGATGTTAGCCAAATAATCAATATATGTAGGGCTAAAACTAAGTGAAGTATAGTAGGGAAAAGTGTTAGGGGTGAAGAATGATGAGGCAGAATTAAAATATTAGGAATGTGATCTGGGAATGTGATGAGTGTGGCTAAGACTGGATACAAAATCTTGCATCCATCTAGGTGTAATTTTCGGTCTGGTACTCTTCCTGATGCAGGGTTGATTTTGGATAGAAATATCAAAAAGTATTGCTTCTTGAGAAGTGGAAGAACCATCACTAAGATCATCTGTGGCAGGAGGCAGACTAGCAGGAAGGTCAAAAGCTTCGGGAGAAATGGGTTCTGACTGGTTTTGATCAAATACTGGAATTGGAAGTGGTGGTATATTTGGGTCAGGGATAGAGTGTCCTTTATAAGGAAAAATATTTTCATGGAAAACAACATCTCTTGAGACAAATATCTGCCGTTTTTCAAGATCATAGACTTTGAATCCTTTTGTACCATGACAATAACCTATCATAATACACTTAAAGCTTCTGGGGAAGAATTTATCCTTGAGAGGTTGAGTATTAGTGGCATAGCAGAGGTGAATTGAATATAACTGAATATGAGAGAAAGTTCGAGAAACTGTCACGTTATGCTCCACATCTGGTGGAGACTGAGTTCAAGAATGCACGACGTTTTGAGAGGGACCTACATTTGGATGTCAGGCAGATTGTCAGTTCACATGAGTTGCCAACTTACAGGAAAGTAGTAAAGAAGGCTCAAGTAATAGCCTATGCCGGTGTGAAAGTTGGGAACCAAGGTAATCACAATGAGCAGAGATATCAGGGAAAGAGAATGTGGCAAGGTCTGAATCGCAATCAAAATCAGAACATGAATCAAGCATTTATTAAGAGGGAGAATCCAGGACCAACAGTGAGACAGATGACCAATTTCACTCCACCATGCCCTAAATGTCAGAGGTTGCATAAAGGAGAGTGTCTATTTGGAAAGGGTGTCTGCTACAAGTGCAGCCAGTCGGGTCACTTTGCATCAGACTATCGTGTTCTGTCCGCCCAGGGTTCCAATCAGAAGATGAACCCGGACTAGAATAGAAAAGGGAAAGCAAAAGTATTTGCTATGGATGCAGCTGAGGATTCTGACGTGATTGCAGGTATACTAGTTACTCTGGTATTCTTGTGCATGCTTTAACTATTTTCCATATTGTATTTCCTTCCCATCTTGAGCATGTTAATATGATATCAGGTATACTATCTATATCTGATATCCTCGTATATGTTCTAATAGACTCGGGACTTACACATTTATTTATCTACGATGCATGTTTAGAAAGATTGAACCTAATAGGAGAAGAGACGGGTAGTGCCCTCAAGGTTAGTTTTTCGTCAGGAGGAACTATCGATACTAATAAGATAGTCAAAGCAGTATAAATAGATTTTGATGGACAAGTTTTGGAGGTAGACTTGAATATTATTCGAATGAAAGACTTCGATATTATTCTGGGTATGGATTGGCTCAGTACCAATTGTGCCGCAATTATGTGCCACGAGAAGGAGGTCATTTTTCGCAAAGATGGTGAAGAAATATTCAGGTTTTATGGGACGAAGATTAAGGCACTTCCTCGCCTTATCTCCGCTTTATAAGCATAGAAGTTTTTAGCCAATGACAATTGTCAGGGCTATTTAGTTAGTTTTCAAGACAAATCCGCTGAGGAGATTACTCTAGATTCAGTGCCGGTAGTATGTGAGTACGATGATGTCTTTCCAAATGATCTACCTGGTACTCCACCGGATAGACAAGTAGAATTTTCCATTGATTTGGTACCGGAGCTGCCTCTGTTTCTAAAGCTTCGTACCGTATGGCGTCGAAAGAATTGCAAGAACTGAAGGTGCAGTTAGAAGAACTTCATAGAAGGGTTTCATCAGACCAAGTGTATCTCCATAGGGAGCACCTGTTCTGTTTGTAAAGAAGAAGGATAAAAGTATGAGGATGTGTATCGACTATCGAGAACTTAACAAGTTGACGATAAAGAATAAGTATCCCCTTCCCAGGATCGAAGACTTATTCGATCAGTTGAAAGGTATGGCTATCTTCTCTAAGATTGACTTGAGATTTGGTTACCATCAGCTAAAGCTTTCGCCAACTGACGTACCAAAGACAGCGTTTCAGACACGATATGGGTATTATGAGTTCATAGTGATGCCTTTCGGTCTCACGAACGCACCTGCAATAATTATGGACTTGATGAACAGGGTCTTCTATCAGTATCTTGATAAATTCGTTATTCTTTTTATCGATGACATACTGATCTACTCCAGAGATTTTGTACAGCATGAAGAACATTTGATGGTTATGTTGGAAACGTTGAGAGCAGAAAAGTTGTATACTAAATTCAAGAAATGTGAATTTTAGCTTGAGAGAGTAGGTTTCTTGGGTCACATTGTTACAACTAAAGGCATCGAGGTTGATCCTTCTAAAGTTGAAACTGTAACGAATTGGCCAACATCTGCAAATATTGGAGATGTGAGAAGTTTTCTTGGATTAGCCAGATATTATCGGCAATTCATAGAAAGTTTCTCTAAAATAGTAGGTCCTATGACTCAGTTGACCAAGAAGGGAGTTAAGTTTCAGTGGACAGAACAGTGCAAACAAAGCTTCAGGAACTTAAGAACAAACTTGTCTCAGCACCAGTTCTGACTATACCATATGGGTATGATGGTTTCGTTACTTACAGCGATGTATCCAAACATAGTTTAGGTTATGTATTGATGTAGAATGGCAAAGTAATAGCATATACTTCAAGACATTTGAAGCCACATGAAAAGAATTACCCGACACATAATTTAGAGCTCGTAACTGTTGTGCACGCTCTTAAGATTTGGCGACACTATCTGTATGGGAGTAAATGTGAGATTTACACCGATTACAAGAGTCTCAAGTATTTCTTCACTCAGAAGGAACTGAATATGAGACAACGTCGATGGCTAGAGCTAATAAAAGATTATGACTGTATCATTCTTTACCACACGGGTAAAGCAAATAAGGTTGCAAATGCTTTGAGCATAAAGAACGCTGGATAGTTATCAGCTTTGGGAACAACGCAAGATCAATTGATTCTTTTAGCCAAGATTGACTAACCAATAGGGGGTGAATTGGTTTTTGAAACTTTTTCGACACTAAGTCTCAAAACTATAATTGCAAAGTGTAGTACAACACATAAATATGCAAATATGTTAACTTCATTCAAGTATGATGTTGCACAATATAAATAGCAATTTAAAGTAAAGTGAAATAATATAAAGACAACAAACCAATTTAATGGGGTTCGTTCCAATACATGATCTACGTCCTCGTCATCAAGCTCTCCGTCACGAGCAATGCCAAATGCAATAAAGTAAATGGTAACTTATAAACAAGGAGTACCGATCATTTTACAACGTTGAGCTTTCCGAGACCTCAACACGACCCACACTATTGAGCTTTACGGGACCTCAATATGACCCACACGGTGACTTACAACAAGGCACACCAATCCTTTTACAATGTTGGACTTCAATACGACCTACACTTAATCAAAGTGATTTTACAATAGAATTCCTCTCTTGATAAATAGTATGAATAAGTTAAGTACTACGAGGGGAATAGGCTAACACATTAATTAATAGCAATAAATGAAAGCTCAAGTGTTAGTTGTGAAAACTTTGAAGAATATGATGATTTCAAAGTTAAATTCAATCAATCAAAGTTTTAGAGAAGTGGAAGAATTGATGCAATGTAAGTTCAACACTTTTCTTCAAAATATATATCTCTTTTATGAATGATAGAAATAAGTAAGTAGAAAAAGAGAGATGATGAACTTTGATGTAGATGATAATTAAAAGAGTTTAAATCAATCAAAGTTTTGATATGAAGAAATTAATGAAGTAAATGCAAAGTGAAAGCTTAAGTAATTCTAAGAAAATATCTCACTTTTGATGCTCCTCAAAAACTTGTTTGAATGGAAGAATGAAGTGGTATTTATAGGAGCAAAAATGTCAAAATCTTCGTCCAACCGGACGATCCCTACCGAACGTCCGGTATGTACCGGACGGACAGGTAATCATTTTTTAGTCAGAAATCATAACGATCGAAAATGTGACCGTTGGCAGAAATCTACCCTACCGGACGTCGATAGGCGTACCGGACGTCCGGTATAGCAAAAATTACCCCGATGACCTTCGTTTGTTGTTTTAACATATGTAATTTCTTGAAAGACGTTTTTAAATGATATTTTAAGGTATTTGACATATTTCAAATTTACATTTATGATTTTTACCTTTGAAAAATAAAAACGTTTTGTGTCGTGATTTTTCGTGCACACAATCAATATCGAGCTTTTCACGATTCATTGCTAATGATTAAAGCGTTTTACCTTTACATATGAATCAAAAACATCTAAGTCTAATGTCTTCGATGTTTGACCGTTGAATTGCTCGTCTTGATTGATTTTTCGTGAATGCTCGGCTTTCATCTCGATTTTCATTTAACGTTAATTGTGAGTCTTTTGATAGCAATCTCTATGTCTTCAATATAATGACTCAAATTCAAATGTTAGAGATAAAAGCAATTTGTTTGTTGTAATCAAAACATGAAGTCAACCATAGGTCAACAATTTCCCTCTTTTTGATTGTGACAAACAAAGATAATTGATAAGTGAGAACATGTTAGATATCACATATAGTTTATACATTCCCCCTATCTTTCACGCATGTATTTCCTCTTTCTCATATAAGGCAAGTATTCATATCATCTTATATTGATTTTCATTGGATTCTTTGAGAATGATAATCACTTAAAAATCAATTGTAACGTAAACAAGATTAACTTGTTTTTTATAATCAAAACCTTAACCTTGTAATCAACAATTTCCCCCCTTTTTGATTATGACAAACAAGATGATTTGCAAAGTGAAATAGAACAATTTATATCAAACTTATAAAGGAACATACAATACGATTTATCATGTAATTCATATTCCCCCTAACTTTTACAAATCAATAACCATAAATGATTTTCAAATCATAGCAATATTAAATGATTTTCAAATCATAGCATGCACAATCATCTCTCACTCCGTTTCCCCCCTTTTGGCATAAGCAAAAAGATCACTTTTAAGATCAAAACGTGACCATAGGAAATAATAAAAGATTATCCCATTTCAATTCTTTTTGAATAAGCTAAAAAAAGTGTATAACATAGTTTAGCATATAGGATCAAACTTTTAAATCAACCATTGCAATATATTCCCCCTCAATTAAGCACAAGATGCCATATTTCTACAAGTTTAGAATAAGAAGATAATCATCACATTTATAGTAATATCATAATCGAAGCATGAGTGATGAAATGACAAAAGTAGAATTACTTCGGTAAAATTTATATAGATTTCAATCAATTATGCACCTAGAATCATACGAGAAAAGTTTGTATGAAATTAATTTAGTCACATACTTCAAATTCATCGATAATTTCCAAACCTCTTAGAATATATGAAAATATATCAAGGATTAGAGGTTTAATGAGAATATAAGCCAATTGGTTTTCCTTATTCACAAATTTTAATACAATGTCCCACTTTTGAATATCTTTAGAATATCATAGCCGTAATATTTTAATGCCACTAAGATATCTAAAATTCATTTTATGGCACTAGTATATGATTCATGAGTATTGAATTGAAAATTTAGCACATACTAACATAACATCGAGTGAACTTGAAATTAAAAGGAGAGTAGAACTTACCTCTCTATATTATGTTATGCTTATAAAAGTACATTGATTATCTTTTGTCCACTTGATTGATGAGCTCATAGAAGTCTTCATTTGAATTTACCTCACCATTAATAGCCATGAAACACATATTGGCAATTTCTTCTTGGCTATTGTTTCCGTCATCCTCATCTTCATCACTTTCATCCCATGTAGCTTGAAGAGTCTTCTTCTTGAAAAACTTTCTTTTGTTTGGGCATTCGGTGCTTTTGTAACCTGGTTTGTCACAATTGTAACAAATGATTTTCTTGTCCCTTTCTTCATTCTTTTCTTCCTTCTTTTGAGATCTTCGATTGTTTCAAAAATTTCTCTGTTTCTTCATTAGAATGACCAAATCATCAAACTCTTCATCACTCATATCGTTGCTTATTGTGCCTTCATCAATTGTCGATTTTAGAGCAATTTGGCATCTTTCCTCTTTTGATTCTTCTTTGCTCTTTCTTTTCTTTTCCTTGACATCGGCCTTGTTGAGTTTATATGTTATTAAAGTTCCATACAATTCTTCCAAAGGATATGTATTTACATCCTTTGTATTCTCTATAAGCATTCGTATGGGGCTCCATTCTTCCGTAAGTGACCTAAGTATTTTGCTCACAGTTCACCGTTAGTATATTTTCGATCAAAACCTTTGAGGCTATTATCAATATTGGTGAAGCGAATAATCATGTCAACAATAGGTTCATTTTATCCTTAACTAATATATTTATTTTAGTTTCTTTCACTTTGTTAGTTCCAACATGAGTAGTTTCTAGAGCATACCAAATTTCATGAGCCGAGTCACAAGTACTAATTCTATTGAATTCATTTCTATCCAAAGCATAATAGAGTATATTTTTGGCTCTAGCATTTAAATATATTTTTCTCATATCTTCTTTATCATATTCTTCTCTAGATTTTGAAACAATTTGGTCCAGTTTACCAACCTTTTTAATGGTCTTTTTAGGCACATAGGGACCAAATTCAATAACCTCCCAAAAATTATAATCTATGGATTGAATAAATATAGTCATCCTAGTTTTCCAATAGTTATAATTAGTGTCATCAAACAAGGGAGGACGATTAGTAGAATACCCCTCAAGATTTTGAAAACTATGGTTAGCCATTACTCAAGATTGTTAAATCTTTTCAAATATGAGCACCTTACTCTGATACCAATTGTTAGCCCAAGACTGGCTAACCAAGAGGGGGGTGAATTGATTTTTGAAACTTTTTCGACATTAAGTCTCAAAACTATAATTGCAAAGTATAATACAACAAGTAAATATGCAAATATGTTAACTTAATTCAAGTATGATGTTGCACAATATAAATAACAATTTAAAGTAAAGTGCAATAATATAAAGACAACAAACCAATTTAATAGGGTTCGATCCAATACAATGATCTACGTCCCCGTTACCAAGCTCTTCGTCACGAGCAATGTCAAATGCACTAAAGTAAATGGTAACTTACAAACAAGGAGTACCGATCATTTTGCAACGTTGAGCTTTCCAGGACCTCAACATGACCCACACAATTGAGCTTTACAGGACCTTAATATGACCCACACTATTGAGCTTTACGGGACCTCAATATGACCCACACGGTGACTTACAACAAGGCACACCAATCCTTATACAATGTTGGACTTCAATTCGACCCACACTTAATCAAAGTGTTTTCACAATATAATTCCTCTCTTGATAGATAGTATGAATAAGTTAAGTACTAAGAGAGGAATATGCTAACACTTTAATTAATAGCAATAAATGAAAGCTCAAGTGTTAGTTGTGAAGACTTTGAAGAATATGATGATTTCAAAGTTAAATTCAATCAATCAAAATTTTAGAGAAGTGGAAGAATTGATGCAATGTAAGTTCAACACTTTTCTTCAAAATATATATCTCTTTTATGAATGATAGAAATAAGTAAGTAGAAAAAGAGAGATGATGAACTTTGATGTAGATGATAATTAAAAGAGTTTAAATCAATCAAAGTTTTGATATGAAGAAATTAATGAAGTAAATGCAAAGTGAAAGCTTAAGTAATTCTAAGAAAATATCTCACTTTTGATGCTCCTCAAAAACTTGTTTGAATGGAAGAATGAAGTGGTATTTATAGGAGCAAAAATGTCAAAATCTTCGTCCAACCGGACGATCCCTACCGAACGTCCGGTATGTACCGGACGGACAGGTAATCATTTTTTAGTCAGAAATCATAACGATCGAAAATGTGACCGTTGGCAGAAATCTACCCTACCGGACGTCGATAGGCGTACCGGACGTCCGGTATAGCAAAAATTACCCCGATGACCTTCGTTTGTTGTTTTAACATATGTAATTTCTTGAAAGACGTTTTTAAATGATATTTTAAGGTATTTGACATATTTCAAATTTACATTTATGATTTTTACCTTTGAAAAATAAAAACGTTTTGTGTCGTGATTTTTCGTGCACACAATCAATATCGAGCTTTTCACGATTCATTGCTAATGATTAAAGCGTTTTACCTTTACATATGAATCAAAAACATCTAAGTCTAATGTCTTCGATGTTTGACCGTTGAATTGCTCGTCTTGATTGATTTTTCGTGAATGCTCGGCTTTCATCTCGATTTTCATTTAACGTTAATTGTGAGTCTTTTGATAGCAATCTCTATGTCTTCAATATAATGACTCAAATTCAAATGTTAGAGATAAAAGCAATTTGTTTGTTGTAATCAAAACATGAAGTCAACCATAGGTCAACAGATTAGAGATTTTCAAAATTTAAGAATTGAAGTGCGAGCCCCATCAGTCCAATGATCTATTAGATTGGCAAATCTGACCGTTAAGCCAGATTTGAGAGGTCGGATTGTGACAGCTCAAGCCGGAGATAAATTTTTAGAAAATATCAGATCCGAAGTTAGGACTGGCAAGAGAATAGGTTTTAAGATTGCCTCCGATAAAACACTTATATTCAGAGGGCATCTCTGTGTGCCGAAGGATGAACATATCAAGAATGAGATTTTGACACAAGCGCACTCAGCACCATATGCATGCCGTCCAGGAGGGACAAAGATATATTGTGATTTGCACAATATTGTTTGGTGGAGAAACATGAAAGGTTACATTGCAAGGTTTGTCTCTTGATGCATGACGTGTCAGCAGGTCAAGGCTGAACATCAGAGACCATCGGGATTATTAAATCCTTTAGATATACTAGAATGGAAATGGGAGAAAATTTCCATGAATTTTGTGATAGGGTTACCAAAATCAGTAAGAGAGCATGACGCTATTTGGGTTATTGTAGACCGACTTACGAAGTCAGCTAATTTCCTACCAATCAGAATGACTCTTAATGTGGATCAGTTAGCCTAGTTGTACGTTAGAGAGATTGTTCAACTTCATGGAGTACCAGCTTCCATTGTCTCAGATAGAGATCCGAGATTTACTTCGAGATTTTGGAAGAGTTTACATGTTACAATGGGTACTAAATTAAATTTTAGTACTGCATACCATCCCCAGATAGATGGACAGTATGAACGCACTATTCAGACACTGGAAGATATGCTTAAAGCTTGTGTACTAGACTTGAATGGTAATTGGGAGACTCATCTTCCATTAGTGGAGTTTGCCTACATTAACAATTTTCAGGCTACTATTGGTATGGCACCATATAGGCACTGTATGGACGACGTTGTCGATCATCAGTCTATTGGGATGAGGTAGGCAAGAGAAAAATTTTGGGTCCAGAATTGATTGAGATGACAGTGGAGGCTATTGAGAAGATCAAACTACGGATCAAAGCCGCCCAAGACAAACAGAAAAGCTATGCCAATCAAAGGAGAAAAGACTTGGAGTTTGAGATTGGAGAGAAAGTGTTTTTGAATGTAGTTCCTATGAAGGGTACTGTCCATTTCGGCAAGAGAGGGAAGTAAGGCCTCGTTTTATCAGACCATTTGAGATATTAGAGAAAGTGGGTAACGTGGCTTATCGTTTGGCGTTGCCACTCGAGCTCTCGGTCGTACACAATGTTTTTCACGTTTCTTTATTGAGGAAATATATCCACGACCCGAGTCACGTGATAAATTTTCAGACTATTTCGATTCAGAGGAATCTGTCTTATGAGCAGACACCTATGTGCTTTGTTGATAGAAAAGTCCATGTCTTAAGAAACAAAGAGATCCCCTTAGTCAAAGTCTAGTGGGGTAGACAGGTAATGACGAAACTACCTGGGAAAAGGAGGACGAGATTCTGGCTAAGTATCCAGATATTTTAGATCAAGCAAGTTTAAATTTCGAGGACGAAATTATTTTAAGGGGTAAAGTTGTAGCGACCGAGAATTTTAAATATAAAATTATTATTTTTTCTTGAAAAACGTGTCGCTAGGTTTTAACCCCAAACGTTAAAATGAAAGCGTGTTCGTCTAGCTGTTGTAAAACGAATTTAAATCTATTTCAAATCGAGTCCAATCTCGAGTAATTTTAAAGTATCAAATTCCTTATTATTTTTGTTTAAATCCAAATTTTAATAATTTTAAGTACTATATTTTATTATTATTTAAAGTCAAATTATGTTAGCCCAAACCTCGATTATGTTAGCCCAATTCATTTAAACCCAATTAGGGAAATTCTTACGGCCCAAATTTTTGACCCATTTAACACCTAGGATCTTGTGCTCTAAAATTTACTATTCATAGAACTCTCACTTCCTCCCTCTCCTCACACTTACGGAGCCAGCTATTTTGGGTAAGGAAAATCTCTTTCTCCCTCAATCCATTTTACTGTGAATTCACTATTGATGCTAGAACATAGATTTCTAGCGTCAACAGGAAACTCACGAGCTGTAAACCATCACCGACTGTAACAACTGCAATCGGGTTCCACCATTTCACCACCCATTTTCAAAACACGCCACACAAGCTGTAATTCACCAACTGCACACACGAGCTACAGCCAAACACACAAACTCGAGCCACCCAACTTCAAAGCCACCACGCCACCACCACCATATCCAAACCCGAAACCACCGCACACACCACCCAACCAACCGCCACCATTTCACCCCCAAATCAACTCCAAACAACCACAAAAACCAAGAAATAGCATAACCCATGACCTTACCTCGACCTCCGACCTATTTCCAGCTTGATTGCCACCAAGAAATCCAAAACCTGAACCCTCCAAGCCGCGATTTAGCCTCGGTCCGTGAGCCAAAAACCCCCCAACGCATGCACCATCACATTCGGCGCCACCATGCGACAGTGACACTGACACCGGAATCGGAGAAAGGGGTAAAGCCCCTTCCCGTCGTCGCTCGCTCTCTCTCATCTGAAATTCAAAAATAGGGGAGAAAGAGAGAGTGATGATATTTTGTTAAATTTTGATTTTAGAAAATTTACCTTTTAGCCCCCAAGTTTTAAAAGTTATTATTTCAGTCCCCAAGGTTTCGTTATTAATAAGTTATTCCCGGGAGTTCCTGTTTCCTCATAGTCAGTCTCTAATTTCGAAAAGTTTATATTTCAGTCCTTAACCTTTTCAAATTCCAGTTTTAATAAATTTCCAATTAAGTCCCTAAATTTTATTTTATCATTTAAAAACATTAAAGTTTCGAAATAATAATTCGATACTTATTTCCTATTTGGCTAGACGAAACGTACGGACGATTAGGAGACTGAGGTTACTTCCTGCTCCACTTTGTGCGAGACTCGAGATAAATTGAGGTAGATTCATCCCCATTAATTAGTTTAAATTATAATTGCATGTATTATGTGACTTTACGTGATTTATATGCTTTAATTCATAAAATGAGAATATTTCTTATGAGATAAATGATATTGTTATGTTTGTCATAATTTATATGCTTTAATGCATGAGAAGAGACAAGACTATCTCTTATGAGATAAGATGATGTTATGCATAACTTATATGCTTAAATATATAAGACGAGACTACCCACTCCCTGTGATTTTAAAGAGCCTATGATTTATTTTAAGAAAATGAACATATTATGATGACGTCACTATATATATTGCATAATTATGTGTTCAATTATTCTGTAAATTAATTATCGGCGATGAGTCTACTGAGTATTTCATCGAAATACTTATTTCGTTATTTTAACAACATTTGCAGATTTCGGAGACAGTCAAGTTGATGGGCAGTGGTGGCACGATTTAATAGATGAAGTTATTTAAAATTTGAAATTTACTCATTATGAATATTATTAATTTATTTCAGTTATTTCGAACTTGAGTTTTTTTTTTAAAGTTTAAACAATTATCCTAAATTAATCAAATGAATTTTGTTGCCGCTTTGAGGTTTACAATTATAAATGTGATGTTTAAAAATTTAGTATTTCCGCAAATATTTTTATTAAAATCACAACAAATGAGGATGACGTGACACTCCAAGTTCACGGAACTCGGGCGTTACAATTCAGATCTTGATCAGGATATCGGTTCGGTTCGGGACTTTTGGACACCCCTAATTTATGTCCTCCGTTATCAAGTCTTCCGATACGAGTAATGTCTTTTCACTAGATTGTCTGACTTATGATACAATCCAAACATTTACAACGCTTTCAATGACTTATAAAGAAGCACCGATCTTATATAATGTTAATCTTTAAGGGATCTTAACACGACCAACTATTGAGTCTTAACGGGACGCCAATATGACCCACATTATTGAGCTTTACAGGACCTCAATATGACACACGACGTAACTTACAACAAGGAATAATATCGATCCTTATACAATGTTGATCTTTATAGAACTTCAACACAACCCACATTTTATTAAAGTGATTTTACAATGAAATCTTTGTCTTGATAAATAATACAAACAAGTAAGTACTAAGAGAGGCTAACACTTCAATAAATAGAAAGTGTTAGATGAAAAAAATTGATAAATATGATAGTTAAAAATTAGATTCAATCAATCAAAATTCTTCAATGAGAAGATGAAGAAGAGTCAAATGTAATTTAAGTTCAGAAATATTTTCAAAATATTTCTATCTTTTAATGAATGATTGTAATAAATTAAGTATTAAGAGAGAAATGAGAAACTTTGATGAATATGATATTTTACAAGTTTGATCTCATCAATCAAAGTTTTCAATATGAAGAAGTAGAAATGTCTGTGCAATGTAAGTGTAAAGATCTTTTTTAAAAATATATTTCTATTTTAAAATTGATATAAATAAGTTAAGCACAAAGAGAGATGAAGAAATTTGATGAGAGAAATGATTCAAAAAGTTTGACTCAACAATAAAAGTTTTTGCTATGAAAAAATAAATAAAATTAATGTAAAAATCTAAGTACAAAGAAGATTTTTCACAAATATATTTTACAAGAAACTTTGTTCTAGTTGTTGTAATGAATACAAAGTGAAGCGGTATTTATAGCAATCAAAACGTCAAAATTTCTAACCAACTGGACAACCCATCCAAACTTCCACATCCTAAACTGGACAACCAAACTAGTCGTTGTGCGTAAAAAATCAGAACAATTAAAAAAATGACCGTTGTGCGAACCTGACATCCACTTTGACTTTTTTTTTTTTTTTTTGATTTTTCCTTTTCAATTGATTTGAAAAATGTAGGCTTTTGAATAACTTTTTCACTTTATTTTTCAAGGTAAGTAACATTGTAAAAAATTTAAATATTAAGTTGAAATACTTACCTTTTTTGAATAATAATTTTTTATGCAATTGTTTTTATGAAATAATCTTTTCGTGCATAAAACAATTTTTGAGATTTTATCATCAAAGTATTAGTATTTTTATATTTGAATTAAGAAGTCTAATATTTGATTTTGTTTCGAAATTTGCCTCTTTAGATTTCTCGTCTTGATCTTTCTTTGATGTCGTTTCTCATGCTCTTGATCTTTCTTAACATTTAACTTTTAAGTTATCATTTCGAATGATTTTGCTTAAATGCTTAACTTCCACTTTGATCTTCATTTCGAGTTCAATATTTAATGTTTAATTGATTTTAATATTGAACTACCATTACTCAAAAATCAATTATTAGAAATAATATTAATCTTGTTTGTTATGATCAAAAAATTAAGGATAAAATCAACTATAAGTCAACAGAATACTAAGGGACGCTCGATTAAAATTCGAAATGAGAGCAAGATCGTGCATATTCTACATGACCATTAAACGTACATGGGCCACTAACCTAGAAACGCATAAGCACGCCCAGTAGCATGCACAAAAAAAAAAAAAGAGTGTAATCATAGCAAGTCCCCTTAACATGATACATGTTAGCCATAACAAACAAAGAGGAATATGCTCAAAATAATTCCACCTATGAGATCGTAGGTCAATAATACATAAAATAAAACAAGTCATATATTTAATATAAATAACAAAATCGAATTTCTGGGACTATTTGTTGAATCAAGAAAATAAATCCGTGAGCTTGCGTCCCTTCAGGCAAAGACAAGATATGCAAGGGTTAAGAGTATTAAAAGCTAAGAGGTTCGTAGAAGGAATGGACGAACCATCCTCCTTTTAGGTTGGCAAAAATCATTATTGAAACACACGAGTAATTGTTTAAAATCACGACTTCTAAACAAACTAATAACACGTGAATGCATAACAAAATCAATTATCAATCCATCACTAAATGACCGTCGTCTGTTATTTTCTAGAATGACCCAATTGTCCCTAAACCTCTAAGAAAATCTATAATTACTCCCGTTTAAATGGAGGAAGGCATGCAAATTCAAATATTTTCCTCTCAAATAATTATTTCTCATGTTGATCCTATTTGAACATCAAAATCAGAGAGTATAGGGGGGAGAAAATCTTGATTGGATTAGAGGAATTTGTTGATTATAAATTTGTAGTCAACAGTTACATAATAAATCCAACCAAATATGTTCGTTTCAACACTACCTTATGTTGATTACCTTGTTACATACTAAAAATTACAAATTACAATCAAGAAATTAGCCCCTATGTGTCTCCATGCGTGACTTACAAAAGTTTAGTCCAAGTTCAAGTTAAATTAGGCCACAATTGATATAATTACAAATGCAGTCCTTGAATTTTAATTATAGTTATAATTAAGTACAAAATTTTTATAATAATTACAATTGAGTTCAAATTATACCAAGATATCATAAGTACGTGTTCAGTGATATATTATCCAACCTTCAAATTTCAATAATAAGATCATGTCTAGTTGATTCTAGATATTGCAATCTCATTATTAGTCTTCGTCTTTCCTATTAAAGATAAAGATTGCACTCTCAAAATATTTTAAATTACAAAAGTTAATATATGTCTGTAATACTTTCTTCTTACCTACTGTACATATATTTCATCTCATGTGAGATCCGATAATTAGGTATTAGCTCAAATATTAAAGTTTAGCAATCATTAAAACACTGAGCACGGATTTATTATCGTTCAACACAAAATAATTAAGTAGTCATTTGACTCGTTTTTCAAGGTTCTTGATACCAACTAGTGTACTCTGTTTTGCTCATTCTCACATTTAAACTATTTGGGCTATTAAGTATAAATCGCAATCCTAAATAGTAAATTAGTCAATACTACAACCTTTCAATATAATGTGTCAATCCTTATACATTGATTTTGAACAATTTTATATATGATCAAAATGTAAGTTGTGTCATATTATGCTTGTCCACGCAAGCACTCTACGTGTACCTATCACAAGTGATCATTCATATTCTTAATATCAAATATATACAATAATAAATAAATAAATAAATAAATGTTTATTCATTACAAAAATATTATTTTACAATAGCAAAACTATACAAATAAGGGGACACAACCCTACAAATTTGTTTTAAATTATCTAAAAATTTGATCACTTGATTTGACTAGTAACATCTTGTTTTTTTTTTCTAACATTTTAGTGTCAGTTTAGTCTCATTATACAAAAAAAATTATTTTTATCCAAACTCATTTTCAATTACATTTGTCTAATGAAATAATTTTGCACTAAATTTAAATTTTTTCCATTTTTAATCACAATTGCAAAATCTATTCTCCGAAATAATAGAGCTCAAACATGGCCTTAATATATAGCAATACATCAATTCAATCCCCGATTGGCCCCCATTTTCTAATTTTTTTTGTTGTTGGTAAAATTCAATTTTAATCACATATTTTATGAGATCCATCCATTTTCAATCATACATTTCATCAAAATCTATATAAAAAAAAAATTAATTTTTAACTAAATTAAATGGGAGCTAGATAAAATTGTTTTTGATATAAATATATTTTGAAATATCTAGAAGATGGAAGTGTGATTAAGACCAGGATTCCCTTTATAAAGACATTGTAGAAAGGAACAAAAATTGTGAGATATTATGGTATCAAAATTGAGAATATAGCCGCAAATATTGAAGGTAAGATGCCACGCCGACAGCCGAAAGCAGAGGAATTAAGTGGTCGGTCCCTTCATAAGAAAGAAAAGAAGCTCGCTTCTTCTCTCTTTTTTGGGTTCTTCGCAATGCAATGCAATTTAAATTTGTTTATTTTATTGGCATGTCTGATTAATTAATCAAATTGAGTTGCTTAGATATCACATTCATTTGTCAACTAATTAAAAATAATTGAGACTCTAATTTTATTTACTCACTCATTAAATAGGAAGAGAATACTGCCACTCCACTAATATAATATTCAACCATACTACATGTAAATTTTTGTGTACATCTTCCCTTACACTCTTCCACATGGTACCATAACCTTCTTTGATTTTTCCAACAATCTGTCTCTTTCCTGCTTAGATTATGTGTAAGGGAAGAGGATAAAGCCGAGAGTACAGAAAACTTTACATATTTTGAATCGAAACTGATGTGACAGTGCGGGATTGGATTGTTTTTTATTTTTTTCACCATATTACAATGATGTCGTGCCATGTGTTGTTTGTAAAGATTTTCTGTCAAAAAATTCTGTATTTGTAGCATGATTAAATGAAAGATATACATAAGAATTTATAGCTAGCATTATACTATAATATTAAAGTAATGCTATTCATCTCCACTGGGGCTGAGGTTACAAACACAGTATATGTGGTATTAAATGATATGTGAAATTAAATAAGTCATTTAATTTTACCTTTCATTTAACCTAACATTTATAGTCACATAGACTGTGTTTATAATCCCACTGGGGATAAATAACATTACTCATAATATTATCCTTCATACAATTTCATGCATGCATGCTACTTGATGAACTTGTAATAATATATATAATACTACTGATCACTCGTGTCTCAATATTGTTCTAATTATGCAAAACTCTAATACAAAATTAACGTAACGCTTTCTTCAAAGTTGATATTCAAATAATCTAGCTCCCATATTTGGAGTAAACTTGCAAAAGGGTCTGGATACTATATTAATACTGATTAAATATAAACTAACTCAAATACATACATCATTTTAATTACTCACGATTTATGCTACTAGGGTGATAATCATTTCCATAGTTTGAAGTATAATCCAAACCAGAAAACCCTTGAAACTCGGATGGAAAATTCTGAAAATCTTGTTGCTGATGGTGGTGCTGTTGTGGCACTAAGCTGGCACTGCTACTAACGGAGGAATATTCCGGCATATGAGAGGTGGAATAGCCTCCTCCTCCTCCTCCTCCTCCTTGTCCTTGACCTTGATTATAGAGAGCTGAAGTGAAGTAAGGGAAGTCTGCATCACTGCTAGAGAGTAATTGTGCATATTGTTGAAGCCCAGGAAAAGTGTTCTGTGACATTGTGGGATCATAATAATTATAAGCAGCTTGATCAATTTGCTGTTGCTGATGATGATGATCAGCTGGGAAACTGCTCGAACCACCACCTCCATCACTGCTTATATATCGAAACTCCATGTTCCCTTGAACGCGTTCTGGAAAATTGAGCTTGGCTTTGGTGCCTTTGAACTTAAGTGCAGCATCATCGTACGCGCGGGCTGCATCCTCAGCTGTCTCGAAGGTACCAAGCCAAACTCGAGCTGCCTTTTTAGGATCGCGTATTTCTGCTGCCCATTTCCCCCATGGCCTTTGTCGTACTCCTCTATAGTGTCTCCTCACAGATCCTTCATCAAACAATTTAACGTTATTTTGCCTTAATTACTACGTGGAATGATATATTAATGGTAAAATAGATTAAGCCCTCGTTTGATTCTCTTTATTTCCAAAATACATTTTTCTCTCTCTTCTTTTCAACCATACATTTTTCAATAAAATAATATTACATGTAAATTCAAAACTTTTTTTTTTATTTTTTAACCACACATTCTTCACCAATCTACTATTCTAAAATACATTATTAAACAAAAGTGAGGCTCAAACATGCTATAAATCTACTGCATGTATATTTTCTAGTATATAACTTCGGCACCAAATTTTGCAAGAAATTGAAATGATTCAAATTATGAGCTAGTTAATTATATAGGTGATGTACCTATTTCAGATTGAATTTACCATAAATTAACAGTTTTTCGGCTGCTTTATATTAAAGCAAAATAGCTAGTTCACTCTGAAATGAGTACACTTTGAATTATACACTTGACGGGAAAATCAGGGTTAGTGTGATAATTGAATAGAGAGAAGTTACCAAGCATGGACAGTCTTACAAGAATAGCATGTATGTGTTTGACACGTGTGGAAGACCAATACTCTCGGAACACTTTAGAACAAGTTTGACATGCTAGGGTGGGATTGCGTCCTATTTTTACATTTTTTTTTAACATGTCGACTAATATTTTCAAGACACGCTCCACATCATAATATTTCTTAGTTTTAACACAAGGGGACCATGAAGGATATGTAAATCCCCATTTTATACATTTAGGAAAATACATAGTAATAGGGAAATAATTTCAATTACTTGCCCTACTTGTACAATGTATATTTTCCTCTCTTTAGAACAGTAAATCAGACTTCAACCCAAAGTTACCTTGATCCACATTTGTACTCCAAAAGCTTCACTTGCAAAAAATAAAGCGAAAGAAAGTATTGATTTTATTGGGAAAAGAATTACAAAAACCACGATAGACCTAATCTTAAGGAATGTAAATCGACATGCCTCCAAGACTAATGGTGATTGTGACATTATTAATTCTTGAATGCGCATGTAGCTATCTCCTTCGGTTAAAGAAGAGAATTATAAGTAAAACTAATTGATAATGACTCGCAAAAAAGAAACATTAATCCATACGGAAAGCATGGGATGTGGGAGAATTACATCGGTGTCGTGCCGACCATTTCAAGAATTGACAAAACACGTGTTAAATTGGATATCAAGGAAAATATGTAATTGCAACATCTTGGAGTGGACAAATCAGAAAGAGAGATCTAGAGCAATCTACATAAAGAAAGAGAGATACTTCTTTACGGAAAGTAATCTCTAACCTCTTACCTGCATACAATACAATGAACTTGGCTAATAAATCTTGCCTTTTCTCTTTTTTTATCAGTGTTCTTCTTCTGGAATAATTAAACAAAAGGGTTTTTTTTGGGGGTTCATGCAAGTTAATTAAAAAAGGAAAAAGATTAATTAAACACTAAAAATTAAAAGTTATCTTCATTAAGCACATGATCAAACCTTGATCTTGTTGTGTTTGAGTAGAAGGGCGATGTTGATTTTCTTGATCATGAGTGGCTGTGGCACCCATAATTCTTGTAAGGCCAGAAACCATAGTTGAAGTATCTCTTTCAGAAGGGAAACTATATTCTTCTCCTTTATTTTCCATGCCGTCGATCCTCAACTTCTTATCTGGTGAGAATTTTTTGTTGGGAAGGCAAAATTAAACGAGCTATTGTGTGAGAGAAAATAAGGTTGGTTTTCTATGTATTGATTAATGCTATTTATATTGGCATATCATATATATAGGTTCAACTTTTTAATTAAATATAAAATAGAAAGGAAAAAAGAAAAAAAAGTGATGAGTGAAAAAATAGACATATCCTGGCTTTATTAATATGACAAGAATGAATGAAATAGTGGACTAAGACAAAAGTGTGATCGATCCTTAGAACAAGACAATGAATTGATAAGAAGAGATCTTGTTAGAGTTTATCTCTTCTCATCCCAACTCTGCCAAAAGTGCTGATAAAAGGTATTCACATTATGAGATCAACATTTCACCGTCTTGTACGTACACACTCACGTGTAGTACACAAATTTATTCAAACATCACGTAACTAATTTTTGTCTTATTTCGAGAAATGGGGACAGTTAGGCCAGTCGATAGATGCAATGCTGATGTCGCAATTCTCTTAATGAGTCTGTCCATTCGAGTAGTATGTCAAAAAAGGGTTTAGTACCTCTCTTGATAGATTTATAGTTGATTGTATGATTTTTTATTTTTCTTTTTCTTTTTCCAATTGTGGTGGCTAGTGGAATTTTTTTACCACTTTGGTTGGTTTATGAACATGTGATTTAAATTCTTTAGAATTTATTGCCAACTAGCTAGATGGGGCCAAAGAAAACCTAATATTCCATACGGCATTTACTTATTTAATTAATTTATTGTCATTCATTAATTTCAAACAGAATAAAACACAAAAGAAAAGAAAAGGAATATTTGGATAATGAATTTGGCAATTGTTCACGAGACCGTTCTTACTCCAACATGCCAACTTAAAGATATTTTATTTTATAAAATTGTAATTAATCCAATAATATTGAAAGTGCGGGCTTGTTGGGAAATTTTAAGGGAAAAATTTATATCTAAGAGTTTAACTATAACTCATTTCAAAACTAACCCCTGTTTGGTACACATTAAAATTTTCATTTTCATTCTTTTATTTATTTTCAACCACACATTCTCAAGAAAATAATATTTTCCATCATATCAATAACTTTTTTTTTTCAACCATGCATTCTCCATCAATCTACTATTCCAGAATACATTCTCCCAAAATAATATGGCTCAAACACACGAAATAAAATTTAATATTTCAAAAATCAGATACTATTAAATTTTAGTTATGATATAATAAATTTAAAAAAATGTTTTTTTAATTATATTAATGTCATAAATCTATACAATTTGGTCACAAATTATCGAATTAATTGTTATTTTTTGGTCACAAATCAAAAAAATTTATAGGTTACGAATTATTTCTCGATCACAAATCAAAAATTTTATAGGTTACAATTTATTTATCGTCACAAATCACAATTTTTATAAGTGACGATTCAAAATTTTAGGTTACAAATTATCTATTGTTCACAAAATATCCAATTTATTGGCCACAATTTCAAATAATTGATCACATATTATTTATTAGTCATAAAATAACCAATTTATTTGTCACAATTAACCAAATGATTGGTTACAATCATCCTCGCCCACGCCATCCCACTCACAAACCACAGCACCATCGCCGACCACCACCAACAGTACCACCACGTCACAACACCACCACTACCTCACCACGCAACCAACATCACAACCACCACCATCCAAACGTCACTAGCGATGACGAGCACCACCACAACTCCAATGAGACACCACTTGTACCACCTCCACTTCACCATCTCCACTAATACAACTACTATTCCAACGAACCACCTGCACCACCACACATAATCGGCTTCCATATACAGAACTAACACAAATTAACACGCATATACCATAGATCACCCACCTCCACCACTTGCACCAACAATCATCGTCACCACCACAATCGCACCATTACCGCTCGCACCAACAACCATCACCGCCACATACAACGCACCAACAATCACCAACACAATAGTAAACAATATAAAGAGGAAATAGAAGTAGATTACAAATAAACCCATCACCAAGGTGTCGCAACAGCGATGGACGCTTCTGCGATGGCGACGCTGTTGCACTACAGTCGAATAGCATCATCGCGCCGCGCAGCCACTACGATACTATGCGTCTTGCTCTGTGTCATCGCATGAAATAACTTTGATGCACATCTTTGCAAGCGTAATCTGTGAAGAGTTATCGGAGGTCAAGTGTAATCTATGAAAGTCTTCACTGCGTAATATCAAATTTGTTAAGACAACCGTTCTTTTAGAGGGCGTACGTTTAAAATTGACCGAGTCAAAGAGGCATGTTTCCATTTTGACTTTTCAACATATTTATATTTCCACAATGACATATTTAATGGCAAAAGACAAAAATCCCTCTTAAGCATATAAAAGTCAATACTACCCTTTAGTTAATAAATAAAAACCAAACATCCCATTCATAAAATTTCAAAATCAACTAACTTTTGTTATCTATTTATTTCAATACAGATAAAAACTCTCTCATCTTTAATATGTTTCAACCTTAAAATCTGAAAAATTTATCAAATGTTGAAGCTTGATTTTTTTTTTATGTCAATCACTTCGAATCGGTAAGTATATTTACGTATGTTTAATTTTTTTTCGTTATATCAGTATACGTTTTAATTGTTAAATTCATTTCAATATAGATAGTTGATGTAGATAATTTTTTTTTAAAACAACTATTTTTTAAAAAATATGAATGAGAAAAAAAATCATCTACATTTTAGGATGAAATGGATCTGACGAGAAACATTCGGATAGCTATTACGGCTATTTAAACAACCGTCGGCTGTTTGGCTGACTGTTAATTACAATGAATTTTCAAATGACCGTTACAATGAATTTACAAACGAGAATCTGATTGCTTTATCCCATCAGATGTCATGAGTTGGGTGAGAGCGCAAGGGCTAGAACAAGTGGACCGTCATCTAATTCTTCGCTTGTGGTTCCCGATGATGATGATTTGTGCGTTGAGCAATTGTTTGAAACAAAGAAAGATTTGCAGGAAGCTGCGCATCGAATTGCACTGAAGTACAACTTTGAGTTCAAAGTTAAGAAATCAAACAAGTCATTGTTACGATTGTCTGCATCGACGACAATTGCCGTTGGCATTTCGAGCGACAAAGATGGACACAAACGAGTTCTTTGTAGTTCGCAAGTATACACGAGAACATACTTGTGAAATGAGAGTTCATTGAAATGATCATAGGCAAGCTCGAGTATGGTTATTGGTCAATAGATAATGCTCAAGTATTAAGACCTACAGACGATCTATAGACCTTCGAACATCAATAACAACGTCTGTCGAGATTACGGAGTCGTCATGAGCTACTAGAAGGACAAAGAATGTGCGTTGGAGGATTTAATGGGCTCGACCGAGGAAAGCTACGCTAAATTGGTCAAGTATTGTCATAACATGGGAACAACTAATCTTGGCTCGACTTTTTTTATTGAGACGTAGAGCGAGAATTGTTTTAAGTTTATCTTCAGGATCTTGGACAATGTATTCGGGATTTCGAAATGTGATGCGACTTCTAATTTTAGTCGATGGTACAACTCTGAAAGCTAGATACGAAGGCAAGTTAATTATTGCTACATGTCAAAATGCCAACATCCAACTTTACCCTCTTGCATTCGACATAGTCGATAGCGAGAATGATCGTCGATGTGTTTGTTCTTCACAAAGCCGATGGATGTAATCAAGAAAGTCAAGGACCTTGCCTTTGTAATTGATCGAGGACAGACTATAATAAATGGTACCACCAAAGTACTTCTCGAGGCACTTCACAGATATTAATGTACCATATACAAGGCAACCTTAAAACTAAGTTTCGGGGTACATGCATCATTTCATTGTTCATGAGAGCGGCCGAAACTTATAGTGTTGAAGAGTGTAATAATTTCATGGTGGAAATAGGAAGCAAATCGTTACTGGCATGGGAGTGTCAAACAAATATGAGGATTGAACACTGGACGCGATCACACTTTTAGGTCGTTGATACAACATGATGACATCAAAAAATGTGGAGTCTCTCGACTCATTATTCAAGAAGGGTCGAGAGTTACCAATCATCGCAATGATTGAGAACATTCGTAACAAGTTGTAGAAGTAGTTTCACGGTCGACCTGCGAAAGCACAAAGTTGCACTAGCATGCTAGCCCCGGCTCAAGAGGATACACTCTTCAAGACTGTAGAGCTTACGAGAAAGTTGTATGTGGAACCACTGGATGATTTGCTCTTCTCCCTGAAATGTGCATGTAATATGACACACATGGTGAACTTGACTGATAACACATATGCTTGTCATCGATTTCAGTTGGAGAGTTTCTCATGTGAGCATGCAGTCATGGTGGCTATGTATAAAGGCTTTGCACCGCGGACATTATGCTATCCTTATATATAAATACTTATGATCTCGGTTGTCTCGTCGTCGTCGTGTCCCACACTATGGCTAGCCTGTCATTTACAATTACACCGGCTAGGGCAGCCATCAAGGGAACGATCACTAAAAGTGGCTCCAAATTATGATCGAGTTGGTCTTGTGTCAAACAAGAATGGTTAGAGTCGTACACATATATAGTGGAGTCAGCGAAGATAATCTCCACGGCAATGCAGTGATGATTCACAATCACTGGAATGTATATATGCGTACAACCCATCCATGGCTTTCCCACGACACTCGGCCATATCCCTACGACCCACTCGACCATATATTCGGGCACCATGTACTCATTACCCATAAGTTGAAGCAACTAATGCTCATTGATAACGACACGTACGAACTTAGTGCTTAATATGAGTCGATGGGAATGTCTAATGATCTTGGATATCTTCGAGTTCGATCACGCAATAAATCTATGGCCAGGTCGATGTGCTACATCAGGAAACACTGATAAAAAATAGAGGGTTATTTCATTTCATAAACAAAAAAATTATGTATACATAATAAATAACAATATGACTATTTCATTTACATCGTCGGCGAGCCAAGTCCCCAAAGTGGTGATGTCGTGAAACCACTTATGGGCCACAAAGATCGTCATCCCCCTACGTTGCGGCTATCTCTGCAAAAAATAGTAAAAATGTTAAAAGAAGTATAGATGAGTTAGCGTAGCGTACTTCACTAAAATTATAAAATACTTACTTGGGCATAATTCTTCTCTACTTCATCTCGAACTCCTTCCATTTGGTATGGCCCACATCCTGAAAGAGATTGTGGTACGTCCCATCGACGAACGTCATCCTCTTCGCCTCAGCCGTGAAGGGAGATATGACGTACAGTGACGACAATCTCGGCCTCTTAACGATCACATGCTCCGGCATGTCAACAACACTTCTCTTACCCTTTGTCACGATCAGCGTCCTCTTTTCGTCTACCTTGGCCATCCCTCAACCTCGAGTACCTCCACCTCCATCATCGGGATCGCCTCCGCCGCCTCCTAAAATGCAGTATCTGGCTACAATGGACAGTCGCCCTATCTATCACCATCTCTCTCGCCCTATCTATCACCTTCTCCGTCGTCCCATCGATTACCCTCTCGTAGTCCTACTATATCACCTCGGAGCGCTACGACCTCCACCTCAAGGTCTAATATATGGTTGTGGAGCACTGCAACATTTTGACGTAAACTCGATATCTCGCCACTCATTTCTCGTCGCAGTGCCCCTATCTCTCCTCGTAGCGTGCCCCTCTCTCATCTCTACCATAAATCCAACCAAATGGTCATACAGATCACTGTGCGCAGGAGATCCACGTGAGAGGTGCCTGGATGGAATCTCATGGACAGCGGAGGCGATCCCATTAGCGATGGAGGTGATCGTCGATCCACTGGACTGCGCTCCTATACAAATAATATTAAAAATTATTATCTTAGTTAAAATAGGCTAACTCATACAAAACGATAATCAATAAATTATATTCAATTCCCATACCCGATCTCGGTCCAGGATAGAATTGGACATCTAGTCTCGTGAAGTATGAGAAATGACTAATTCAGGCACAAGACCACGATCCTCCTCCTCCATCGACAACATCAACTCGATTAGGACATCAAGCTGACATATTAACATTTCAACTAGTTAATTATCATGTGATGAAATTTTGAAACGACATACAATATAAATCTAT
Source organism: Fraxinus excelsior (assembly GCA_019097785.1). NCBI lineage: Eukaryota > Viridiplantae > Streptophyta > Magnoliopsida > Lamiales > Oleaceae > Fraxinus > Fraxinus excelsior. Next base: position 24,309,542 of record CM032625.1, on the reverse strand, counting down.
AATGTATAATACTCCTCTAAGGATCGTCGAAAAGGGCTGATAATTGTTTACCGGACGAGCATCCGTTTGCTGGGATGCTCGCCCATGATGCTTCTGAGGGCATCGTGTCTCCTTTTGCCTAACCAAGAGGGGACCGTATCATATGCCCAGATTTGTAATACATATACTTATTATATATAAATTTAGTACAAAAAAATTTAACGTTGTATGTTAAACATTTACCTGCATTGCCAATGGTAATCCATATGTATCGTACTTATGCATGGAGGGCTTTGAGTGTTATCTGGTGAAGACGTGTACGGTGTCCTCAAAACATCTCCGGCCCCACGGTTAGTTGTTGAATGCATCAATGTCTTCCACAACTTGCAAATGAAAAATATTGACGGCGGTCTTCTTGTGATGACACCTCATCACGCTCTCAAGGATGTAGACCAACCCAAGCTTCAATCTATCTAACATCTGGTCGCACTCTTTGATCACGCCCATCAACTGATATAGAAGCACCGTCCCCTATCCCTGGAAGTACGTCTTGTATAGCCTATTGCTTCTCTCGGTGGCTACCCCGTCGCCTGTAATCATCAGTCTAGTGATCAGGGTGAACTTAAACATAGAGAAACTAACGACCTTGCCCCGAGGTCGAAGTGGAGGGCATCACTGTCGATTAGCTTAAGGAGTCGACATAGCGGTGGATTGATGATCTGTCATGATTATTGCACCTCTCGCAACTGGTACAGGGGCCACATGAAGGACTACCGCAACATATCTCCATGCAGATCATCGAGCAACTCCAGCACAGAAAAATTCTCTAAGCTACTGTTCCAAATAGCTTTCTTCGCCACCTATCTCAACTCTATATCTAAATAATACTTCATCTTGCAAAAATTCAAATATTAGAATATTGAACAAGAGATAATAAAATGACACATAATCTCGAAAAATCAAGCTAATCGAATCGTAACTACCATACGCAAGACATCGACGCTAATGAAAAAATAAATGATGTAATAAATTAAAGGAGAAGTACGAAAAATAAATTAAATATTTAAATTTTAACTTGGGCCGACTAATTTTCAATTTAAATTTATTTATTTCATTTAAAAAGGACTAATTCTTTTTAATTTATATAAATTTTAATATATGAAAAATAATTCATTAATTAATTTAAATAAAAGTTAAATAATTAAATTTTAACTTGGACCAAACAATTTTCAATTTAAAATTACTTATTTCATATAAAAAGGACTGTGTTTTTTAATTTATATAAATTTTAATATATGAAAAATAATTAATAAATTAATTTAAATAAAAAATTAACTTTTAATTAAAATCTTAAAATTAAAATTAATTTATGGGCCGACTAAACAGTCAGTCCAAACTGTTTCCTGCCCAGAAACAGTTGACCGACTATTTTTTTCTGACTTTTCTCGTCGGAAAACTCCATTTTTGGTGAGAAAAACTTATTTTTCTCCCAAATAACAATAAATCCAACATTTCTACTCAACCATCTAGTTAAATATTGAACAAAAAATTAAATAAATGTTAAATTTAAACTTTATCATTCAAAAAAAAAAACTAGCCTCATTTCTCCGGTGAATAGTTGTGGTGGTTGGCTTGCTGACTATGAGAGCGGTTGTGGTCGACTAGACCCCGGCTAAGATTTTTTTTCCTTTTTCTTCCCTTTTTTCGATTTTGTCTTTTTGTTGAATTGTTTGTGTTTGTGGGGAAGATTAGGGCAAATGTGGAATTTGCCCTATTTTAACACTTTTTTAAATATGGTCAAAGGTCATTTTGGAAATATGGCGTACTCACATATTTTCTCCTTTTAGAGAGAAATGAGGGGTAGATGGAAAAAGAATTAGGTTTGAATTGGATGGAGTCGTTGGGTTGGGTATGACATTAATATAACATCTAATAATATTATTATTAATATTAAAAAGGTTAATTATTATTCAATTTTTGAATAAATATGTTGTAAATCTGAATTTTGAAAAAGAGAAGTTAAAAATTGTGTGTAGCTGTAATTTCCACAAATCTTGAGGAGAATTTGGTCATTTAGCTTGGTTAGATAATGTATTTGGTGAATGACCTTTGAACAATAATAAAAACGAAAAAAATAAAGCAAAATATTTTAGTTGGCAAAATGATAAAATTCTCCTTCGATTATTAACCTAATAACCCTAATTTTCTTCATTGCATCTAGTCATTTCTCTTCCAAATTCACTGTAAAACTTTAGTTTCTATTTTTGTTTTTTGGAAAATAACATCTTCTTCAATTTTAGGCCCTCAAAATCACAATCGCCCATTTTCTTCTCTTCGGTCATCATTTTTGCTACCCTAAATCATGTTTTTTTATTATATTTTTCACTTATTTTGGGTATATTTTGAGTATTTGAACAAGAGTTTGGTTAGCATATCATCATCTACATTGAAAATTTACATTTACAGTTGAAGAAGGAAGAAAGACACTTTTAGAAATTTCATGTAGATTGTACTTTTATTATTGAATATAGTATTAAATATTATTTAATTGGTGTTGTTTTCATATTTAGTGTATTTTTTGTATTGTTTACAACCAATGGATAATAATGGCAATCCGCCTACTATTTGAAATGTAAAACACCATTCCAGCCATTATCTGTTACGTAAAGCGGCACTATAGTCATTATCTATTGTGGTTTGATTTTCTCAACAAAATTAACTTTAATAAGTGACTCACTAACGTATATACCACAGAAAAACTGACTATGTTACAAAGAACGATTCAAATGACATAGCTTTTATATTATTGAGATGGTGAAAGCACAAGTTATCCTACTCATATGTGTCGAATAAGTTATTAAACATATCTCTCAATTTTTGTACGTGTCATGTGCATATTACAACATAAATAAGTTCATGTAACGACACGTGTCGTTCCAAAATCTTTACCTATATTTTAATTTAACAAAACAATCTCTTATAATGGCCTCACTTACATATATAATACAGAAAGTTTGACCATGTCATAAATAACGTAAATGAGTTTCACTTATCGATTTTCAGGGCACGAATAAGACTCCTGCTTATACTCATGTTTACACACATAATGACACAAGGGCCATTTTCATCTCAATAACGACATTGTGTCGTTCTATTGATTTTTCCTACATTTTGATTGTTTTATTGCAATGTAAAACCTAAATGTTGATTATGTAACAAAAAAAAGATAGAAAAGACAAAGATTATATGTTATCCAACAATGGACCCCTAACGTATTTTTTTGTGATTATTTTGCAGATTAAATTGTAGGTTCTTCACAGTGAAGTGCATAGAATAATATTTACAAGCTCGACTCAATATAGATTCAATTTGTCCAGAATATATGTCCACTTGAAGAACTTAGCTGCAGAGATATTTGCATGGCACTTTGATCCGTAGATTTAGTTAAATTTTTAAAGTTACTTTTGTCCTTACTTTTCAAGAGAATGATTTTTTAGTTGTACATGTTCGATTTAAGTTAAATGTTGTATGTATAGTTATAGTGTTGATGCCTTTTAAGTTAAATATTTGCGTTTCAATTGGCATTGCTTTTCAATTTGTTGGTATCCCATGATAACGGCACATGTGACGTTATTAAAAATATAAGCATCCATGAGAATGGCATAGATGCCATTACTGAACTTATAAGAGGGACGTGAGAATGACGCAAGTGTCGTTATGTTTATTACAAGCTTTTATGAGAATGGAATAAATGTCGTTACTGAAATGAAAATGTTTATGAATAATGGTACAAGTGTTGTTATGTTTATAAATATAAGCATCCATGAGAACGAACACGTGCCATTACTCAGATGAAAATGTCTATTAGAATGAAACAAGCGCCATTACTTACATATAAACAGTCACCCCTCATCTTTATCCCTAGAATAATATATGAGAAATATGAGAATGACTTGTGCTTTCACTAACTCGATATCATATAATTTAAATCATTTCAACCATTATTTGTCACATGATTAACATTTCTCGTATATAATTTATCAAAAAAGATGAGAAATTGACAAAACGGCAAATGTGTCGTTACTAAGCAGAAAACATCCCCATGTCGTTCTATTTATAAACGTGATTATAAACAGTCACACCCCATCCGTGCACCAAGAAACAATAAGTTAAACTCATTTAAGTTGTAAGACAAACATTATATTTATAGAAGTTGAGAGATATGTCCATTACTTATATTCTAATGAAAACAATAAAACCACTTCTATTTTCATCAACTCTATCATATAATTTATGTCATTTCAACTGTTCTTTGTCACATGATCAAGATTTCTATCTTACATACTCTATGTGTCCAATGCTTGTTGTGTTGGAAATAAATCAAAAGATAGAAGAAAATCAACAAAACAACACAAATGACTGAGAAAAAAATGACACTTGTATCATGCTATTTTTAAACACGAATGTAAGTAGTCACGCCCATCCGTGCCCCGAGAAACGATAATTTGAACTTATTTAAATTGTAAGATGAACATAATATTTACAAAAGTTGAGAGATATATTCATTACGTATATTCTAATGAAAACAATATAAACTATTTGTGTTTTTATCAACTCTATATCATATAATCTATATCATTTCAACTGTTCTTTCACATGATCAACCTTTTTGTCTTACATACTTTAAGGGTACAATATTTGAGATCGTTACATTGGAAACAAATCAAAATATAGGAAACGACACAGATGACGTTATTAAGAAGAAAACGACTCTTGTGTCGTTTTGTTTGTAAACATGTTTATAAGCAACCACTTCTCATCCATGCCTATGAAACAATAACTTTAACTCATATAAATTGCAAGATGAACATGACATTTAAAAAATTTAATTGAAAGATATGCTCATTACTTATATTCTAATAAAATAATAGAATCACATGTGCTTTCATCAACTCTATATCATATAATATGTCATTTCAACCATTTTTTGTCACATGATCAACATTTCGATCTTCTGTACATTAGGATCTAATGTTTAAGGTCATTGCGTTGGAAACAAATCAAAATATTGAAGAAATCATCAGAACATCACAAGTGATGTTAATGAGAATAAAACGGCCATTGTGTCATTTTGTTTTCAAACACGATTATAAGTAGTCACGCCCCATATGTGGCTCGAAAAACAATAAATTGAACTCATTTAAATTGTAAGATGGAAATGACATTTACAAAAGTTGATAGATATGCTCATTATTTATATTCTAATGAAAATAATAGAAACACTTGTGCAATCATCGATTTTATATCATATAATCTATGTTATTTCAACCATCATTTGTCAAGTATTCAACCTTTTATGTCTTACGTATGTTAGGGGTCCAATTCTTGGGATCGTTGGGTTGAAAATAAATTAAAAATATAAAAGAAATCAACATAACGATACAAGTGATATTACTGAAAAGAAAACGACTCTTGTATTGTTCCATTTTTTAAACACTATTATAAATAGCCACGTCTCATCCAGGCCCCGAGAAACAATAAGATAAATTCATTTAAGTTATATATAACAGATACTAGTTGTATTATCCCTTTTTAATATAATGACTGCATTGTTGTTCTACACTGCAGATAGCGACTGGAGCATCGTTATCATCCATTAATGCAAAAACACAAAAATACAGTAAATATAAAAACGAATAAGTTCTAAAATATAATTCTATATTACATTCAATAATAAAAATACAGTGTACATGAGATTTGTAAAAATTCATTTCTTCTTTCTTCAAATGCAAATGAAATTTTAATATGAAAAATATGATAACCAAATTATTGTTCAAATGTCCAAAAGATAGCCATAATAAGTAAAGAATATAATGAAGAATGTGATTTTATGGTAAAAATCATGAAAACTAAATAAAAGAAAACAGTTGGGTGTGAATTTGTCGTCCTAAAATTGAATTGATAAGGCTGTTAATGCCTTCTCTAATGATGAGGATATTTATGACATTTGATATTATTTATCTATTATATTTTATAATTGAAGGTCTTTGACCAAGAAACATTAAGAGGAGATTATTTAATCAAATACATTAACCAATTCTCCCAAATTTTAAAACCGGTCTCAGCATATTATTCGTCTCTAACTTTTCATTGTCTAAAATCATCACGTGTTTCTATTAGGATTTAACGAAAATTTAGACATTTGTCTGTCATCAAGAATGACTGATGGAGTGTGCAATATAATTAAGGAAGGTTGACATGAATTGTCAAGTTAAGATATATACAAAATTGAATTGAGTCAAATCAAAATTAAGCATTTTGTCTTCATATAATATGGTTGAATACATTTTAGTTAAATCCTGAACAAGAACGTGTTCACATCTACGTACTAGCAGCTTAGGGCTAGTGATTTAATAAATCACTCTACCAACTTAAAGATCGATAATTTTATACACTTTTTCAGCCTGTTATATTCTATTATACTTTAATTTTATTTTGTTAATGATTTCTGACGTTTAGCTTAAAATAATCGTTAGGTTAATACAAAAGGATTCCACATATATTTACTTCTAGACCTCATGTACACCAAATTAACTTCATCGTCACTCTTAAGTGACAACGGCTATGCCAATACTTTTCCCAATAATGCTGTTTGTACAGATTTTCCCTTACACTGAGGATGACATCCTCTTTATTTTCAAAAAAAATTGTGGGTGGAAAAGTGTTTTTTATTTTATTTTATTTTTCAATGGCGCAACACAATGTAAATAATGATGTAAAAGATGAAGTACATATGTAGTTAATACTTGTACATGAATAATATTGGATTATTAACAGCTTCTCCAATGCTTTTTATTGAGTGTTATCTACGTGACATGGTACAAGAGTTTTGGTGCAAGCAAAATTAATAACTAAAGAAAAAACGATCAGATTCAAAATTATTTTCCAATGAGTTGCTACCTTTTATTTTCTTAAAATAAAAATAAATTTAATACGTATTGGATATATATATGCCGTAACTCTAAACAATGTCGTTTTTTCTCTTTACTGCATTTATTTGACACAGTTTCTATCAAATTTCATTCAAGAGAAATAAATTTGCATGTTGTTCATTTTGCTTTTGTGACAAATTATTTTAGCAATCAATTGCATCATCGGAGATGCAATAAGAATTTTTTTTAATGTATATTATAATTGTTGACCCCAAAAAATGTACCAATATTGTGATCAATAGATCTCAATGTTTTTCACGTCCTCACAAGCTTGGTTCCTGCACATTTGGACAAATCGTTAGCCACACGTGGCCTTCTCCGAAAGGGGTGGAGTTGGCCGCGCGCACTCCAACGGTCAAGTCAGTTGGAGAAATAGTTATACGAGTGTGGCAGAGTTTTAAACATGAGCCTCCAATATAAAAAAGGGTGGGGGTAGGCTTTGGGGAGAAATAAGTAGAAGGTATGGTAGCAAGATTATCGTTTTGAGAGTTTAACTTGTATCACCTTTGAATGACACTAAGTGTGAGCTTTTATACTTAGGCACAACGAATGAAGGTCGCTGGATGACAATGCATGTGGCCTCATCCAAATGACTGATCTTTCTTGTCATAGACATTAATCAATCAATCAGAGTCTTAAATGCTAATATCATTTTTGTATCCATAAGGCCTAACTTGAGGCCTTGGACTTGACCAAATAGGTTGGCGGTGGTGGCGGCAGTGAATTGTCTGTCAGTCACATAATACAATATCTATTTAAGATCTCTTCACCGCCTCGTCTCGGACCGGCTCTTCCCATGGGGTCCATGTGTAATGGGGTCGGTCTAGTTTCGCTTCGCGGGGAGAGTGGTCATTCGCACTTGAGGGTCGGTCCCACTTTGCCTTATGTTAGTGTACAAGATAGTCAAACCGTTTGCCACGTAGGATACTTGAGACCGCATGGAAGTCCTCATGTAAAGAGGCGTAATAACAACTTCCATTTTATTGAAACTTGCACTTATTATTGGGTTTTCATACTTAGAACCAATTTTTTGTTTGACACATTTCAAACCATCTTTTCCAAAAACCTAAATTGATAACACATGTTACTCATATAAATAATCGTAATATATATATATACCACATGGCAACCGGTCGAGCCCACATGTGGTGTAGTGGTGCGATCGACCCGATCCTATGTACGGCGAGACGAACTTAACCTAAAAGCAGATTGACTGATCCCCTTTTAGCAGAGGCCTTCAATGCGAGCCTACCCCTGCGAGGCGGACGACCAACCAACAGCAAATCCTATGAAGTAATTGACAAGACAATACACTGCCAACGCCGCCTCTGCATACCTATGTAGTCAAATCCTCAGTCTAGAAGTAAAGATACGAGAATCACAGCATTAAATGGCCTGATTGATTGATTGACAATAATAGGAGCCAATAGATCTGGTAGGACCATGTGCCTTATCATCCAACGGACCTCATTCACCTTGCATTGGGTATAAAAACTCACACTTAGTATTGGGAGGGCTAATGCAAGTTTACACATTCAAAGAAAATCTCGCTCCTTCCTACCAGAATCAGTGGCCAACCCTCTTTTTATACACCAAACAATGATAACAGCAACTAATTGAACATTTTAGATCATTCCCTTCACTGATTCATTTGAAAAATGGTGACTTGAGTCATAAACGTATTACAACTTAGATCTACGTGGATACTTGTTTCTATTTATTTATTGGCCACGTCACCGAACCATTTTTGGGGTTATAGATTGGCGTCGTCTGTGAGAATCTTTGATACCATAACCACGTACATCCTAGTGGTAAAGGCTATTGGTGAATAACCTTGAAGAAATATTTTGGTTCTTGAAGAAAAAATTGTTGCGAGGAAACAATCCGAGAAACACGATGAGTTTAAGTCACCAAGGAACGCATGGTGGAGATGGGCAGCAAGAGGCCTCTGAAGAAGAGGTTCTCTGCATGCATGAACGAGAAGTTGGAGAGATGGCCACCTATATAAGAAATATAGTCCAGCGAAATGCTTCCATGCATCAACTGTTGATGCAAATGCAACAATGGCTGGATCCCAAGCACCTCAGCACAGAACCTTTCACCAGGAGGGTGAAGAAAATGATACAACAGCGTACCCTCAAATGTACGGGACACCTAGTGGAGAGAAAAGTAGAAGTTGACACTTCCACCAATTATGTGACGAGTCGCCCCGGCCACGATGTTTCCATAGAAGAGAACTTTCTCCCAGAATACCCTTAGGAACACGAGCTTCAAATATCCGACAGTGTCTTTGACAAGATAGACCTAGAAATAGGTCTCAATAGCCTCTCCCAACTCAAAGAGGACGACAGCAACATCAGAGGTATGAGACGCAACAAATGTGAGAAATCAAGTCGAAACATCACAGCCCTGCTACATAGCGGGAGAAGATAGCTCCAATGGTCCTTGTAGATCGTTCGAATTGTATGATGATGATGATGAAAGTTTGCCATTTTCTCAAGAGTTGAGAAATGCCCCAGTTCCTAGCCACTTTGTGCCGTCGAAGATACCCAAGTACGAAGGAGAGGACGACCCGGCAAAACATCTCAACAACTATAAGACATAAATGTCCCTGCAAGGAGCCTCGAGCTTTCTACCTCACGCTAACAGGAGCAACTGAAATTTGGTACAGTTGCATTCCAGCTGGTAGTATCAAGAGTTGGCCAGATCTAAAAAAGACTTTTTGAACCAATACTTGTCGAGTAAGGAGGGAAAAGCCCCTATTTAGAGGCAACAAGCAGGATAAACTCTAAAAACTTACGTGGCTCGTCTCACGGATGAAATGACTTATTGTGAGCAAGTCATGAATAGATAGGCCATTTCTAACTTAAGAGGAGGTCTCAACATGAATACCCTATTTTGGAGGGACGTGCGAAGCAGAAGTCCCACCACCTATAACACCTTGGTGGAAATGATGAGAAGTGAAATTGTCAATGAGAAGTTGATTGATCATCAAAATTGAACCTCAATGGGGCTTCCATTACCCTAGAGGCAGCGAATGGGACCCTTATCCCACTTGGTAGACCAGCAATAGACCCAAACAAGACATACCATAGCCCCAACCTCGGGGCAAGCATTGGCCACTGCCACGCTAAACGACGTTTCCTTCTTTGGCGTATGAAGAGGTTAGACCTGACACTCATAGGTAGCCGAACACACCCAGAGGAAGAAGCAGAGGCAGAGGAAGAAGTAAAGAGCCTAGATATAGGCAATACTTCACATACCACCAAACCAACAGCCACAGCACCGAAAATTGCTTGTCTATGCCTTATCATGGGGGACCCACTAGCGCCTCTGCTAAGGATAGAAATATCCATTGCAGGCAAGAAAATGTTCCCCCATTTAGGCAAAGGCCTCGATACAATGAGGAAAAAGCGAAATCGTCGTAATAAATCGCATGAAGAGGACATGAATATGACAAAAAGTCAAAGGCCTAGAAAAGAGCCCCCCCAACAAATGTTGATGGTGCACCCATCAGGGAAATTGACACCATAATTGGCGGCCTACATATAGGAGGAAGTCCTAAAAATTCTCTAAGGAACTATACAAGGAAAGCAAAAGATCCTCCCATGACGAGCTACCTAATCAACAACACCAGTAGGAGCGCTCGAAGTATCCCCACCAATCACCTTTTCCCCTGGAGGATACCGTGGGAGTTCATTACCCACATTGTGATGCATTGGTGGTGTGAGCTGTCGTGACCAGAGATGGTCTGAAGTGCATGCTGGTTGATAATGAAAGTTTTGTTAACATCCTTTTTTGAACCACTTTCGACAAAATGACGTGGACCATGAGCTCGTCACCATGACTACCCCGATGTACGATTTTACTGGTGATGGCATCATTCCTAGGGGAAGGATTACATTGGTAGTGGAAATGGGAAAGTTCCCATTTAGAGCTCAACATTTCATGGAATTCTGGATTGGGATCACCGGTCCGCTTATCATGGAGTTTTAGGGCAACTCGTCTTGAAAGAATTAGAAGTCATAACATCTATACATCATCTTTGCATGAAATTTCCTACCAAAGAAAGGATTGCCACAGTAAGAAGTGATAAGATGGGTTCAAGGGAATTCTATCTCAGCTCCTTGAGAAAATCCGAACCCTGGGGCATAAACATGATCCTAGTAGATACCGATATGGCTGACGCGCCTGAAGAAGGCTAACCCTCGAACAAATGGGAGAGGTCAACATGGTAGATTCCCTTGCAGAAGGGGTCATTGAGGTAGATTTAGATCCCCGAGTTACTGAGTTAAACTCACAGGCCACCCCAGTGGAGGAGCTAGAGCCTTTTTCCATAAACCCGAATGACCCCACAGGTCGCTACAAATAGGGAAAGAGCTCAAACCAGGAATGAAGGCTAAGCTTAAAAGCATCTTGCTCGACAACTTGGATGTGTTCGCCTGGAAGCATGAAGACATGGTGGGAATCTATCCTAAGATCAGTTGTTATCGGCTCAACGCAGATCCCAAATTCACCCCTCACGAGCAAAAGATGATAGCCTTAAACCCGGAGCGATATGCAGCTTTGAAAGATGAGTTGCAAAAGCTCATATCCAATGGATTCATTAGGGAAGCAACATATCTGAAGTGGATATCGAATTCAGTATTAGTAAAGAAAGCCAACGGTAAATGAGGGTATGCATAGACTTTTCCAACCTCAATCAAGCCTATCCTAAGAATAGTTTTTCGCTCCCAAGAATCGACCAACTGGTTGACTCCACTGCAGGCCATAAACTGTTGACCTTCATGGACGCATATTTTGGGTATAATCAGATCTCCATGTATCTAGCAGACGAATAGCAGACCTATTTCATTACAGATCAAGGATTATATTGCTACAAGGTCATGCCCTTTGGGTTGAAGAATACTGGAGCGACTTATCAACGGTTAGTCAACAAGATGCTTTCTGACCTTTTAGGCAAGACGATGAAGGTGTACGTCGATGATATGTTGGTAAAAAGCCTTAGATCAGTAGACCATGTAGAGCATTTGTGAGAGCCACCTTTGATATTCTAAGGAAATATCGCATGAAACTGAATCCGCTAAAGTGCACCTTTGGCGTTGCTTCCGAAAAATACCTAGGTTACATGGTCAACCAGCGAGGTATCGAGGTGAACCCTGAGAAAATTATGGCCTTGCTAAACATGAAGTCTCCCAGCAAGCCAAAGGAAGTGCAACGCTTGACGGGACTCCTCGCGGCGCTAAATCGGTTCACCTTTAAAGTAATTGATAGATGTCTTCCTTTCTTCAAGGCCTTAAAAGGAGGAAAAATGTTTCAATGGAGTGAAGAATACGCAGAGGTGTTCTAAGGGCTGAAAGTACCTGGGATCGACCTTCCTTCTTTTGAAGCCTAAAGAAGGAAAAACTATGTTGTTATACTTAGCTGTGAGTGCTGATGCAGTGAGCTCGGTAATTGTACGAAAGGAGGGTAACACGCAACTACCTGTTTACTATGTTAGCAAAGCCCTCTTATCGGTGGAAGCACGTTACACTGATGTAGAAAAGCTCACCTTGTCCCTTATCATCGCCTCAAGAAAGATGACCTTACTTCCAAGCCTACAGCATACGTGTTTTGACAAGCGTCCCCCTTAGATAAGTACTCCAAAAGCCAGACGCATCTGGGAGACTTATGAAATAGGTTGTGGAGTTGAATGAGTTTGACATTACATATCAACCCAAGACCTCAATGAAGGGACATGCATTGGTGGATTTTGTTGCCGAGTTCACAGAGGCGACATAAATCAATGTCACGATGGAGCTAGCAAACCCACCAACCTGGACGTTATTTGTGGATGGGTCAACCGAAGAGACTGGTTCAGGAGTCGGAGTGCTATTGGAGAGCCCTGAAAGCTACAGACTTAATTGCGTAGTAAGGCTTGGTTTCAAGACCTCCAACAAATGCCGCTGAGTACGAGGCGCTCCTAGCAGACCTCGGGCTAGCCAGAGAAATGCAGGTGAAAAATATGGTAGTCTAAAGCGACTCTCAGCTTGTTGTAAGCCAAGTCAATGGCAGTTTTGTAGCCAAGGACAAAGGGATGACGACATACCTGAAGAAGGTTACAGAGCTAATCCCTTAGTTTGATAAGTTCGAATTAATCGAGCTCCCAGGGCAGAAAATCTGCACGCAAATGCCATATCAAAACGGCAAGCTACAAGAATTCATAATTGCTCAAGTTTGTACTTGTTGAATACCTCCCTAAAACCTCCACGGCCAAAGCGAAGGATGTGATGTGGGTCGTAGAAACTCCCCATTGGATGCGGCCCATCATAGCATATCTCAAGGATCATGCCTTTCCGGAGAACAAAGAAGATGGCAAACTCAGGCGTAAGGCCGCCTATTATATACTTAGGGATGAGGCCTGTACAAAAGAGGGTTTTCATCTCTTTTCATACGATGTACTAGAGGAGATGAGGCAGATTACGTGCTAAGGGAAATCCACGAAGGGATATGTGGCAATCACAGAGGTCTAGCGCTGGCCAACAAAAATATGAGGCAATGGTACTACTGGCCCACCTTAAAAAAGGACGATATACATTTTGTGAAGAAATGTGATAAGTGTCAATGCTTCTCCTCCATTCAGAGGCAACCATCCCAAGATTTAACCATGGTATTTAACACATGGCCCTTTGCAAAATGAGGGGTCAATCTGATAGGGCCCATGCCGAAAGGAAAGGAAGGAGCGAATTATGCAATCACCGCCATCGACTACTTTACCAAGTAGGTCAAAGCTGAACCATTGGCTAAAATCACTGAGGCACATACTTCTAATTTCTTATGGAAGAATATTATATGCCGGTTCGGGATTTCCAACTCAACAGTCACAGATAATGGGCAATAGTTCGACAATAAGAAGCTCTGGGACCTCTGTGACGAGCTAGGCATCAAGAAACACTTCTCATCTCCTCACCATCCTCAGGCAAATGGCCAAGTCGACGTGGTCACCAAAACCATAAAACACCTTCTAAAAAAGAAACCAGACGAATCAAAAGGAGCGTGGGTAGATGAGCTCCCTCATGTGATGTGAGCAATAGCACCACTAGTTGAATAGCAACGATGGAGACCCCTTTCTCCATGACTTATGGAGCGGAGGAAATGAGCCCGGTTGAGGTAGGTCTGCCATTACCTCGCCACCTACAATTTAACGAGATCTCCAATGAGGAAATAATGCGATGTGAACTCGACTTCCTTGAAGAAAGGAGAGAGACCTCACAGATCAAGTTGACCATCTACCAAAGGAAAATGACACGGTACTACAACAAAAAAGTCAAGCGCAGATTATTCTAGAGAGGCGATTTGGTGCTTAGAAGGGTATTTTTATCTTCAAAGGAACCGAGAGTACGCACATTAGGTCCAAATTGGGAAGGCCCCTATTGTATTTAAGGCGAGGTCACGCCTGGGATGATCGATAATTTGGATGAGAAGGCACAACCCCACCCATGGAATGTTGAGCACCTTCAAATGTATTATCAGTAAAATCCTGTTCTATGCATGTACTGTTTGTGATCAATGAACTCATATTTGTTTTTCAACTGATAAAGTATTGCGAGCCCATATCTTTATCAACCTATTAATTATGAGAAGCTTATAGGTTACGTTAAATATAACAAACACATACATCTCCAGCAAACAAAGTATGGCGAGCCCATATCTATTAGTCCATTATAGCAAGCTCACACACATCCAGTAAGTAAAAAATGACGAACTCATATATCTCTATGAAATGTGTTGAGCCCATACAATTGAGTTGTTTAAACTACGAACTTAGAATTAAACGAGTCCATATGGCGAACGAGTTATTTAAATGTGACGAGATCATATGACTGAACATGGCAAACCCATATAATGGATCTTTTGTAAGAAAAATTGTTAAAGAACATCTTAAGGCGAATCTATAAGCATAATAGTTGGCAATGGTGAGCCTGCATCTATGTCATTTACGGACCCATTTTGAGGAAATTGAAATACCTATTGGTTCGACCAATCTACAAGACGTTTAATTAGGACGAGCACATTAATTATTAATTACTAAACTCAACGATTGACAAGTTCACGTCATAATTAATTACCCAACAATGGTGACCCCATTGAAAGCTATACAATCGATTAAATATGTGGGGCCCAGGCGAAGGTAAAACGAACATACTTATGACGAGCTCATTAGTTATCACTGGTTGTTAAAATTAGTTGTGGAGAGCCCATGAAACGTCGTTACAAATATGACGTCCATAGATTAGTTCTGATGAGCCCGTATTAACTAGTTCGTTAGTAAATTCATTAAACCCTCCATGAGTCAGTTATGGCGAACCTATTCGCTCACCGATTGAAAAAGCACAGCTCTCTCAAAACTAAACATTATGGTAAAAGAAAGGGGTTTTCTCATTACGAATCAAAACAAATACAAGTAGTAGGGCCCATTACAAAGAAACCTAATTTACACGTACTGCATCTTCTTTCAAAGGTTTCCACCACCTCTACTTCATCCCCATCATCGACAGGAGTTGAGGGCTCATCCCCCAAGAATTCGCTCCTTAAAGAGGACAAGTTTAGCTGGGGGTGCACTTCGGCAAGCCTATCGAAAACTTCGTTATAGGTGACCATCCTCCGGTGGATCTCGAGCCCATCATATTCTATAGTTTCATGGAAATGGGCAACCTAATCATTCACCGCAGCCTCCCCGGCCTTCTTTAGTTGCCCATCGAAATTAGAGACTTCAGCATTAAGCTCAACGATGCGAGCCTTCAGCTCTCTATTTTCCTTGTTAGAAGCCTCCAAAGCCGACGAATCAATCTTCTGAAGATTATTAGAATTCCCGACCCATTTCGTTAAGGAACTCACCTTAACTTTACAAAGGTGGGCTTCCTTCCTCAATTCCTCGTTCACCTTAGAAAGCACTTCCAACTTTGATTCAGCCTTGACGTACTTCAGCTTGGAGGCTTCGGCAACTTTATTATTAGAATTGGCCTCGACATTGGCCTTGATTAAGGCAAACTCTGCATCCTGGGTTCGCTGAAGATAGTCTTTGTTAAGCCCTTGCAGACGCTTCGCTTCCATTTGAGCATTGATAAAAAAAGCTCTGGGAACGAGCCTGCATGGCAAGCCTAATCTCCATCAAATCGATTGCATCACAAGTCTCAGTGTGCGAGGCATACTTATCCGTCCAATACTTGTACTGGATCCTCGCAACCCCTGGACCTCAGTAGGAAGCATCTATATGACAGTATAAGAGATTTCATCTGACCGACTTCCCAAATATTTTTGAGCATTTCCTTCAGAAGGGGCACCCCTCGCCTTATTTCCTTGCTTCTTCCTAATTAAATCGGCTCTCTCATCAATCGCCTTATCTACCTCCACCACCTTGAGGGAGGAAATTGGCTCAACCATAATGGGTCGTCTGAGTGACTCCTCTATGGTAGTCTGGCGCTTGGGAGGGGGCTCGATCCCGGTGTTCTTCGTTAGAATCGACTTCCTTGTAAGGGGCCTCTCTGAAGAGCCCTCTTCTTTTTCTTTCTCTTTTCCTCCCTCTCCCTTCTCATTTTCCCCGATTTTCACTGGAGGGGGCCGTGGGTTCATTTTAGATAGGCGGGCCAATTTGTCCCTTTGATTCTTATAAGTTGACGACCCATTGGCCATTGTTCTTTTCCTCTGGGCCTCCCTCAGACTCCTCAATTGGAGCAAGTTGGGCTTCACATACTCCTTTTTATCATGCCCTGTAAACTAAAGGGGGAGCATTTGAGGAAACCTTACAAGAGATAACGAAGAAAAAAAGAAAAAAGAAGCAAACCACCACATCTTACCCTTGGTAGCCATCAATTGATGCGTAACGAACATGTTCCACTTACTGACAATGTTTTTGAATTATCTCTTCTCTACAGGCAGCTCGTAAATTGCCCGAATAATGGCCCACTTCGACCGCTTAAGTTCGAACCGGTTAACTACAGCTGCGTAAAGTCCATGATCAGTTCACAGATGAGGAAAGGTTAATAAATGAAATAACAAGAAGAAAAGGGGCACGACTCACTATACTCATGGTATTGAGTTAGCACTGTCATTTCTGGGACCACATCTCATTCCATCGTTTTCCAGCGATCCCTTACCTAAAACTAAGAGGACTTCCAATTTTTGATAGAGGTTAGAGTCCCCCAAATAAAAGGAGAATGTGGGCCCCATGGGTTCATGCAGTACTACCCCTTACAATCATTCCCCCCACTAGAAGCCTTGGGTTGGAAGAGGGTCTGAAAAATATCGGGAGGCATATCCTCACCAAAAATGACCTCATTCCAAAGAAAGAAAGCCCCTGCTAGTTGGCTCCATGCGTTAGGGACCAGCTGAGTAAGAGCCAAATTATACTGCCTAAGGATGAATCTAACAAAGAGGTGTAAAGGCAATCTTAAACCCCCAGCAAGAAAGGCCTCAATCACGGCAACGCAGCCCTCCCTAGGAAAACAAGCCCTCTCCTCGGGGGTCGGCACAAACATCTCTATGTTGTCTGGTATCATATACCTCTCTCGAAAGGTTTCTGACTCGCTCTCTTTTACGTCTGTAGGCCATGAAGAGGCCACCCACATAACACTATAGTCGATGGGATCATCTTGCATCATCCACGCATTGTAGGTGCCCTCCATCGCCTCCATGATCCTTTCAGTGGGAATTACCGGGGGAATACCCGCCTCAGCACATATTAAAGTCATATCTACCCCAGAAGACCCCCGTTCCCAGTTTTCTCCGACATAGAAGCCATTAAAAGTCAAAAAAATGAAAGAAACGCCTCGGTCAAAGGTAGATACTTACGCAAACTCTAAAAATTCAAGTCCGAGAGAGCTTCGGATTCAGAAAAAGCAGTCAACCGCTGGTGAATGAAAGAAAATATTGGGGTTAGAAGAGAAAACGTCAACACTTGATATCCAAAAACTTTCGAAAGTGAAAAAAGATGAAAAGATGGATTTACAGCCTTTTATATAAGCATGGCAAACGAACCCCCACCGTTGGATGTCTACCCATTTTGATCTAGACCGTCCAGCTGTAACCCCATCAATTAAGTTAATGAAATTGTCACTTAATAAAATATTGAATCAATGACTCTAATGAAATTGTACCTAGCACGCGTCCAAAATTGCGTACGCCTGGCTAAAAAGTGTCACGTTATCATCATTGCGCATTAAATGCGCACGTCACTCGAGCTCTGGGAACTGCCACAATATCCAGTTGTCGTTCGTTGGGAACTAGCACTTGCCAAGTCACCAATACGGGTCAACAAGAAAGCTCTAATTGCAAGCAAGGGCTCGGTTCATTTACACAGAAAGGCCTCACCTCTGTACGGTTCATCCACACACAAAGACTTCGTCTCCATATCTCGACAAATCTAAAGAGAACCGCCTTTACTGATGCAAGTTAGGTTGTTTTACAATGGTTGTGAAGTTGGGAACAGGGGAACCCCACATCGACCCCGACCGGCGAAGGAAGACATCACTCCCATTACTGCTCGACCTTTAAGAAGTCCATGCATTATATAAATAATCATACCTAGACTTCAGGGACTGATGCTACTCATATAAATAATCGTAAAATATATATACGTGGCAACCGGACGAGCCCACATGTGGCGTAGTGGTGCGATCGACCCGATCTTGTGCACAGCGAGATAAACTCAACCTAAAAGCAGATTGGCCGATCCCCTTTTAGCATAGGCCTTCAATGAGCCCACCCTAGCAAGGCGGACGACCAACCAAGTGACCAACAGCAAATCCAATGAAGTGATTGACAAGACAATACACTGTCGACCCCGCTTCTGCATACCTACGCAGTCAAATCCTCAGCCTAGACGTAAAGATATGGGAATCACAGCATTAAATGGCCTGATTGATTGATTGAAAATAATATGAGCCAATAGATCTAGTACGACAATGTGCCTTATCATCCACCGGACCTCATTCACCTTGCATTGAGTATAAAAACCCACACTTAGTATCGGAGGGGGATAATGCAAGTTTACACATTCAAAGAAAATCTCGATCCTCCCTACTAGAATCAACGGGCGGCCCCTTTTTAATACACCAAATAATGATAACAGCAACTAATTGAACATTTTGGATCATTCCCTTCACCGATCCATCTAAAAAATGGTGACTTAGTCATAAATGTATTGGGACCTAGATCTATGTGGATACTCGTTTCTATTTATTTGTTGGCCACGCCACCGGACCATTTTTTGGGATCAACAACACATTATATAACATATATTTCTAGTTGTCCAAATATAAGAACAAAATATAAAGTAGGATCTCAATTGTAGAACAGATTTAAAACACTATTAACATTTACATTAATGATCGTATATCACAATTTAATTTAAAAGCTGAAATTAAGTTAAATTTATAATTAAATTCAAACCAAAAGATGAAATACTTACTAAACAAAAAATAAGTTGAAGGTCCCTTTGTTGACTCCAACATATAATCAAAAAAATTTAAAAATTATTGCCCCTATTTGATCATCATTATTTAAAAATTCTTTTTTCTACGCACTCAGTTTTAATCGCACATTCACATAATAAAATATTTTGCATGTAAATTCAAAAAAATTATTACTTTTTAATTATACATTTTTTTAAAAATCACTATTCAAAATATTATTTTTTTCTAAATAATCACCAAGCGCCAGTTAAAAGTCTTGGTGAAGATGTAACGTTTGATCCAAACTCAAAAGACCAAAATCCTCAAGACACCAATCCAAGTCAAAGTGTTATACGGACTCCATGTACCACCACCCTCTTTCATGTGACTTATTCAACACGACCCTACTAGAAATTAAGCTTTTGTTTTTAGTACGAATTTTGTAATAGTATTTTCGAAAATTGTATACGACGAAATTTTTTTAATTTACATGTAAAATTTTTTTGATTAAAAATAAATTTGAAAAAAAAAAAGAGAGTTAGTTTTCAAATGAGGCGGCTCAACATGATGAAATCAAAAACAATTTATTTTACCCATGTCTTCCTTATCTTTGGCACATGCCCGGGACCTAACATTTAATATTGAACGAAGCTACCTCCTTACCTTAATTACCAGATTACTTGACAATATATTTAACGAAACAAGTATTCGTGCTTTTCAAGTAACCCAAAGATTGCTTTTGTACTTGGGTTATATATTATTGATTCATCTTCTTCAATAACCAAATTCTTGAGATGAATAAAAAATAGATGTAGTTCCAGGCAGGAAATAGCTACTACAAGCAAACTGGGAAATACATCAAAAGTTGACATTCATAGAGTTCCAACAAACTTTTCTTCTAGAAAAATAAAAAATAAAAAATAGAAAAACAAATAGCAGAAGCAATGGATGCACAATGACACCCTCAAATTCAAAACCAATTGATACAACAAAAATTGTTTTAACAATGCTCTCAATTCTCTTGGCATACTGCCCAAAAATAATAACAAAAGGAAATGAAAATTGCCAAGAGGAAAAGGGCAAAAAAAAAAAAAAAAAAAAAGGGTATGGCAGGAGATGCCTCCATGCGCAACATATTTTGCTGTCCCTCAGAAACTCCCTATACATATACACACACAAATATATATATATAGAAATTAATAAGTTCCTCAAAATCACGTTGTTGCCTTAGCAATCTATAGTACTCTCCCAATCTCAAATGGCAAAGCAAAACTCCTAGGTCAACCAACCTGTCAATTTTTTCTCCATAATTCATCCCTTCTGCTGCTCTGTTTATAATCCTTAATTTACATTAGAAAAGTTCCGGTGCATGACTAAAACACACTCAATTCTACAATGTTAGTGCTCACAAAAAGCAAGCAGCAGCTCAATCTGAATCCTTGCCAGAACCTGAAGATGAGTCTCCATTGGAAAATTCCTCACCATTCCATGAATTCGGAGGGACTTCTTGATTGTAGTCCTCACTAGTGCTGGCTCTATTTTTTACAGGTCTAGGTCGAATATTAGTGCCCATTGGGAAGGGAACCTACAGAAGAAATCCACAATTATGAGATGTTCCACATTTTTTAACTTTTCTCCAGTTATATAGTTGCTGCTATTTTTTAAATAGATAGAAGTATGATACTGGTCCGCTGTCCCAATAAATTGGAATTACATCTAAGGAGATCAAATAAGCTTTAGGTAACAGACACTACGTGCTAGTTCAGCTTTGCCCTACCTGATCGCCAGCTTTAGGACCATCAGTATGAAAGAGAATAGGGCGACATCTCTTGTCCTCGTTCATCAAGCTTGAATTCTGGAAGTGTGCAATGAGGGCAGCCTTTCCCTGTATGCGAGCATATGCCAAGGATGCCACTTTTTCACTATTGAACTTCTCCCATTTCTTCCCACTGAAAGTCTGACATTACCAATCAGATGCAATTACTACTTTAGTTAATACAAATAATAACAAGTATATAAGAATCTTACTCTATTTTCACAAGAACATGAGGAATATTTAAATGTAAATGTTACAGATGAAGCATATACCTGATAAAAAGGAATAATGAGGGAAGGATCTGTCATGTTTATAAATGCATATCCAACATTGCATTTGTTCTGCAACAAAATGCAGTATCAAAAAATTAGACATCAAAATAATAAAATTATTGCCATGATCAATATGTCATCTAGGAAAACCCTGTTTGCAACCATGAAACAACGTTTAGAGAAGTAACAAACACTTGCCTTGAAATCAATAGGTAAGTAAATGAAATCATAAGTCCCTCGATGGCGTTCATCAATGGCAGCCAAAAGCATCTTTGAGGTGTACCTAGATTTGCCCCCACAGTGAAATAGAATCATGCCCAAGAAAGGGAAAGTAAAAATCAATATCCAACTTCAGCAAAGCTAGATCAGTAAGAATCTATTACACTGTCCTTGATATTTCAACAATCTACTTAGTGCTTGTTAGGGAGAAATTACAATTGAATAATGAAGAGTAACGGCTCTACAAAATGGGTGGATAATAAGTGGGTAGTAGTTGTGAATGTGAGGTTAAAATTAAAGTTTAACTTTTGACTCGAAATTGTAAGGACACTATAATTTTAGCCAAACATGCACTTGGCCTGGTTTAGAAGGTACAAATGTGGTAGTTTTGATATTAAGATAGAAATTCAGTAGATCTCATTGTGCTTAAGTATCAGTATAGGCAAATGCATACTAACACATGGCAATAGAATGTCGCAGGTAATATCAGGTTCCAAGCTGGTCACAGACTCAGATAATAAATGTTTCCACAGATTTTCCCAGATCACAAGCACTGTAAAACTAAATTAAGGCGATGCATAAAATAAGGCTCGAGAGATAGCAGTAGTATCGAGAGCATTAACACAGCAATATTGCGATTGTTCTTAGATCAAATTTGCTAGTCCAGCCAGCATTACCTCTCCTAATATATCAAAATAGTAGTTAAAACCAAAAAAAAATAGTTGTTTATTCACTTTGGATATTTACTACTCATTTGTACTTAATTTAGTAGTTTGATTGTTGCAATATGATTATCAAAAAGGGATTTGAAAGCAGATGGGAAACCATCATTCTATAATTGCATGATGTTAAAAATTAAAGTGAATAATACGTACTTGTTGGGAATGTTCTTTATCATAAGTGTCGTGCGCTTGTCTTTTTCACATACAATTCGGTCTATGTCAAGCTCAAACTGTTTCTTGTTGTCAGCTTGACTTGAGCTGCCTTCATTTCTGCAGCCTCTATTCCGTTCACTAGGAGAATCAAACGAACTCATCATAGAAATCATTTGGCCCCCCGTAGGAAACATCATGCACCTCTGATGATGAGTGTGCAATCCAATATTTTTAGAAGGGATTGGCAGGTCCATATAATTTCCACCAGTGCGAGGAAAGATGTTATGAGGGGTAAATTCCAAAGGACGTGGTGAACTTCCCGATCTCATCAAATTTGCAAGTGAACCTCGGTGAAAAACAGTAGCATCAGGAGATTCCCCAGCATAAGCATGTCGTCTATCCCATAGAGCAGGATTGACAGATGGTGCTGATCCCACGTGGTGGTTATTTATAGGCACAAGTGTATTCAACATATGAGATGGTGGTCTAGGAGCTGAATGCAATTGTTGAGGACGAGCAGCACCAATCCCATTGACAAATGATGGCGAGTTTGACCAAACAACGCCTTGTGTGTGAGGATGGTGCGAATTACTCCACAAGTAGTGACGCCCAGGAGGAGGACAGCTTCCATTTCCAGAGGAACCAAAAACTGAGAAACAGAACAAAACCAGATAGTCAGAACATCAAAGTAACTAGCAAGTGCTGGGTTGCTGGCTACATTTTGTAATCAGAAAGATTTGTATGTTGAGGGTCCATTTGTCAAAGGAGTGGCCTGAGATTGCCATTGTTGGTGAACAGGGAAATTGAAGATTCCAGAATGAAAGCTGAATTACTGATTTGCGTTTCTTATTCTTTCTTCGTCTGGTCTAATGAAAATTTTGCTATGAAGATGATCATTAGACTTCACGACATCTTTTCACCCTTATAATTTTCCTACTCTTAAAATTACTGAATTAGGTAGCCACTTTGACATCCATTAGTCAGCAACAAAGATAATTAAATCACACGTGAAAACAGCAAAGCAATTAGACCCAGGCACTTACCACCTTCATTCAACTCAATCGATTGCCCATTCGAGCTAACTCTATGAAACTGCTGGTTCTCTAAGATTACTGGTGGTCTGACACTGATATTTGTAGCCATGTTACTGGTAGTACCAGAGGGCGGCCCTTTAGCTAAACCATCATGATATTCTGGAAGCGAATGGGGATGGGAATTTGGCATCCCCCGAATTTCAAACTTCAGGCTGCCCCTAGAGTGACCGGATTCACCAACACTGGACTGATTTCCAACTGATCCCACCCTTACCAGAGTGGGTAAACTATTAGGCACACTACATGATGCCCCATGGTGAAATACATTATCCAAGAGTGGACTAATTGGGTTACCATTCGTGAAGTGTGAACCAAGAATAGTTCCGTTGTTTGTATTAGATGTGATTCCCCCAAGTGAAAATGGTCCTGGTAAAATTTTTAGGACACAGCATGAACTTGTTTCCTATTGATAGAAATCTAATCAGCAGTGTCTATTATGAGAACTAATATACCAGAAAATACAGTAGTCAAGTTATTAGGAGGGCTATTCTGCTGCACTTGAAGACCAGATTCGTCATGGTCCATCTCAGAACTAAATGGCTGCATTGATCTGCAAATAGCAAAGGTTAACTTGGTAAAGTGAATAAGAATATATTAGCTGTATACACATCATTCAATAACTACAGAGCACTGAAGTTCGATTCCTGCATAGAAAAACTGATATAAAGGAAAAACACCAAGAAAGAAGAAGAGAATATGACGAAGATAGAAAGTACTTAAAAAAGGGGGGGAGAGAGAAGTATTTGCTAATATCAACCTTTTAGAACCACCAGGTAGGCTTGCTTTGATCTTAATCTGCTTTCCAGCAATTTCACTCCTGTTCAATGCATGAAGAGCAGCTTCTGCAGCTCTAACATCATAAAACTCTAAAAATTTCTTATAACCTCCATTGGGTGTCCCGTGAATCTGCATCCCAGAAAGAGTAGTTAGTAATTGTATTAGCACATGATCTGAACAGACTAGGTTGGTACCGAAGCTCACCTCCTTGATCTCCCCATAGACACCAAAAATTTGTCGGAGTTCATCAGTTGAAATATTAGAATCGAGGTTATAAACCTGAAGAACTCCCTGATTATCATTTTCTAATGGATTCTCCTAACAAAGGTAGACAACGAGGAAAGGTTCAGGCAATACAGTTAGTCACAGAAATATAATTCTGATGCACCAAAAAAAAAAAAAACCATGTTTATCTTGATCATAATACCATGCAGGTAAACATGATTGGAGCAGCAAAATTTAACAATAACAAGAGGTAAAAAGAAAGAAATTAAAAGAAAAGTTTGAATATTTTAAAGTAAACTATAGCAGAAGCTTACCTTTGGAAATGAGAAATGTATGTCAAGTTTCCTACATCTTAATGGCTTATTCTGGACATCTTTCAATGCATTTTGGGCTGCTCTTATATCATAATATGAGACAATAACAAACCCTCGATGCTTGCATGCTGTATAGAGAGTGCGGATCTCTCCATATTGCTGCAATTAAAATATAAACAATGAGGATGAACACTAGTCAGAATATGGCAAGGATATACTTGGACAGCAAATTCAAACTCTACAAAAATAGACAATTGCCCACCTCGAAAAGTGCTCGTAATTCAGAATCTTCGTCATTGCTGTTTATGTTTCTTACAAAGAGTGTTCTTGACGGGTGCTCCTGATCATTGGAACCATAAGACACTCCCAGCTGATTGTTAGAAGTGACGCTAGAAAATTCATAGTTTCTTTGTGAGGGACTATCTTCCCCTAGCTCCAGTCCTCCAACACTACTAAACAGGTCTAAATCTTCCATGTCACCCACTTTATTAGATTGGGCAACAGATCCAAGCCCATCAGTCAAACCAGAAAGCAAGTCCTCATCATCAGGTAGAAGATTACCAATAGATTGAGCCTCAAGTTCTTCAAGAGACTCAAAACCCTCTTTTGCCTCATAGTGCGAGGCAGCAGCAACACCAAATGAATGACCATATGGAGCATCATTTGATGATAATCTCACTGAAAGAGAAAAAATTAAGGACCAATTACTTCATTTCAGCTCTCACAGTAACTTAAACAGTAGAAGTTAATTTTACAAATCTGCTTAATTATGCTGCATCTCAAGATAGCATTTTTGAAAGGAAATATAGGCATAAATCAAGCTGGAAACAGTTCGCATATGGCAAAGACATTTCATCAAAAGTTGGATATGGGGAAAAGAGAGGACTTACCCTTTCTACTAAATAAATCAGATAATGAACTTGAAAAGAGACCATTTTCATACTGAGTACCCATGATATTTATTCTATCTCCATCCAAAAAGTAAGACGCAGACACATCATTTGAATTAGATCTAGCACTTAGATCATGGTCAACAGCACTAGGCAAGGAATGGCTGACTGCTTTTTCAGCTCCAACAATGTGCTTATCTAAGGTAATGTTAACTTTTTTACCATGACTTCCAAAATATTCAGGAAGGTCAAAACCCTTTCCCATCAGAGGATCCAACTGGTTCCTATTCTCAAGAGGTGACAAATCAGCAACACTGGTTCTGAGTGCTTCGCCCGTTTCCAAACCTGAGAGGCATCCAAAGTAGTGCTATAACATTCAAAATAAGTTTGAAAAGCTTACCAATAAATAAATGAATCAAACAGTTGTACGCAAATCTACATAACTATTCTTCCTCTTAGATTTTCTCATATTTATAATAGACTTGGGAAGTTTGACTGCTATTCCTCTTTTCCCAGTACACCAGATGTGTCCAGTGTAATATATATCTTTTCTAAGGAAAAGGAGAATGTCAATAGTTTTTCATAACACTATTATCTGGTTTCAGAAAATGGAATTTTGATAACTCGTGGATAACTCTTTTAATAGAATAAAGGCTGGATTAGAAATGACTTATTTGTAAACTTACAGAACAGAATACAACCAAGTAGTGTGGAACATACTTTCTATCTATTTTTGTTGTTTCTGCATTTCATTTACATGGAATAAAAATAAAATATCTCCAAAAGCATAAGATGATAACCCAACTCTTGTTTAATGAATAGAACCTTCCATAACTTTCCCAAAAAAAATAACATAATAATAATAATTTGTCCAAATTGCAAAGACATCTTAAAAGATGACATCTAGCAAGTGTGCTGTGTGGAATATATGACAAATATTCTACTCAAGCTGCAAGATGGACTACTTTCATGCATGCGATGATATCCATATATGCATTTCTACTTGCATGCATCACAACGGCAGTTTCATATTGCCGGGCACACACAACAACAATAAGTGAAAATAGAACATTCGGTATGAAATAAATGCAAAAAGCTAAGTTATTATTTTTGCTCCTCGTCTAAGTCATCTTTAGCTCAAATACTTCCAACACAGCCCTTCTGAAATTGCACAACAAGGTCCCATGGACTATCCACGCCATATTATGCAAATGAACTGCAGTCGAATACCATATTAATAAAGGTGCACCATCCGAGGAAAGACATAGAGAAGTCCCACAAACAAATTAAGCGCATGTTTGGATTAGCCTAACTTATAATAAATTTGGTCAATCTTTATTTTAACCATACATTTCCTAGGACCCACAATTACTCACATCTACTACCTCCTTGTTGTCCACACATTCCATAGGGTCCACAAAATCTCCACCACTCATTTTTATCCACTTATTAAGTCAATCTAATCATGCACTAAGCCTAGCTTAATTAATAGAGAGCTTGTATGGAAGAGATTTTTCAAAAATCATGCTTTCCAAATACATTCAACCATACATTCTCAAAAAAAAAAAGTCATTTTTCACGTGGCCCAGTAAATATTTCCTTTTTTTTCTTAACCACACGTTCTCCAAAAAAAAAAATCATTTCTCCAAGAAAAATCTCTCCCAAACAAACATATATCTGTCGACAGGTTTATAAAGGAAGGATTCATACTCGATTCCAAACTTCATTTTCAATCCTGCAAGATGTTCAGATGTGACTTCAACTACCAAAATACTTGCAAATTCTAAGTTCACAAATCCAAAAGATGTCAACTAAGTCCACTCATAAATAGAAGACAATAGATAAGAAAACACTTAGTATCATGTCCACCGTCCATAAAAATGAACTTTTTGAACATTCTATGCTCACTGGCGGAGAAAGCACCCAACGAGCTAGCAGGGCCGCTTGTGCTCGCTCCGCCGAAATTGAAAGAGAAGGATTTGAGTATCAATGAGGGGGGTCCAAGCCCACCATACTATAGCTGCTGTCTAAACCCAAGACCAACACCACCACCTCTTGGAGAAAACCCAAAATCTATTCATTTGCTCTTGTAACAATCCTTTGCTCTCTGTCATATCTTTATGGTGTTTGGCAGAACGGAGATAGCAACACCACCTCAGGCCTCCGTACAGCCACCTCTTGTATTTTTTATTTTTATTTTTCCAAAAACACCACCACTATAAAAACACAATACTCAACATCATCAAGAAAATCACCCTACACTGGTACGCAATTAGACTTCTTGTGTCTTCAACATACACAAACTGTTTGGACAGCTACCGCCAACCGTCCTTCTAGAAGAATCCACGTGTCAGCCACAGAAAAATCGAAAAAAATAATAATAATATAAATTAAATATATTATTATTTTAAATAAATACATATCAGCTTGACCCAAGTCCAAGTCAAGCTCGTGACCGTGTCGTGCCGAGCCGAGCCGAGCCGCCCGATTGGACGGGTGACGGAGCGCGTGTGGGCTTTGGCCCAACCTACTAGCATGTAGGTTCTCTCCCTTTCAAAGACTATTGGTACCCAAACTTGAGCAATATAAATTGGTTTATAGTCTTCTAGCTTTCCTATGTGGGATTATCACTTTTCCAATTTCCCATCAATTTTTATTCCAATTTATTTCAATTTCAAATGATCATCTTTTAGCCTTAATTTCTCATTCACCCTAAATTGGTTTTGAGAAAATAAATACACTACATTAATTTACTCCTAGTGTAGAACACATTTGGCCCGATGACAACGGAGTGACCACAGTTTCTGAAGAAGCCGTCAAGAAATACACATGTGATATCAAGTATAGTGAGTACACCCCATGTGAGGACCCCCATTGATACTCAAATCCTTCTCTCTTTTTTTAGTCCATTTATATGCCATTTTCTTTTAGAACTTGAAGTGATATTTTATATATATTGATTGATGATTTAGTATTGTGAATTGTGATAAATGACGATTTAGCTATTGCGGTCGTTTAGCTCACCAACATTCTTGGATCAGCCATTGTCTATGCTGACACGACCAACTTCAAATGCCAAAATGCTATTCACTTGGTAATAAGATAACATGTAAGATCTCAAAAGCTTGTTTGAAGTAATTCATACCTAGACAATAAACATCTTCAAAGGTAAAAAAAAAAATGCCATTGTAATTTAATCAATTTCAAAAAGCTTAAAAACTAAACACTCATGCCTCATTACTTCCCCCACCCTCTCACTTGTTTTCTTTCAAAGAGGAGAAAATAAATCATCAGGCTTGCTCAGTATTGCTTCACAGTTGAAATCTATGCTAATGCTATTATAGGGTTATGTAATGAACAGGCTAGATAATGAAATTGGTCAAGCATATGATTGAAACTTACCATAGTAACGTGGCATGGTATCCATCTTCCATAAGCCAAGCTGTCTCTGCAAAGTATAAAAACACGGGATCAATCATATAAAGTACACAGATGCTAATAAATAGTAGCCTTTTTATTCATTTTTCTTCTCATTTTTTCATTTTCTTTTCTTTACTTATTTTCTTTTTCTGGCACAATGTAACCAATTCCCAAAGTGTACAAGTTGAGCAATTGAATACTGAATTTCAATTAAAACAAATTTTCCACAAGATTCTTCACAAATACTCAAATTTGAACAATTCGCGGGCAAAATATACCTCCTCGTGAAAGCGCACCTCCTCAGAAAAAAATGATGAAGGAGAAGAACCCCTTGGGTTCATCATTTCAGACAGTGTGGTCTAAACTTAATTTAGAAGAAATGTCTTTGGCTTCCACCTGACCAAAAACATGTCAATTCTACAAGAAATTTTAAGAAGATCCTGCTGCAAAGAATAGAACAGGTGATTGATATATTTGACAACAGAAAAAGAAAAAGAAAAAATGCTGGATATCCAAGGAACAGACTGACAACAATGGTGGGAAGTGACGAGTACAAGAAGTCACCCACTATTTTTAAGCCAAGGAGAAGGCAAAATATAAGTGTATATTTACAGCGATTTTCAATTGCCATTATTGCAGAACAAATATTGAATTTTTCAGTTTCATTATTAAGGTGCCAAAAATGGGGCTAAAGCATCTGTTTTCAGTTTTCAAGCAATAATAGATGCATTTAAGATCTCACAGCGAAAAAAGGAACTTAAATTATTGAGAGAAGCATTTACTCGATCGAAGACTGTAAAATTAAAGAATCTTTCCCGAAATTCAGAAGTTTCCAAATCTGGATTCTGGAAATTTTACGAACTAGAGAGGAATTTATATGAGCAGATGAAGAAAAGCAAAAAGTCAGCTTTAGCTCAAACTAAATCACAAGAGAAACCCCCTCTCCCAACCAACCAACCAACCAGCTGCTCTGACAATTTCAGTAAATTCAACCGAAACCACAATCGATGGAAATCTGAAAACCTAATGTGCTGCATAAGTTTAACATAAATGGAAAACATGAAAAAACACGCGCACCTTAATAAATTTACAAGATCATCACCAAGAAAACAAAATTGGAGAGCAACGAAATTCCCGGAAAAACACGTTGGCACGGAGACGGAGAGACAAAGATATAAAAGGCAAGAGAAGCTGAAGTTAAACGCGGGAAGCTAGGCGAGGCTAGGGATTTTGAGATATAAACTGAATTATTAATATAAAGAGGCATAAAATAGGAATAAATTGCGGCAAAAGGCAAGGGAGAGGGAGATTGGAGAAGATATCTAGGTATGGGTGCCGTGCAAATAACCTCCAAAGCTTTGATGCCTTCTCCTGTAACCTATCTCATCTCTATCCTCATTTTCTTGCTATTTCTCTAGCTTATTTTCTCCATCGCTGCACGTTAACCACATGTATAATTGTATACAGAATAATATAATAATTATCTCTGCGTAAATTGTCAGAAGAATCGGTGTCTATTTCTCTCTCTCATAAATTCCTAGCGGAATCTACGGATTTTTCCGGCGAGAGAAGTCGGAGATCCCGATCTCCACCGCTCGCTTTCTATAGAAAGAAAGAATTTAGACACAGTAAAAAAAGTAGACAGAGAAAAAGAGATCTGTATAAATGGAGCTTAGAGAGAAACAAATATTGTGTGTTTCCTACAAACACGAGGGGAGGAGAACTGAGGACCCTCTTCCGATGGCGTTGGTGCCTGCCTGGTGCAGCTGCCGCCGTTGGATCAAAACTGTGAACAAATATCATTAACTAATAATTCTTCTCTGCTTTCACCCTACCTGGACCAACCACTCACGTTATTATCCCAACATAAACATATTCCTAGTACAATTATTATGCCATGTGTTGCCTTCTCAACCATTCACTTTTCATTTATAAAGAGAAAAATAAAATTGACACGTAATTGATCATAAAAATTCAATACTCTTTAGCGTTTTGCGTTTATGTGGCAAAACTTATTTGAAAAATATTTTTCTTCAAATTTAATTTCGATCGTACATACTCTCAATAAAATAATTTTGCACTTAACTCATATTTTTAACCACATATTTTTCACCAAAAACATTTTCCACTTCAAATAATGTCTCCTAAACAAAGACATAATATATTGTTAACAACTTTGTATAACGTCATTAATTGATGTTAGCAAGAAAATATGGGTTGGTTTTTATGAAGTGGTAGGCGTGTACGATTAAAAATGGATAAAAAGGAAATTCAGTTGAATAATGTTATTCAACTTCAGTGGTTTATAATCGGTCTCGATGTGCATTAAGTATCCTTAATAGTTTTACAAAAAAATTAAGTTGAGTATATCTAAGATGTTCAATCATATAATGACATTTAATGGACACCTAAACAAATGCTAATCGCCGTGGAATTGAATGAATAATACTAAGAGCGTGTTTGGTCCGGATTATAAGCAAAATAATGATCATTGCTAAGCAAAATAATGAATGTTGCTAGCCCATTAACTGACCGTATTAAATGCTGCTAGACTACCTTTTTAGTAGTAGCAGAAGGAATCAGTACTGAAAATTTCATTGTTGCCCTTTTACTTATTTTCAGTACATTACCGGCCCACTTTCACTTGAGGGCAATTTCGATACTCGGCCGTATTTGCTGCAAAAAAATTATCACATGGGCCTGATTGATTTGAGATGAAAATCGATTTTCCTTCGCTAAAATCGCTCCTAGACGGGTCCTATGTATCACCATTGGTGTTATATTACCAATTTAAGTAACATGCAAGTGATAGATTATCTTAAATATGACGATTGCATGCCATCTAAATTAATACTTAGCACAGTGTACTAAATAGCAACGGATTGAATAGCATTAATCAATTGAGTTCGTACAACTAAATGACTGAAAAGGTAATTAGTAAGTTGTGTTTAGATTTACTTGAGAAGAAGAAATTTTGTTGTACTAATTTAATTAACGATTTTGGACAAATGGAGATCTTACGAATCCGAACTATTATATAAATCCCATAATTTTTGTTCTCTTGACATTCAAAGAATCAAATTTAAAATACTACAATAGTCTTATCTATTACATACATTTCAATATTGCATTAAATGTTAAGTAGAAAACGTAAATGGGATGGGGTGCTGTTCTTTTAAAATACGGATAAGCAATAACTAACAAGGAATGTCAATTCTGCATTCGCTGTTGTACCCCAATCCAAAGTAGAGCCAGCTATTATATATATATAAAAAAGAAATTAATAGTAGCATCTAATGTATGGAGTCAGCTTAATTATCATCAAATTTTATAATTTTAAGTTGCTTAAAAAACACCATAAACTCCCCTCCTCACATGCATTAATTGATTTTATCTTTGCTTTCGATACTTGGAAATTTTAATAGGCACCTCTAAACATTTAGAAGACTTGCTTAAAATTTTCAACGAAAAAATTTAATGGACGAAAATTATGTCGATGATTCGTCACCGGTTGTAATTTCTTATTAATTTATTTGTCTTGACCTATGATTAGCTCCTATTGTTTTGATTATAACAAACAATACATTTATGATTTTAACATATCTAGTTCTTTGAGTTTTTCATATATAAATATTCATAAACACTTAAAGGCATAAATCGTCATCAATTGAAAAACGTGCAATCAAAAGATACTCGAAGAGAACAAGAATCTCAAAGACTAATACTTAGAAGTTGTTTATCGAAATTTCACTTATATGTAAAGATTTATTCATCAATTCTTAGCAAAGCGCATAAAGCTCAAACTATACCTCATGATTCATCACTTGCATAAAAATGTTTTAGAAATAAAGGCGATTTTGGAAAAATGAATATCTTGATATAAAAATTAAAAACTCCAAAATATGCATCTTTCAGTCGACCGAAAAGTATACCAGTTGACCGGTATGCTCGACCGAAACATATTTCTGTCGACCGGCTTGATCGACCGAAGTATCGCTGAAACTCCAATGGTTTGAATTTTACAACGACTATATTAACACTTCGATCGACCCAAAGTACTCAACCAAATGTAACTCATTCTCACCATTTTTGCTCTATAAATATCCATCCCTTTTTGTATTCAATTTCTGCAACAACTTACAAGAGATTTTTAAAAGTTTATTTATTGAAAATCATTGAAATTATTTGAGTCAAAATTCTATTTCATTTATTACAAAAGAATCTCTTAATTGATTAAACATATTTCATTCATCTTATCAAAAATTCTATTTTGTAAAGAACTATTTATAACTTCATCTATTCTTCATTTTTTATAAAAGTTTTCTTTGCCAACATTTTGATTTAAGTGTAAATCTCTCTTCATACTTAAATTGTAATATTTGTTAAGAGAGATTATTGGTTTAAAAACTTTGGTACAAAAATATAAATTATTTCATTATCAATCATTCATCAAAGTTTTCATCATAAACACTTGAACTTTATTATTTGATATCTATTGAAGCGTTATCCCAACTCTCTAAATACTTGACTTGATTATATCATTTGTTAAGAGAGTTCTTTCAATTGTAAAATTATCATTTATACTTTGGTAGTTTCGAGAGCCTTGTGAAAACCCGATTGTTGTTAAAGAAATGTGCTCCTTGTAGTAAGTCACATAAGGATAAGTGTTCCTTGTTGTAAGTCACTTAAGGATAAGCGCTCATTGTTTGTAAATCACTTAAAGATTGATACTCCTTGTTTATAAGTTGTCATTATAGTGCATTTGGTCTTACTCGTGACGGAGAGCTTGATAACGGGAACGTAGAACACATTGTGTATCGAATCTCATTAAATCGATTTGTTATCTTTACATTATCGCACTTTACTTTACATTGTCATTTATATTGCATTATATTTATACTTGAATTAAGTTATCAAACATGCATATTTAATTCTCATTTCATACTTTACATTTATTTCTTGTGTATCGAATTGTTTTGAGACTAAGGGCTCGTTTGGTAGAGATTAAAATCATATTAAAATTGAAAAAATAACATTTATGTTGACTTTTATTAGACGGGTGGGACCCAATAACGATCATATTTTCAATTTTAATTGGATTTCAATCCCTACCGAACGGGACCTAAGTGTCGAAAAAGTTTCAAAAACTAATTCATCATCTCCCCTGGTCAGTTATTGTTGGGTTATTAATTTGTTGATAAATTTTTCTTTGCTAAACTAACTTTTGTAAAATTATTCATGTTTTAAATATTTTTAATAAAAAAATGTTTGTAATCTTTCAGAACTTTTTTTAGGGCCGAACAAAACTCTCAAACCGAATCAGATCAAACTAAACCAAATCGAACCGAGTGATTCTTTATAAGTTAAATACATGAACGGGTATTTGAATCGAGAATCGATGTGTTTGGTTCGATTCTCGATTCTAGACCAAGAAATGAAGAATCGAATAAGAACCTAATTTAAATAATTTTAAAAAAAAATTTATATTGAATTAATTAAATTTTTTTAATTTTTTTAAACAAATTAGTAAATTAACTAATTTAGTGATTAATGCTCTAACTTCCAAGTTAAGTTTATGCCTAACTAGTCCAAGCCAACTCAGTTTCTAAATTCAATTTTTTAGTCCGATTATTAATTTTATTGTTAACTCAAGATCTAAGTCTTTTTAAGTTTTTATCCTTCCCTTTCCAATTTCATACTTTCATTCGATAAGCACAAGTCCACTAACCCTAAATCATTTGATTAATTGAAAACATACATCTACATGTCAAATCGAAGTCGTCGACTGTCGAGTTCGACTTCCCCTCTCCAACTATTCATCGAAACTATGAATGAAGATGTTATTAGTTGTATTTATGTAGTGTTGCTGTAAATATTAAAAAAATATAATTATAATACGAAATCGAACAGAACCGAATTGAATCGAATCGAATCAAACCCGAACAGTTCCATAATTATATTTAGATCCGAAGATTCAATTTATTAAATACCCAAAAATTTTGATCAGAATCAAATCGAACTAGACTATGTCCATTCATAACTTTTTTAATGTTATTAATTATTGACGAATTTTTTTTCACAAGAAAACAATGGGAAAAATATGTAAATTTTAAAAATTAGAGGATTTTCGGTAAACCGATAGGCGATAGCCTTAGACTACCACGTAGATGGCCTAATGCTCGAGCCTGCTCTGTTGACTTATCCAGTTATAATTGTCAAATTACCTACTTCTCAAGGCTAAATTGCTTGCACGTGATCATTATCCAATAATTCTTGATTTCAAAGGCTCCTAAGTGTGTACTGGGAATAGCTGCCTTGACATTCACTAATAAAAAATTCAAAACAACCATCTACCTTTTTTTTTTTTTTTTTTTTTCATGTTTGGTACACATTAAAATTTTCATTTTCATTTTTCTAATCATTTTCAACCACACATTCTTTAATAAAATAATATTTTCCATCACATCAATAACTTTTCATTCTTTTTCAACCATCCATTCTCCATCAATTTACTATTCCAGAATATATTCTTCCAAAATAATGTGGCTCAAACACATGAATAGCCAAATTTAACTTCGATAGTCTTCCAGTTTATGGGTATTTGTGTGGTTCTTGGTATATCACTATGCAAAATCCTGTTTTTTTAAAAATAGGTTATATTTCGTGATTATTTTCCACAAAATTCTTACAAAATTCCTTTTTAGCTTCATATGGACTTTTTGCATTTAATTTTCCACCACTGCGACATGAAATTCAATCTCCATCTAGAAATGAAAAATCATATTGGAAATTATGAAATTTTGATGACAGCAACTATGAGTGAGTGAAGTGACGTTGGCAACAACATTTATTGAATTCTTCATTTGGAATAGGTTGTGATTGAAATAGTGATGACAATGGATCGAGTCATGCAGACTCGTCTAATCACTCATGCTCGCCTCGTGCTCAAGGGCTGATGAGCTCGTGAGCTCACGAACTCAAGTCTTTTTTTTTTTAAATTAACAAACGATGTTTGGACACTTTTTGATGGTCACATGAGCCAAGAGTCGAGCTCATGGGCTCGTGAACATTAGGCACATGAGTTGCTCGCAAGCTAGACGCGAGCTTTGTTCGGCTCGCTCGACCCTTTTGCCACCTCTAGATTGAGATTGTCTACTTGTGGGGAAGTTTGCCATGGTGTAGATTGGTTGGCTTTCGGATTTGTGGTGGTCATAGTTAGATGCACAAATGGGGGTGATGGTGAATGGATTGCTCTACATGATGTCATTAGTGGTGGTGATGGTGGTGACAATGATGACTCAGTTGGTCAATGGCTAATTAGTGTGAAATTTATACTTATCTAAGCTATCAAAAGTGACTTTTGTTAGTATTATTGTGAATTTGATATCTAATTACTTGTGTCTTTTACTATGTTAGGTGAAAATTTGAGATGGGAGAAAATATTGATCAAGACGGATGAAATTGGATAAATTTGCAACTTCGAGATCAAATTCTACACTTTACAAATTTAAGGGACTGATTTTCTCAGTCTGAAAGAAATGAAGCATTGATGCAACCATAATTAAAGCTGGTGGCAGGAAAGAAGTGGAATTGGAGTCAAATTGGACCTTTGACAATTGGCAATTGATTGGAAATAAATAGGACACAAAGAAGGCCGAAATCGGGGAAAAAAAAAAATGAAGTTGAGAGGATGGAAGACGACAAGAGAAATAGTGAAAATAATTCCACATTTTGTGCAATACTTCATCAATAATTGTGCAAGGAATTCGGGAATTAATCACGTTCTTTCAAATTTTCGATAATGTCGTTTAAATTTTATTTGTTTAATTTCGATATTATGAGTAGCTAAACAATTTTTGTGCTAGAATTATAATGAATCTTGTATAATGAATCTTTAACTTTGATTTTATTTATTTTTGTTATTCAAAGCACACTTTCAATTTTGAATGATTGACATGATTCTATTCATCTCTACAATTATATGAAAAATGGTTGTATGAGTTTTGTGATTTGTTTTACCTTCGAAAGATTAAAAATAAATTAAACATAGTGTCAATTGTCGTAGAGTTCGATAGTGAATATAAATATACAGTTATGTTCTAAGTGATCTTTAAATATTCGCAATTCGTAATGCATTCTTATGCATTCATCCATCATAAAAATATAGTGCATCACATGTGAGGATATATTTAATTCTACTCAAGAGAGAGATTGTTAAATAACTTAGCAATATTGATCTTCATAATTGAACCATGTTGCCAAATTGTAAGGTTTCGGAGTTAAAGAAAATTGATACAAGATGATTCATGATTCTAGTACATTTTTCATCATAATATTTTCATAACACTTTCATTAATGACGATCTTACATTTATTGGTACCTTAGTTGATCACAAATTTATATATAAAGAAAATTACCAATTTTCATAGTTTAGGTTAAGGCTAAGTTAATTTGAACTTAATCTAGTATAATCTCTATGGATATGATACTTGAACTTAAAATCAAGTTTACTACGTTTTAACAAACCGTGCATTTGTGGTATTATAATTAAATAATATTTTTGCAACAAGTTTTTGGCCCTTATTAGGGATTGTTACATTATATTAATTTTTGGTTTCAAATTTCTTTCTTAAATTCGGATATTCATAACATGGTTCAAAGTAGAATATTAGGGAGAGGCGCACAGCGCAGGTTGAAATATGAGTGCTAAATAGTAAATAAAAAAATATCAAAACAAATAAGAGATAAAATGATCGAAGAGAGACTCAATTCTCATTTTTATTTATGTCTGTCAAAAGTTTAAGCTCATGTTTGATGACCATTATTTTCAAACTCTTTTTTAGATTCAGATCTAGCTTTGCTTATAGACTCATTTAGTTCATTATTCTTGCAGCAAAGTAAAATTATTTAGTGATGAACCCACCAAATCTTCTCACGGCAGCAAACTTGTATTGTGGCAACTTTATAGGTTTCACTTTATCGTCATATGCATGTGGAAAAGGAACATTTTGAAACTTCTGAGCAACGTACAAATTCAGGGTACTTTTAAAATTGACTCGACCAAAGTGTCATATTTTCATTTTGACTTTTCAATTTATTCATATTTCCACAATGGCCTATTTAATGGTAAAAGACAAAAATACTCTTGAATATATAAAGCAATTATAAAATATCATTTTGTTTAAATGATAATACTACCATTTAGTTAACAAATAAAAACCAAACACTCCCTATGTAAAATTTCAAAATAAACTAACTTTTGTTATCTGTTTATTTCAACACAGATAAAAACTCTCTCATCTTTCATTTGTTTCAACATTAAAATCTGAAAAATTTATCTCAAACGCTGAAATCTGAATTTTTTTTATATCAATCCCTTTGAATTAGTAAGTATATTTACGTATGTTTAATTCCGTTTTCGTTAAATTAGTATACGTTTTAATCGTTAAATTTATTTCGACATAGATAAAAAAATTAACATATAATTTTTTTAAACATGAACGAGAAAAAAATTCGTCTGCGTCTTTCAGACGAAATGGATCTTGTGAAAAACAGTCGACCGGCAATTTAAACAGTTGCAAATAGTAGGCTGAAACATCTGGCTATTTTAGGCTGTTAACAGTCGGATGTTTCGGCTGTTAACAACCGACTGTTTCGGCTATTTCGCATTTTTTTTAAATTCATGTTAAAAGTCGAATTTTCGACTATGTATTTTCTTTAAAAAAATTCTGTTTCTTCTTGCAGATATGGTTTAATACAAGTTTGCTACTCTGGTAACTTCGAATTGGATGAGAAAGATCAATGTCTATGGAAATGGACAAGCGATAAATGTGGTGGTATTCCAATTTTCATAATAGAGAGTACAACATATGCAGGAATGTGCCATTATTTACAAAACAAGCTGAATGTCGATCCCTTTCAATACGATATGGAACTGAGATTTCAATTCAAGGATGATTCACCTATTTCGATTCCACCTATGAAGGTTACTTGCGATAAATAAGTAAATTATCTATTTGAACTGAAAAAAATGTAAGCGACTCCTTTATGGGTGACTTTAGTGAGGAAGGATGTCGTTGAAGTTGAACACGAAAATTCAGATGGAGATGACCACAATGCCAATAATTTTTGGGACACATTGAAGATAGCTCGTGAGGATAATGTGGTTATTTCCGAGCAAGTTGTTCCTCTTCGTGATCTCATTGTTACACATAGAATTTCATCGGTAGTTCACGACAATGAAAATGACAATAAATTTACAAATGATGATTTGATTGCTTTATCCCGTCAGAGACATGAATATGGTGGGAGCCTAGGGGTTGGAACAAGTGGAGCGTCATCTAATTCTTTGCGTGTGGTTCCCGATTATGAGGATTTGTACACCGATCAACTGTTGAAACGAAGAAAGATTTGCAGGATGATACGCATCGAATGACATTGAAACACAACTTTGAGTTCAACGTTAAGAAATCAAACAAGTCATTGTTGATGATTGTCCCGTCGACAACAGTTACCGTTGGCGTTTGCGAGCAACGAAAATGGACATGGACGAGTTCTTTATAGTTCACAAGTATACACAGGAACATACTTACGAAATGAGAGTTCATCGAAATGATCATAGGTATGCTCGAGCATGGTTAAGTGGTCGACAGATAATGTACAAGTATCAAGACCCACGACCAATCTATAGACCTTCGGACATCAGTAACGACATCCGTCGAGATTACAGAGTGGTCATGAGCTACCATAAGGTTGGAAGGCCAAAGAATGTGTGTTGGAGGTATACATGGTGGACTTGACTGATAATACATGTACTTGTCGTCGGTTTCAGTTAGAGAGTTTCTCATGTGAGCATGTAGTCGCGATGACTATGTATAAAGGCTTTGCAGCAAGGATATTATGCTTTCCTTATTACACAGCTGATTCTTGGAGACCATCGTATGCTGAGACTATATTTCCTCTACCTAATGAAGTCGAGTGGAAAGTTCTTGACCATATTTTCCAACTTAGTAGTTGTTGCCACCGCAAGCTAAATCGCGTGGTCTTGGACGTCCACGTACGTCTAGAATATCATCTATTGGAGAGTTTTCTCCACTGCGTAGGTGCAACATGTGTGGAGCAAAATGGCACACTCGTAAATTTTGTACAAGTCATATTCCTCTAAATGACAATTAGACCGATGTGTAATGGTATCACTGTGAAATGAAAGATCAAATTGTACAAAATCACAGTTGAGGGACCTAGAGCGCAAATATTTGATAAGTGAATAAACAATTAAATTTACAATGTTTACATAAGCTTTACAATATTTACAATTTTCTGATTAATGAATAAACAGTTAAATATACAATGTTTACATGTGTTTTATAATATTTACAATTATCTTATAAATGAATCAACAATTAAATGTAAAATGTTTAAGGATCACACTCGAATTCATACAAATCGCACGCTAATTTATTCTTCCAAATTTTATCCATGATTGGTTGATTCATCAACCTTATATCCTATACTAAAATATTCAATGTATTGTTTTGCAAACATGTCGCAATCGTCCTTGCAATTAAATAATAACGCGTTAGTTCGGTATCGTGTAGCTAAAAACTAAGTTTCCAAGTTAAAAAAATATAAGTACTACGATCTCGACTGTCTCGCCGTCATCGTATCCCACACGATGGCTAGTCTATCC
Organism: Fraxinus excelsior; assembly: GCA_019097785.1. Lineage (NCBI taxonomy): Eukaryota > Viridiplantae > Streptophyta > Magnoliopsida > Lamiales > Oleaceae > Fraxinus > Fraxinus excelsior. The sequence goes on along the minus strand of CM032625.1, from coordinate 24,268,549 downwards.
TTCACAATCACATCGGCTCGGGCAGCCATCGAGAGAACAATCACTGAAAGCTGGGAGCTAGCCTTGTGTCAGCCGAAATGGTCATAGTGGTGGCAATTGAGCGCCGCTTGGCTCGTACTATAGAGGGCCACGATCCGCTCGAACTAGTCAAAAGACGAGCCCGAGCATGAGCCGAGCAGGTCGACTCACTAGCCTGCTCTGCTCGTCAATTAGACGAGCTGCTCGGTGAACAAGTTCGTGGGCTCGTCATTTATTGCAAGTCACGGGCCGTTCACCTAATTATATATAATAAAAAAATTAAAAACAAACACACGTGACCAGAATGGTCACTGAAAAATTCAATAAACCGGAACGGTCACTGAATTTTTCAATAACCGTTTGGTCATTTAAATTTTTTCTTCATTTTTCTAATTTTTCCCTATAAATATCCACCAATTTCAACATTTTTTCCCCACCAAACTTACTATCAATATCAATATTTCATTCTCTACTCTCTAATCTCTATTCCATATCATTTACAAGTCATTATCGACAATATTATTTATTCATTCTATATAATCATCTTATACATTTTTTCTTACATTATTATCTTGATTTTACAATTCACTTTATACATTACTACATAATTTTCATTTCCTTCTCAATTCTACATTTCAACATTCTACTTCAAGTTTTCAACATTTAATTTCTATTATTCACAAATGGATTCACGATCATTTGCTGAAAACTTGTTCGGTTTGTGGTCGATGGAATTCCCGAAACCAAAGCAGTATGTAAATACTGCCAACAATGACTGGCATGGCAAAAAGGCATTGGAAGTACCCACCACAACCGTTACTATAAAACATGTGCGACCAAACATGGGCTTCTTCCAGCTGGTTAAACACAACTACAGTTTGGTACTCCAGACGTCGGTAGTACTACTACGCCACTTTCTACGTTGATGTATTCGGAGGAGGAAACTCGAACGGGAATGGTGAAGTTCGTTGCCGTGGCGGAGTTGCCACTAGCAATAGCGAACAACCAACATTTTGTAAACTACGTCAAAACATATCTTCAGCCGATGTATGTTGGGGTAAGTCGAAATACTCTTCGTTGTGATACAATTGAATATTTTCTTCATGTCAAACAACTATTGATTGAGGATTTAGAAAAATATGGGGGTGTAATATCTTTAACTTCTGATATGTGGGAATAGATTAATAAGAGATGTTATATAGTTGCAATTGTACATTATATTGACCCACTTTGGGTTATGTATAAAAAAATTATTGCTTTTAAAATTGTTGAGTACCCGCACAACGCTCAAACTATATTTAATGCTATCATGAAGATTTTTAGAGAGTATAAATGCGAGAGTAAAATTTGTTCTTTTATGTTCGATAATGCTAGTGTAAATAAAGTTGTTATCGATAAATTGCATAGAGTATTTCAACCCGATTTTGGTGGTTATTTATTTCATATTCGATGTGTATGCCATATTTTTAATTTAATAGTATAAGATAGTTTAAAATATCTTAAGGATGAAATTAACCGAATTAGGAATGCACTTGTATATATCATGATTACACTTAGTAGAAAACAAGCACTTGAATACTTTTGTGAAAAAGCTGGGATGACGAATTGAAAAAATATTTATTACTGATATAGGCCATAGATGGAACTCAACTTACTTATTAAAATCATGTGAAAGTTTTGAACATTTAATTACTGAATTTTATAACAATAGACATGTTAGAGACGAAGACAATACTATCTTGAATGAATCATATTGGAATATAGTTTTTAAAATTAAAAATTTTTTGACAAGTTTTTATGAGTCTACTTATTTATTATCTCACTAGTGGTATGGTTCTTCAACGTCTATTGGGATATAGTTGCTAGGACTTTTAAAAAATTTCAAAATAATCCTGATTTTTGCTGAGCAGCGATTTATGATAGTCGATTTATTGGTGGATAAAAAAAATTAAAATATTTAGTCCCTCTATAAATTTATTCATCGATACATTAATGTCAATGATCATTTCTCTATAATAATGATTCATAGAATATGTTCGCCTGTGAAAAAATTGGAGGAAAGAACCATTACTCTGATCTATTAAATTTTGGACTATTGAGGACGTATAAAAGAATCCACTGGGTGGGTGGTCCTACAGCTTGAACTGGATGGAGACTCAACCTTTATTGTTTATATTAAAAAATTTACTAATAATTGTTTTTTGAAATTAATTTAAAGGAGATCCGAACATAAATTAATAAGTTCCGTTTTTATTACTTGACCTAGACCTTAATCTCATGAAATTCGAAATTGAATTCATTAAAATATGAATGCAAATCACGAGTTCTTGAGAAAATAAACAAAATCTTCATTGATAAATAGTAAAATAAGAAGATTAAGGTGAGAATCAACGCTTTCAGAATTGTGTTTTTTGAATGGGATTGGTGGAGTTGAGAATTATAAAATTCTATTAAATATTAAGTATTTATGATATTAAAAAAAAAATAACATTATTTTTGTTTGGATTGTTACGTCAAAATGTGCCAAATATTTAAAAATGAAACAAAGAAATTTTGTTAATCAAATTTGACGGAACTCCGTGCTTGATTTTCGCTATTGGAGGAAAAGTTCTGAATTTGGCAGCAATTAGCAAAAGAGGCGAGAAAATGTGTAATTAAGTGTTTATGTGAGAGATATTTTTTGAAAATTTTATTGAGAAATATAAAAAGTCGTAAAAAATTATGAGAAACGTCAAAAAATGATTTTCTTTAAAATATGTAGTTAAAAATCAGTATGAAAATAAAGGGATTTTTCAAAAGATTGTTGCAAACAGAACAAGGATTATGTATGCTCTAATACTACTTGTTAGAGACATGACGAGGTTATAAGATACGATATGAAGTATTGATCGCAAATAACAAAAACACAAGAAATAAGAATTTAATTTGGTAGATAAATTGGAGGTTTTATTCACTAATAATGGAGAGACAAATTACAACAATATTGTGTTCGTACACAATTCCAACTTGCGGTAATCAATTAAATTGTAAAGAAGGAGGGGTACATGTCAAATCCTACTATTTATAGGGGTACATGTAAAGAACTCGACTGCAATGAATGAATTGAACTCTTAAAAAAGAACCAAACTAATTTCTCCAACGAATCAAAAAATTGTCCACCTCTTCCATAATATCCAACTAGGGTAAATGAATCCAAGTAGTGCTCCACAAAATTACCTTGAGTTCCCACAAATCACAAATGATTTGAAATTTACCAAATAGGGCTAAAACACATCCTGAAACAGAATCAACACTAAATGCTTTTGTAGAAGGCACATTAATAGATTGAACGCCTTCAAATACACTTAAAGCATGCACAACAAAATCAGATTCCTCGTACCTTTTTCCAAATGATTTGTTTCTAGTAATTGAATACAATGGAATCGCATGTGATGGTGATGAAGCCTCATTACCTATATCCTTCGAACTCGATTGAGCTGTATTCTTCAATACGAACTTGAAACTGAAAACCCAACAATACTATACCAAACTGAATATCTACCATAGTCTAAACATTTGTAGATTTTTTTCCAACGATTCCACACGGCCTTGCAAGATGTATAATTGGAACTTTTTCCGTTCCTCCAATACAACATGGACACTTTTGCAAACTTTCAAAAGCTCCACCTTCACTTCTACCAAAGAACTCGTACCCTTTTGAATCAAAAGTAGCCAACAAGATGATGTTTTTCTTCAAATTTGAAACATGTCAAATGTGATAAAGTGTTCTAAATGTTCCATCCAATAGCTTAAGTTTGACTCTACTAATACCAGCTACTCGACAAGGTGCATTGTTTCCCATAACCATGTCACCTTTCGAAAATATTTCATATGTTGAAAACAAATCCCAATTGGGACACATAGGAAAAGTAGAAAGCTGAATCCAGAACACAATTCTCATGTTTAAACCTTTAGTTTTTGTCTTAGTAATAGAAATGGAGACGAAAGTTTATTTTGTATATGGAGCTGTATGACATATTCTTAATTGATTGGTATTTCTGTAATTTGGTTCCATTTTAACTTTTTGGTCCATCTTTTGGGGGTTTATTAGAGTGGAAAACATAGCTAAATTCTTTGCTTTAACTTTTCACGTAATGGGGCTTGCATTGCCGTGATTTGTTTAGATGAGAAAATGACTAAAAGAGTGAGGATTTGATCTTCGAAATTGAGATTAGGAGATGTATAAAATTGAATTAAGCGAGAAGAGGAAATAATCTTGGAACTTTGCGAAGGGAAATGAATAAATTTCCCATTAGGTCATTTTAGTAGTAGTGTGGCCATAATGATGTCTTCGTAATGCTTGAAGGTCACAAAATGTGCTATGACTGATTAATTTTCTAATTGTCGGTGGTGGTGGACGAAATTGTTTGGATGACTCACAATTTGTTCACAGGTCAATGTTATTGTGTATAGGTCATAGATCAATGTTTACATGTCACAGATCACTAATTTATGTTCACAAATCTCATGTTACGGTCAAGTGGTCAAAGGTCCCATGTTATATTGTATAAGGCCACATATCAAATTACCACAGATCAGATGTCACATGTCTTTGTGCATTGATAATAGGTCACAATTCATATGTTACACGTCACATGTAACAATTCACAGATCATATTTCATATTGCATGGGTCACAGATCTAAGAGAACTGGTTACAAGCCATTGATCAATTCACAGGTCACATGTCATATTGCATGAGTCACATGTCACGGATCCAAAAGAACCGATCAAAATCCACTTGATCAATATCAGGTAACAGTTTACAGGTCACATGACACGTGTCATATTGAAGATGTCACAGACCCATATCAACAAATCACATATCACAGAAAACTGGTCACAATCCATTTGATCAATATCACAGACGGTAAGTGTTATGCCCTAAGTTTAATCAATTTTGGACATAAGCACTTTTAATGTATATAATTGATGCATATTTATGGTAACATATATTATTTAATTGAATTAATATTCTAATTAATTAAATAATAGAATCCGTAGATTCAAGTTTTGGTGATTTGTTAATCATAAGGAGTTGTGATTGTGAGATACAAATTACATATGATTGAATCTTAAATCGTCCGTGGTCGTATGTAATAACAAGATTCGGATATCGTTATTATGGATATACCATCACGTGTGACATTTCTTATTTATGAAGTAAGTAGCTGATCTTACAAGCTAAAGTGTGGTTACATTTGAATGAACAAGTGAATATTTTGTTATAGAACAAAACATTAGAGATCCGCGGGAGATTCCACATGGATAACTATTTGAGTGTTAGTAGTTAATCTTTAGCGTTCGGTAGTGGAATTGGTCCTTTGAATTGAGGCCATCATATTGCCTAATATGAGGGCAGTTATACTTTGGTGATGTTGGATGTTGCTCTATCAAGGGTCACTAATACGGTATCGTTCGGGTATGTCAAGAATCATATGGAGGTTGTGAATGATCAATAGATGATTCCTCACTCTTAGATAGTAAGAGATTATGATCTGCATTTTATCCAGTTAAATTGATAATGAAATCATTGGCCAAGGTGAACTAATAAGTCGAAAAAGAGTTTTTGACTTACATTGACTTAACAGTGGGATGAAAGATATGATCGATAATTGAGATTGACATATATCCATATCTCATAATTGATCGGATCGTATTGACAAAATGATTATAGTTTCACGGTAAACGAACAAATTTAGTTTTGTCATACCACGTGACATTTCCCGTCACATGTATTGCTCGACACATTGCTAGATGTTAATTTGGGACGATGGATGTGAATTGATGATAAATTAAAAGGAGTATTTTAATATATCGATTTTGATTAGATCAAAATAATAATTCACATCGTTATGTATCGTGATCGGGAACCTAATGAGTCACACACAAAAGACAACCAGAAGAATGATATTTACTAATTAATTAATTGACAAGTGTTGTAATATTAATTAATTGGGAGTCTTATTAATAGGCCCGAATTAATTAATTGGATTAATTAATTCATGGACCGGATTTAATTAATTTGATTAATTAAATATTGGACCAGGTTAAGTTTAGGATACAAGCGGACCGGGTTAAGTTTAGGAGACGGGCTAAGCCCGTTTGGACTTATATTAATAGGTTACTAGAGTTTGAAAACAGTGATGAAAAATTTATTATTCTTACTAGCACGAGAAAAGAAAACACTAGCCGTCATTCTTGTCCTTTGTGTGGATCATCATTGGAGGCTGGACATTTGGATAGTTTGGATTGCAGATCGTGATCATTCAAGTTCGAGAATCAGCAAAAGAGTTGACAGAATTCATCAAGGGTACAATTCTTATCACAGTTTCTATCTTAATACAAAGTGGATCCTTGTTTGGGAATCAAAATTTGCTTTAATTCCGCTGCGTATGATTAAGTAGATTCCCAACACAAGCAACAATTGATCTTTTCAATTTCCATTACAACAACTCATGATTGGAGCTTTAACACTATTTCATCAATTAAAAAATGGGCAGATCCAGAAACAAAACAATGTTATTCGCCACCAATTATAAATTTGAAACAGTTCAAATCTACTTTAGAATGATCGTCACCTAAATTTCCTACTTCTATTATCACCTCAATTTGTGACCACTGCCTTAAAAAAATTTGCTCTACGGTTTCGATAACTTTCAATTTTTGGTCTCAATAATTCAACAATTTTCAAAGAGCTAGTTTCCAGCGGTGATAATTGAGATTATTAAAATAGTATACATATTATTTATCACCTGACTTTTGAATGTTCAGAGTTTGTTTCTTAAAATTGAAATTATGTATAGTAAACACCCGATGTACGTATTGTTCCCTATTTTTAACTTTATGACGCAATGCAAATTTCAATTACCAATCTTTATTTCTTCAACCCAAGGCTTTGAATTGAAATCATACCTCAACTTGCATTTTCGTCCGTGCCACTGCTACGAACGGTACTCATTTTTCTATATTTTTCTTGCTTGCTTATGTTTCTGTACTTCATAATTCTAGTTCCTTTTAATATTTTGGGATGGAGAATCTGCTTCGGGTGGAGCATTTTATGCCGTGGGTGGGTGTGATTACTTTGGTAGGGAATCACAGAATGGGATTAGGATTTATGGCTAAAATATTGAATGGGATCGGATGGGTGATGGGCTAACAACTGAATTTGATTATTTGGTAATTGGTATGGATGTGGGGAATATTATTGGAAATTCTGGATGGGATTGGGAAGTATGGTTAAAATAATGGATGGGTGGTTGTTGCCTTTGTGTTAATTGTTAAATATGAATATGATTAAAATATGGAATTAGAATATTCGAATGGGAATAATGATTATCCCTTTTCGAAAATAAGAAAATAGGGAGCTTGAAACCGGTAAACTGAGTGTATTTTCATAATAGATTCATATACATACAATTAAAAATTGAGTTATCATTTACTTGTTTTCACGTAAAAATACATTATATATTTTGAATGATAAGTTAATAGAATCTTTAAAATTCAACATTCGTAATTCGCCGGGCTGCTTGAGATTGATTATTGAAGGATATAATAATTGAGCTTAAAAAGGGAAATATATGTGCATTTCTTATTCATACTAGTTCAACATATCATATTATGTGTGAGACGAGCTAAAGATTTAATCAGATAATCTCAACATATTTACAAGGTGATGCATAATGTATTGAAAAAGGGGCTTCGGATACATTGTTTGCATATAATGAGTTCAATTGAAAGTGTTTGATGGTTCGCATTTCAAGGTTACGTCTTTAGAGGTAGCGATAAATCTTCACCTTCATTGAATCATGGGAATTTTCTACAACTAATAAAGTGTGCGACATATTTGAATTCAAATGTTAATAAAGTTATATTGGAAAATGTACCACAAAATGTCCAATACATTGCTCAAACTCTTCAAAAAGAAAATTTGCATATTATAGCAAATAGAGTACGGCGGATTATTTGAGAGAAATTTGGGGTAAATGATTTTGCATTCTTGTTAATAAAACACAAAAAATGCATCTAAACAAGAGCAGATGACCATTATCTTGATATTTGTGAATAGTCATAGCAGTTTGATAGAACTTCTTCGTCATCAAAAGAGTTAGTGACATCACGTCATCGAATCTCAAAAGTGAGATATCCAGTATTCTTGCTCAACGTGAACTTTATGTGAACAAAGTGAGAGGAAAAGGGTGTGATAGTGCTAGTAATATGCAATGTGATTAGAATGGAATTCAAGAATTATTTCTCAGCGATTGTCAACATACATACCATGTCCATTGTTTTTCCTATTGGTTACAATTGAAATTGGTTGCAGTAGTTAAAGATGTGGACAATATTGTCAAATTATTACTTCTTCTACTATGCGAATTACTGAGTTACAAACTTCTTATACAGAGAAAATTCAATGTATGTTAGCTACTGAAGAGCGTGAGTCATGAAGTACAACCAATCAAATGGTTAATTTGAAGAGGTCAAGAGCTACTTGTTGGAGTTCAAATTACGACCATGTAAAGAACTTGATAAATATGTATGGTGCAACTCACAAAGCACTTGAATATATTTGTGACCACCATCCAAACAATAGATGTTGAAGCTCGTGGTGATAACAAAAAGTTGGTAATTTTTAAGTGCATGATTATTTTGCATTTAACGTATAGAATTGTGAGATTCACTGATATTCTTTGTCAACTATTCAAAAAAGATCTCAAGATATTTTGGTTGCTTTGAGGTTTGTGTCTATCAAAAAACAATTTCTTCAGAAATTGAGAGATGACTAATGAGAAGAATTTCTCCAAGAAAAGAAATTTTTTTGCGCAAGAAATGATATAACATTACCTGATCTAGAAGGTTTTTATAACACTAGTCATTCTAGTCATGAAACTATCAATTGATCATTATCATCACTATGATATTTTCAATGAAGCAATAGATTTCGTGATGATGAATTTAAATACAAGATTTAATGACATATTAGTAGAACTCTTTTCTTTCAATACAATTTTGGATTCTAAAGATTCATTTAGATCATTTAATTGTCGTGATATTTGCATACTTGTAGAGAAGTTCTAATCTCAAGATTTTTCAAAGCAAGATATTATTACATTGGAATACGAGTTGGATATGAAATGTGTATCTCGATTTTATGTATTTACACTTGCTGAGTTATACAGATGGTTGATGAGAGTGGAAGGTCCGAGACTTACATTACCTAGTTCTACCGTGAGTATTGAACAAGCGTTTTTCAACAATGAAACAAGTGACGACAACACTTCGTAATAAAATGAATGATGACTTTCTTGTTGATTGTATGAAAAAAAAAAAAAAAAGCATCTTGGAGCTGTTGGAGTTGATTAAGAGCAATTAAAGATTAACCGAATCGTACGTGATCAATGTGGAGCACTAAGAGAGCAATTGAAAGAGATTCACAAGTTTTGAGGAGCTCAATCCAACATTTAAAAAGTTTGGGGACTCGATTACAAACTTTCGAAACTTGTATCAAATCAATTACGGGCGATTGTCGATGATGAAGATCAAAATATAAAAATTGAAAGATGATGAGGAATTCAAAGACCAAATTGAAATAGATGGAATATTTTGATGCTTGCAATAGGCTACGATCGTGAGATAATAACTCTAAGCACTTGAAATTACCAACTTTGAACTATGCGATTGTAATGATTTTAACCATGAGATTGCATTAGCTATTTCAGGCAGAAAATGTTTTGTTTTCTTTTTTGATTCAAGCTCTTCTTGGAAAGCAATTAGAGAACGAGTTTTAACTTAATTCTCAGGTCAATAAATACATACCTTCGTTTATCAATTAAAGAAAGGCTCTTGGGATAGAGTAGAGAGATACCTCACAAAGAAGAAGCTTAAGGAGGAAGCTTTTGATCAACAAATTTACATTTTTCAAGCTTTATTAGAAGCTTTTGTTACAAAACACATATCCCTATAATTTCATACACAATTGCTTGGGTTGAAGAAGACGAAGCATGGAGATATTGATATCGATATAATAAGATTTATAATAAGATAATGCTCGACTAATTGTATAGACGCTAGCTAGGATAATTGAACCCTATGTTTCAATATTTTGATATCGATTTCAAGATTTTTAACATTAAATGTGTTTGGTTTGAATGATTATTAGATGTTTAATGCGTTTTCAATTACCTGATCACTAATTTAATTGTTTATGATTTCTATTGGCATTCGAGAGAAGAAATAGGAATTTGATGCGTAGTAACAATCGTTATAAAGTCCGACGTGGAATATAGATCTATCGCTATTCTTTGCACGATCTTTTTAAATGTTCTTGTGGTTTAATGTATCTTTACAAGTTCAAATCCTTTAGAGAGATATAAAACTCATATGTGAGGATATGTTTACTTCTACTCGATAGAGATTATTGAATAAAATAGGAACATTAATTTTCATATCTGAATAAATATTTTCTAAGTCTTGAATTGATGATAATGGATAAAAGTAGTGCTAGTGTTTGCTAATTACTTGATTTTCATAATGGTTCCCAATAAACCTGATTAGTTATCAGTTTTAATTTGTTAGTATAAAACTCTTTCAAAGCCTTTCTATTCGATTAAAGTTAATTTAATTGTAACTTGATGAAATACCTAGTTTTCGTGGGTGTTGGATTTTGATACCCAATGAATCCCGTGTTATGATGTGAACGTTATATTAAATTATTACCGACAACCAAGTCCAAAGGCTCGACCCAAAAACAACGTCGTCGATTGGAAGTAGGTTAAACAATTAATGTTGCTCATTGCCCATATATATTAGCTCTTTGGTGTCTTTGAATCGTGACCCATTTAAACCTTTTGTTGGTCCAATTAAAGCTTAACCTAACCTAACCTAACCTATATATATGGTGTCTTTATCCTAACCATAAAGTGTGTGATTTATGTGAGAAAAAGAAGAAAAAAAGTGTGTGCCTTGAGAGAGCAAAAACCGAGTGCATTCTTGTTGAAAAACTGGCGACTTCCTTTGATGGTTTTGGCCCTCCTTTTGTGTCTCTTTCATTGATTTTATTGCATTTGTGGCCACAAATTATCGCCGTTATCTTGTCCTTTATAAGTAAGATTGAAGAGAAAACATGGTGAATATATTGGTTGTGGGTTGGAGTTGTTTGGTAGAGAAAGGTAACGTGAAACTGAACTCAGAAATCATCGTTTGACGATACTGTTAACAAATATAATCTTATTTTGTTTTATTGTTTATTAAGGGTAGAATAGTCTTTTAATTTCCTTTATTTTAGACTATATATAGTCTCTTTATATTAGGTTTTGTACTCACTTTTTTATTATGCATTATTAATGAAACTTTAGCCTCCCTTTTTTCTCTCTTTTCTTTGAATTGTTTAACATGGTATCAGAGCAGTTTCGATTCTAAACAAATTAACCTTTGAATTTCGTTTCCGGCGAGCGGCCTTGAGCCGCTCGTCCAGCTACTAATGTTTTTTCTTTTTTTTATTTTCTTTTCGGATGTATCCCTACAAAGTCGCATCACATTCCGGTGGCCACAACTCAGTTTCTGCAGTTTGTTTGGAGTTTCTTCAGCTTTTGGTAATCTGGAATTTGGTCCAGTCATTTGGAATTTGGTTTAATATATGTCCAGTTCATCTGGAATTTGGTTCAGTTCATTTGGAATTTGGTTTAGTATATGTCCAGTTCATCTGGAATTTGGTTCAGTTCAATTGGAAATTTGGTTTGCAGTTTGTAGGTAATCTGGAATTTGCTTTGCATATTTGGTCCAGTTGATAGGATTGCATATTTGGCCCAATTGATGGGATTGAAAATTTGGTTTGCAGTTTAGCCCAGTTTGTGGGATTGGATATTTGGTTTGCAGTTTGGCCCAGTTGTTGGGATTGAAAATTTGGTTCGGTATATTTGGATTTGAAATTTGCATCCGTTTGGATTTGTTGAGATTGTGTGGTTGTGTTGGCTACTTGCAGACATGGGTATTCATTCGGTTCAGTTCGGTTCATCGTTTTTTGTTTCTTGCAAACTCATGATGCTAAACATTGTGAGTTTGAGGGGGGATGTTAATAAATATAATCTTATTTTGTTTTATTGTTTATTAATGGTAGAATAGTCTTTTAGTTTCCTTTATTTTAGACTATATATAGTCTCTTTATATTAGGTTTTGTACTCACTTTTTTATTATGCATTATTAATGAAACCTTAGCCTCCCTTTTTTCTCTCTTTTATTTGAATTGTTTAACAATACTTGGAGCAAGCTTCTGCGACAGTGTGATCGATACTTGGACTCATGTCCACTTTATAACTTGTTTAAAATATCGCGTACTTACGTAATTTTAGTACAATAAGTTTTTGGCACCAATGTCTATGATAGAAATCAAAATCAATAACAAGTTTTTAGCAAAGTTGCCATGATATAGATATTTAGTTAATTTTAGCTTTAATTTAAATTTTTTATTTTTATTTTTTAACTGATCTACTTATTTTTCTTGATTTAATTGATAGGAAATTTAAAGAAGAAAGAGGCCAACAACAAATGGAGACGAGGGATGTCAAAATTGATGAAGATAACATGGCTATGGGGGATTTTACTACCCTTCACCACTTTAAAATGAAGAAATATAATGCATTTATCGAAATTGATGAGGATGACCTACCATTGGGAGTATTATGGAAATTATCGGGTTTTCATACTTGATGTAAATGAAGTTGATGAAGATAACTTATCCTTAGGAGTATTATGAGAATTACTGAGCTTCACAGTATTATGATTATATTTTCCTTTCTCTTTTCAAGTATCATGGTTTTCTTTTGCAAAACGAGCAAATGAGAAAGAATGAGAGTAGAAGACCAAGTGTTTAATGTTTAGAGCGTCACCATATGTCACGATGAGTATCGCTAATCTTTCTTTAAACTTATTTTATAACCACATTGAGAACAATGCGTATTTTAAGTTTGTGGATGTAGCTTAGTTATTTTCGTTATAATTGTTTGTTCGTGTGATTTACTATTTAAAAAAAAAAAAAAAGAAGAACAAAATCAAAAATATTTTCTTATTTTATGTTTGTGTGTGTGAATAAAATTGGATAGTTTTGTCGGCTAATGATAATGATTTTTTGAAATTATTGATAATTCATTAATTGTGACTAGGAAATATAACTATGCTAATTTGATACTTAACCTGTGGGATTTTGATATACCTTTAAGCATGGTAACCCGTAGGTATTTTAGTCATCATATATCTTGAAAGTGGTTACATTAATAGAATATGGGCTTGTTTGAGACCCATTTTTGTATTACAAAAAAAATGTATTTTTGAATAGTGTATTGATGACAAATGTGTAGTTAAAAAATGAGGAAAATTTTGGAATTTGTATGTAATATTATTTTATTGAAGAATATGTGGTTGAAGTATGATCAAAACACTATTCAAAAATGTATTTTTTTTTTTCAAACAATAGGACTCAAACAAGGGTTAGGTTGAATGGGTTTTAATATAGGTTGTTAAATCCAAAATTAAAACTATGTCATACAGCACAAAAACCTTGGTCATTTCAAAGGAAGTTTGGGGGTGGTTAAGTAAGAGTTAGAAGCAATTTAGATATGCATTGGTTCTGTGCATATTAAAAATTGCTTGGACTACTTATAGGTAACAAGTAGAACCTTAGGTAGTGACCATAGCCAGGAGTCTAATCCCAACTATTATTTCCAACAAAAGATATTGCACTAGTCCATGAAATAAGAGGTAAAAGTATGGGATGAAACGGCCTGTATCAGTAACTATAACAAATTAAGAATTGGCGATGAGGAAAAGATAGTTGAAAGAAGCGACCTGACCTTGCTTTTATCAATGTTTGAACAAAATAGCTACTTACAAGTGGGACAAAAAATAAAAAATGAAAAAAAGAGTCATGTAGAAATGAGTGTCTTCATATAGTCTACATGAGTATGTAGCAATGGCAATAGTAAAAACACTGCACTTTCTAGCTAAGCCTTAGATGTTTCATTTGGGGATCTAGATTTCTAGTGAGGTTGAGACACTCAAACCTAGGGATAATAATAAAAATTTGAGGAATAGACTTTCATTAATTAAACCCAACCAACTTTGAGCTAAATATGAATGAGTGTGTAAGAATAAAGAACAAGTTTGGGGCTCTGCATCTATCAAGTGAGAAACGAAATATTTGATTATTAAATGTCGAAAATAATTGACCTAGGAGTTCATGATGATTAGACCGACTATGCACACATATCGATCGAACATTGAGTAAGTAAATATGTATTTTTTAATTTCTATACTTAGAAACCTTTTATGAATTGTTAAACGTACGGTTTCTATACTTGAGTCGAGTATGACAAGTTATTCAATGCAATAATTTTATTATTGTTTGCTTGTGTGTGAAATAGATAATTTTGCTTAGAACGAACAAGAGAATAAGTTAGAGGTAAAAGATAAGTGTATTTCCATGCTTCTAAACTTGATTATTATTGCTAAATTATGCGCATTTCTACCTAAATTTAGTGTAAATTATATTAATTATAGGTAAAATACAAACTTGGATATAATTGGCGTGAAAATGCGCGTTGGAACTAAATTAAAGTTGATTGAGAGTAATTGAAAATCAATGGATTTGCATGTGATCAATTTGGAGCATTAAGAGTGCATTTGAAAGAGATTAACAAGTTTTAAGAGCTAAATCCAACATTTGAAAAGTTCAAAGACTCCATTGTAAATTTTTTTTGAAACTTACACCAAATCAATTATGGATGATGAGAATCAAAATGTAAAACTTGAAAGATGAAGGATCCATGGTGTAAATAGAAGGGAGACAAGTTTGATACAATTTTAGTTTAGTAGCTTTTAATTATTTGTTCTAATACTATTCATAGTCAGTGATTACAATAGTCATCCTTACGTGAAACGAATTATAATTAAATAGCAATATAAGGTAAGTTTGATTGTAGAATTAAATTTTATATTGATTTGTTTTTTCGCTTAATTTCTATGTTTATTTGTTTTATTTAATACATATATGAAATAGCGGTGTCTTCATATCAATGGTCGTTTGTGGGAAAATTGTGGTTATCTGGAAAATTGCAAAGTTAAAGATGAAAAAAGCATCCCTCTCATTTGCATTTGGTGTCCCCATGGCTTCCACTTTTCCCTTCTTTCTTTCTTCACTTTCTCTTTTTCTTCCCTTTTGTGTCTGATTTAATATTATTAAACCTATGACAGTCTTGTGTCTACTAACTTTCAGGTTTAATATTTGTTTATCTTCCATCATTTTGTCTAATAAATTCTACCAATTAGGATTAATCCAGTTTGAGAATTGAAATGGTTAGTGGTCAAAAAGTGGATAGGTCATTGAAGTGCTGGGATTAATCTTTTTTCTGCAATGCAGACTTTGGAATCTATCATCTATTTTCTATCAATGTTAATTTTGGGAATATTATTTGCACCAACGCCAACTTCTTTTTATAAATTTTTGTAACTTTATATTTAGAAAAAAAAAAAGAACGAATATTATCTTTCTTAATTAGAACTTATCCACCATTCATTTGCCAAATGTTATTTCTTCCATTAGAAAATATGAATTCAAACTTTGTGTCAATTAAGTACGTACCTAAAAATTACAGGAAATTCAAAGGGGTTGCTTAATTGGTCAGACTTTGTAATGGTCACCAGTTCGAGTCCCTGAGGTGAGTATCCGACTGTAAACTTCAGGGTCCCATGAGATTAGTCGAGGTGCGCGTAAATTGGTCCGAACATCCACGGTTATTAAAAAAAAAATCATAGGACATGACATAAAAGTTTTTCTCACCGATATGATTTTATTTTTATAGTTTCATCTCGTTGTCATATTTTGTTCTATATTTTCTTGTAGATTTTTTTTGTTTATTACCATTTTAGTACTCTTGTTTACTTATTTAGGTTGATTATTAGATGGAGGAAAATGAGTTGATTGGTTGATGAAGGAAATGAGAATGTTGGTAGGGAGGGAGGGAGTGAGAATGTTGGTAGGGAGGGAGTGAGGGACCCTTGAGAACTTACCATCAAAAATTATAGACAGACATGTCGCCTTATATATCCGTACCTTAATTTCACCTCTCTCTCTCTCTCTCTCTTTCTCTCTCTGCGCGCAAACTTACAATCATAACAACAAGCGGAAATATCATTAATTATTGTAAAAAAACATCATAAGACTGAACAAAAATACCAAAAAAAAAAAAAAAATATTAACCCTTGAATGGCCCTCTTTAAATTAAAAATTCTTTATTTCTTATAGTCATTTTCAACCATATATCCAAACAATAAAATATTCTGCATTTAAATTCAAATATTTCCCTTATTTTTTAACTACACATTCTCTAACTATTCAAATTTCTCTTTATAATGACTATTTCAGAGGGGCTTACACTTTGTTGATCCCATTTTTTGAGAGAATAAATTTTGTAATATATATATATATATTTTAAAAAATATGTGGTTAAAAGACAGAAAAATATTTTGATTTATTTGTAAAATTATTTTATTGAAAGAATATACGATTAAAAATGAGTTTGAAAAAAAAAAAGAATTTTTAGAGAGTAGAGCTCAAACATGGATTAAGTCTATTCTTTAAAATATTTTCTTATTTTTCAACTGCAAAATCTCCAAGAAAATAATTTTTTACAAAGTCGCCATTTGGTTTTAGATGAAAAATTGAAAAAATTTAAGTCAAAATTAACAATTAATTTTAGTCATATATTTCATCAAATTATGTCTAAATTTATTATAAATATAATTTTTAGCAAAAATAAACGAATGCAAAAGAGAAGAAGTGAATATTTTTTTTATTTTTTTAATCATCAATATCACATGGTGATGGTGGCCTCAACTCAACTCAATCTCAACAACATTTATTTGGTAAATAAAATATTTTGGAAGTTTACAAACAAATGAAAATAAAAAGAATCATCAATCACTCCAAAAAAGCCAAAAAATTTGAAAAACATTGCAATGAATTGATCTATACTTGAACAAAAAACATTCATCAATTCCCAAGACTTTCCATTTACACACAGACAATTTTCCTAATCTTACTCTCCACACTTTCACTCTCACTCTTCTTCTTGGATTTGGGTTTTTTCTCTCCAAGCTTCATTTTTCTAGGGTTTTGCATAAACACATTCTTTTTACCCGTCCCCAAAAAAATATCATACTCACATTATATTTTTGACAAAAAAATCAAGGCCTGTTTTCCAGATTTTCTTTTTATGTTATTTAGCCTCGGATTTGGAGCAACTGTAACTGTTTTCTTGTTCAGTTGAAATTTGAGATCGGACCAAAAAGTGGAAGATTTTACTTTTTATGTTAAACAGTTAAAAGATTGACTCAATTAACTCGGCAAAAGATCGGGCCTTTATCTGTGTTTGATGTTAATTAAGAGTTGTCCATCCAAAGAAGAATTAGTTTTACAACCATGCATTTTGATAAGCTCGACGATTCTCCTATGTTCCGTAAACAGGTCAGTTATTTTCTTCTCCCAGCAATTCAGTATAAGAGAGATAATTTAAATTTACGTTTCCAGCTCGATTGGTGTTTTAAGTTATCAATTTTCTTTTCGTTGCGCAAAACTGTACTGGATATTCTCTTTAGCGGAGCCTGTTGCATTTTTTTTTTTTTTTTGCAAATTTTGTTAGTAATGTGATTTTAATTGTTCAGAATTGTACAATTAACTTAGGGAAGAGTAGCCACTATTGAAGTTTAAGTTTTCACCCTCTGCTGATATGTAAGTCTCTCCACGAATTCTTGAACTGTGCTGATATTTCAAGAAGTGAGAAGAAATATTGGCTCTTAAGTATTGATATCGAGTCTCTACTGCCTAGGCTAACATTTCTTTTAGTTTGAGCTTCTCAAATGTAGCAAGCAGGCATAATTGTGCAATCATAAATTATTCTAACTATTCCCTCATTTCATTCTTTCAAGGTCGTTCCTGTCCAAGAAACACTGAAAAATTTGTACTTCACAGACCATTACTATCCTCGGTTGCTTTATTGGGATGAATGCATGTTCAATCAATGTGTAACAAAGGAAGTCTAAGTTGTTAGTTATCAATTGAAAGCAGTATGGGGAGTTGTAATTAACTTGTGACTTACTGTTCACTTATCAACATGAGCTGCATTCAGAGAACAACTAAAACTTATATGAGTTACCGAAAAATTTGCAATCCTTTAACAGCTGACATGTTGTTTTGGAGAACCCAAGCCTCTTTGTGTCGGCAATTTATGAAGTGGTCTCAGACGTGCGCTCTACACAAATGCTATTCAAATTTATTTCTCATAAAATTCTAATATCCAATGTGGCAGCCACTTGCTTTTCTTTTACTAGCTTGTAGGTTCTCATTCTCTATTGTTTCTTTCTGTTGTAGTTTCCTTGTATTTATGGTTTCTATTTTTTAACAGATACAAAACTTGGAGGAAAGTTCTGAATTCTTGAGGGAGAGATGTCTGAAGTTCTACAAAGGATGTCGAAAATACACGTGAGTACATTTTGTTGAATATCAGCTTTCTCTTTTTGAAACTCATCTTTGGCAATTCTTTTATCTACTCTTCATTTATAAAATCAATACAATCTTGTCTTGATTTAACTAGCATGCGATGTAGTCATATTTGAAATGGTGACTTAGACAATCAGTTAATTTTCTTTATCTTATTCGCACTAATAATTAACCATTCTCTTACCATACCTTTGTGTTAAAATAATTTATTATTGCCTTGTTATGTCAATGGTTTTACAGTTGATCATGTAATTACTTGGAATTGAAATTGAAAAAACTTCCAAACTTTTGTTGGCAAAGCCTTTGGAGTTTGTAATTCCTAATTTATAAATGTTATGTTCTACTAGTTAAAAATTCGAGCAAAATAATGCTCCAAGGTGCTGCATGGATTCTAGTGTTTGGCATCATTCTTCTGTTTTCCGGAGACTGGAAGGCTAGATTAAGCTTGTTGATTTTGTACCTCTTCTTCGTTATTTTTGCCTTCACTTCTCTTATTTTTCTGTGGTTTCTGATGGTCATTGACTTTCCACAATCTTGTTTGTTCCCCTTGCAGTGAAGGGCTTGGCGAGGGATATGATGGAGACATAGCTTTTGCTAGTTCACTGGAAACTTTCGGTGGGGGGCATAATGACCCCATTAGTGTAGCATTCGGAGGTACACGAATATTTTGAAGATTTGACTTGCTATGTACATGAATCAACTTATTCTTGTTTTATTTAACCGTAAAACTTGGTTTCTCTCAATATTATTCTTTATTATTTACTTCTATTTTGGTAGTCACAATGCAGATATAACATCACTCCATGTAACATCCTTCCATAGCAGTCCATTGGATTATGTATGTTGATTGTTGTGTTACCTGTTTCAAATTGCATGATATAAAATATTGTTTGTGGTTTGTGTGCAAATAATGTTTGGCTTAATGCAATCATCGTGGAATCAAAATGGAGCCTTACATAGGTTAGAGTCTCCTTATTTCTGAATTTTTTTGATACTCCCTAATCATGTAATTAATTACAGTAGGCTTCTAAATTAAAATCTATGGTCAAGTTTTCATTACCAGAATGTTACATGGTTCATAACTTCATTTTGAGCTAATTAAGCCCCTGTTTGACAATCATTAAAATGAGCTCCTGTTTAGGCTCCGTTAAAATTAGAATTTAAGAAAAAATATGTTTTGGAATAGTGATTTTTTTTTTTTGGTAGAATTTAAGGTTAAAAAGGAAGGAAAATTTTTAGATTTACATGTAATATTATTTTATTGGAGAATGTGTGGTTGAAGATAAGAAATAGAAAAAATGTATTAATTCAAGAATCGAGCTCAAATAGGGGCTGATTGTTTTTGGGGAAATGAGTTTTGGAATATTTTTTTGGAGAGCATGTGGTTAAAAAGTTCGAAATTTTTTTGGGTTTATGTGCAAAATATTTATTGTGAGAATTTGTGGTTGAAAATGAATTTGAGAAAAAAGAGTTGTTTTAATGGTTGTCAAGTAGGGGCTAATCTTGATCTGGTTCCCTTCCGGTTCTTGTTCTCTTAATTTATTGATAGGTAGATCCTCCTCAACCATTTTGGCACTTGTGGTACTTGACTGTCCCATTAATTATATAACATTAAGGTAAATGAGGCAAAAATCATTTCTAGAGGATCAGAATATAAATTTGAAACAAAACTCCACTTTTACTGGGAAAATTACCAATTAATGCAGTTAAACACCACCAAAGGCTTAAAGACTATATATGCCCCTCTTCCCACCAACATTACCCATCACATTCTTGACCTCTATCCTCTGCTAACCAACTGTCAAGGTCGTAGCATCAATACCACCACACTAGAAACCTTTCCCCTCCATCAAGTTAAACAGCCACCGGCTTAACCATAACATCTCAGCATCAATCCGTGTGACGATCATTTCTATACCAGCGTGCATGTCTCTTGTTTGCCAAATCTTTGTTCTCTCTCTCACTCTCTCTCTTTTGGGAAGTTACTGCCATTTCTTTTAGTAAATATTTTCTTTTAATCATCCATTGAAACTAGAAACTACTACTGTCCCGATAGGTAAATGTTTAAAGACTTAGACATACTTTTCTGATTTGTGGTTATGCACACCATATACCTAGTTTTATTTTTCTTTTCTTTTCATTTTTTGTATGTCTTCTAAATTTTCTGTTTTGATGTTATTGATTATAGATTGCTACTTGCATCTTAGTTTTAAATTGGTGCATGAGCTCCCATCTGTGTTTTGATTATAAGCGATGACATTGAGGGGAAAATATGCTCTACTTGTAGGTCCTGTTATGACAAAATTTACAATTGCACTGAGGGAAATAGGGACGTATAAAGAAGTTCTTCGATCTCAGGTGAACATTTTATTTGTTATATTTTCCTAGATTTTATTTTTCTCTGTGAACCTATAAACTTAATTGAGAGACTGGAGACGTATAAAGAAGTTCAAAATATTTTAGAAATTTTGTGAAATTTGAGAACTTTGTGCCAATGTAACATAAATGATAAAACTTTGCTTAGAAAGTTCACTTGTAGATTTTATTGTAGGTCTCTTCTTGTTTCCTACTAATATGTATTCAGGATTGCAGTTCATATCTTAAATAACTAATGTCAATCTCTCAGGTTTATTACATTTTGAGTTCGACGTTGTTCGCTTCATAGTTTTCTTATTTGATTTTTCATTATGTTTATCTTCACATGGATGTATCCATCTTTGTGGATTTTCCCATATCATTAAAAGTTGCAAAATTGATGATGTACTGACCTGTCATCATTTTAGCAGTCTATCAAAATTCTAGACTTTTCTTCAGTAACATGTCTTCTTGTTTCCATTTATGTTATATTCTCTAGCTAACATTCATATGATAAGGATTTTTGATAAACATTGTTTTTCATGCACTTTTGGTTGTCAACACAAATTTCACTTGCCGCCATCCTGGTAAAGTAAGAAATCAATATCCACTACCCCTTGTTGGGTTCTGAAGCAATCTCTTTTCCCAAGGTCAATGTTTCCTTTGAATAAAAGTTACAAACAATTATGAGAGGGGAAGACATGCACTCTGGATTCTAAGTTATAATGCATGCCTGCATATATTTGATTGGTCTCTTTGTCCGTTCAGGTTGAGCACATGCTGAATGATCGATTGCTGCAGTTTGTCAACTTAGATTTGCACGATGTAAAGGTACTGTAAATTTGTAAGTGCACTCTGTTTGTTATTATGGTCTCATGTGCCTGAAGCCTGTGATGACAGAATCTGCCTGTGACTTTAATCTCACAAGTTAAAGGGAATTTTGGGGAGTCTTTGGCATGAAATTCATGACATAAAACCCTTACCTATGTATACCTCATGTCACGACTTCAAAAAAGGGTTGGAAAAACATATCAAAACACCAAATGCAACCATAATTCTCGTGTAGGTTTTGAAGTTGGAAGAAGTAGAAGCAGGATAGCTTGAAGATTTGACATCAAAATAAGACGGAAAGAAGCCAAATTTCTTGTTTCTATGATCTACATGTTCTGTATTCATTGTTTATAATTGCCTCTCAATTTGCTGGCAGAACGAATTTGTTTCTGTATACTTACAGTTCTTATCTATATTACTTAATTGTAGAGATAAGACACAAGAATATGAAGGGATTAGTTTCAAAACTTATTTAATGGAAGATGTGCCAAGGATCTTGGGAACCTTTCAAACTATTTTGAAGATACAAAACCATACTGGAAGGATTCGATTCTCGAAATTTATGGTGTCTTTGAAGATGACAGACGAGAAAAGCGACTGAACCAAGTGGACTTCCTATTAAAGTCTGGAAGTGTCTTGGTGAATTAGATATTTTGTGGTTAATGATGTGAGAGAATGAAATTTTAGGGTATAAAAAGATATGTCAAGAATGGATGAAGAGTTCTATAGTAAAGGAGAAACTCAAGATTTTGCAAGAAAAGATTCGTTCAGCTGACCTTAAGTTTATTGTGATACGAGTATACTTGTTATTGAAATTTGTATGATTTAAGTTGGCTTCTAGATGATTTTTGACGTTTAGTTTCCTGAATGTGTTCTATGTTTTTCTTTTACTTATGAGATTTCACTCTTCATTATATATCATCAATGTTATCTTAATTTCAAAATTTATCTTTCATTAATTTCACTATTGAATTTCTTATGCAGGAAGCACGGAAACGCTTTGACAAGGCTACACTTCTTTATGATCAGGTGATCTTTTACTACAGCTCCTCATATTCTCAGTTGCACCCCTTTTTTCTCATGGTTCATTTCATTTGTCCTGTAGGAATTTGTTTTGAGGTAATAAGTTGATGAAGCACTAATTATGTTATGTTCATAGTTCACACAATTTGAAAAAAAATTGTGTTCTTGACAAAATGCTTTATTTGTCTAATCATACAGCAGATCTTTGATAGTATTAATATTGGCTGCAATATGTGATCTCTTGCAAAACAGGATTTATTCACATAAATAGTGATGTTAAGCATTTTTTGTAACATATATGCTCCCTTGAATCTGCTCTGCTATATTTATTGTGGCTTCCTTGGAATTTCTACAAATAATATCACTTAGTTGTCAAAGGTGAAGGAAATAATTTCCAGCATTTGTAACTGACATTCATGTAGACAAGTAGATTGGAAAATCAAAATAGTTATTATAAATATCGTAATACCAGCACCATCTTGGTTCTCTTTTGATTCTAAGCCCCTATTTGGGCTCCATTAAAATGAGGTTTTGGGGAAAAATGTGTTTTGGAATAGTGATTTTTTTAAGAATGTATAGTTAAAAAATAAGGAAATAATTTTTTTTTTTGATTTACGTGTAACATCACTTAATGGGAGAATGTGTGGTTGAAAATGAGTTTGGTAAAAAAGTATTTTTCAAAAAAATGGAGCCCAAACAGGTGCTAATGCAGAAGAACTTTTTGTAAACAGTTTTTCTTTATCGAGGAGGGATTTATGGTTCATTTGTATTAATAGCCTTTTGTAGATATTGGATTGGTAACAGGTTTGTAACTGCAAAACATATTTTAGTTCTAATACATTTGATATGGTTTTAGGCTCGTGAGAAATTTTTGTCATTGAGGAAAGGAACAAAGAGTGATGTAGCATCAGTCCTGGAGGAGGTAAAATATGAAGCTTGAAGCTACAAAGCTTATTCATTTGTGTATATAAAGTAATGCCCTATGCTACATATTCTCATGATGTAAGGAACCTTTTCAGGAACTTCATCATGCTCGGTCAAATTTTGAGCAAGCTCGTTTTAGTCTGGTGGGTGACGTCATGCCCTTCTGATTTTCATTATATTATTTTGAAGCCTGCTAACACTTCTTTCATATTTCTAATTTGGATGTTAATCAACCAGGTAACTACTCTCTCCAATGTTGAAGCGAAAAAAAGGTTTGAATTTTTGGAAGCAGTTAGTGAAACAATGGAAGCTCATCTTCGTTATTTCAAACAGGTAACTTTAAATGCTTGAACTTCTTAGTTTTGTTTTTTCTTGCTTTTAATTTCTCGAGTTTTTTAATAATTTGTTTTCTTGTAGGGTTATGAGCTGTTACATCAGATGGAACCATATATTAACCAGGTTTGTTGTACATTTTCTTGCTGTTTCTTGCAGCTACAGTTCAATTTTTGGGATTATTCACGGTTGTTGAATCGACTACTTTCTTACTTATAATAGTTAGAATAATTTAAATAACCGGTTTGCCTATTTTGATCTTGGAGCAAGATATGCTTGTTACTGTAGGTTAGAAGAACATGATTTTCCCAATCTTTTACTGTTAAGGATAATCCTTCGAGAGTTTCTTAACAAGACAACATGATGTGGGAGCATAACAATTCGGCAACGAAAAAGAAGATAAATGAAAAGAAAGGGGACTAAAGAAGAGAAGAAATTAGGGCAAGAGGAAAATCAATTTATCATATATAATTAGGGGTCAATATTACAATGAATAAGCCCCCTCTATTTATAGAGCAAATAAACTAAAAAGAAACTAAAATCAAACGAATTTCTAATAAACTAGAATCTTATCGAAATATTAAATCTAATTAAATTTCATCTAAGCAATCATTATTTGAATTAAACTCTTATTTGAAACCCTATCTAAACTATATCTCTATCTTTATCAGTATCTCCTTCACAACAATGCTTGAATGGTTGACATACATGTGTTACAGGTCTCAACTTATGCAAAGCAGTCAAGAGAACGATCCAACTATGAGCAGGCAGCTCTTCACGAGAGGATGCAAGATTACAAAAGACAGATTGATAGAGAAAGCAGATGGTCCTCAAATGGTTCTAATGGATCTCCTAATGGGGATGGAATACAAGCTATTGGGAGAAGTTCGCATAAGATGATAGAGGCTGTCATGCAATCTGCTGCAAAAGGAAAGGTTCAAAGATCATTAAAATTAATGCTGACCTCATATTGTCATTCTTGTGTTATTTATCTCTAACATTCTTAATTAATGCTTTTCCTTTTCTTTTTTTATACCTCATTAAAGGATGTCAATTCTTTCAGGTTCAAACAATTAGACAAGGTTATCTTTCCAAACGTTCCTCAAACTTGAGAGGTGACTGGAAAAGAAGGTTCTTTGTTCTTGATAGCAGAGGAATGTTGTATTATTATCGCAAACAAAGCAGCAAACCATCAGTGAGTACTTATTTGAATTAGATCTTAAAAAGTGAACTGATCGGTACCTGTTTTATATATATATTTTTTCTTCTGCCCCATTTCAAATACCATTACTTTTATGCACTGTAGGGTTCTGGCAGTCAACTTTCTAGTCAAAGGAATAGTTCTGAACTTGGTTCTGGGCTGCTCAGTCGTTGGTTGTCTTCTCATTATCATGGTGGCGTACATGATGAAAAATCTGTTGCTCATCACACCGTTAACCTGTTGACATCAACGATTAAAGTTAATGCTGACCAGTCGGATCTTAGGTTCTGCTTCCGGATTATATCACCAACAAAAAACTACACATTACAGGTAAAATATCTGCTTTTGTACTCTCATCTTCAAATTTTGGTATGTTTTTCGCTTTTAATGAACTAATTTTTTACTTAGCGGTTGTGCCAAATACACAATGGGCAGCCTCATGTTGATAGTTGATAGTTTGCATGGGTAAAAATTTCCACCTTTTTGCCTGTCAGTGCAGGCGGAGAGTGCCTTAGATCAAATGGATTGGATCGAGAAGATTACAGGGGTAATTGCATCATTACTGAGCTCTCAGGCTCCTGAAAGGGTAATTTATCGAAGAACAATTTTTTTACTTGTTTTCAAATGCTCCACTAATTGGACTTTTGTTATTTTTCAGTGTTTGCCTGGTAGTCCAATGGGCAGCGGCCATCATCGATCTGCCAGTGAAAGTAGTTCGTTGGAAAGTTCTGACTTTGATCATGGAGCAGTTGAAGAATACATACCTGAGAGGCTTGCCTCTTCGCATATAGAACGCTCTTTGAGAAGCTCACAACACCAAAGATCTGTTCTGAAAAGTGAAAAGCCTATTGACATATTGCAGAAAGTATGCGGTAACAACAAATGTGCTGATTGTGGTGCTCTTGAACCAGATTGGGCATCCTTGAATCTAGGTGTTCTTGTCTGCATTGAATGCTCTGGTGTTCACCGGAATCTTGGTGTGCACATATCTAAGGTATATAATATGGCCTTGTCATCTGACACCAGTGTCTTGTAAATGATTTGTTCTGGATTTTTTTGAGGGGATTGTATGCTTGGTGAGAGAACTTGCCTATACACCATTGGTTGAAGAGTTCTGATTTAAATTAAGTAATGCCCTTTGGATTAATGAACTAAAGTAACAGCCTTAACAGGCGAGGGGGGGACCCGGACCCCCCCCCCCCCACCACCCCACAATTTTTTTTTTTGTTTTTTTGAAAAAGCCTTTTCATGAATTTCATATTGTGCATTTTTTTTTGGAATACTGAGATTTCAGGTTCTCTAAGTGTTAAGGTGTTTGTGTGAGATCTTTTATTGCAGGGGAAGACAATATTTTAAACCCGTTTACATCTTATTAATTGAACGAGAATGCTAAAATTTTAGATTCTTCTGCTATAAAAATTAAAATGCATTATACATATATGCATAAGCCTTAACTTCTAATTTTGAAGTTTGAACCATTAGAATTGTAAGCGCCCAAAAAATAATTGTCGATTACATACATGTCTCCATGAAGGCATTACCATATTTTAACTATTCAACTAATGTACATTAATTTATGTTTTTATATTTCCTTTCTCCACGACAAAGTATCAATTTCTTTCATTTTAACAGATAATGTTTCAAAAAAAACTTCGGGGGCGCTGCCCCCTTAACTCCCGTGGACCCCCACCCCTTCAACTCTGGGACCCCCTTACTTCGACGGGCTGGCTCCGCCCCTGAGCCTTAAGTGGCTAAACCTGTTAATGTTGTTTTTTTGGCATCAGCACATTCTATATATCCTAACATCCATTTGGCTATCAAAGTTTTCTCTCTTGTATCATTTACTTTAGTAGTCTCAAGTGGGAGAGGTAGGTATCATGTGATTTTCATAATTTCTTTTGAAGCCAATAGTGATTATCTTCAAACATGTCTTTTTAACTGCTATTCATATGACAGTTTTAATTTGGCTTCAGTATATTAAAAGTTATTATTAGTTAGTTCTTATTCCTCCTTGCAGGTGAGGTCACTGACTCTTGATGTTAAAGTTTGGGATCCTGCTGTCATAAATCTGTTTCAGTCTCTGGGCAACACCTTTTCGAATTCAGTCTGGGAGGAATTGTTGCAGTCGAAGGGTGTCTGCCAGGTTGATCTTGGCCCCACAGGGTAAATAGCTCCTTAATTATTGAACATATCTCGATTTTGTATATAATAATCATTTTTCTTAGTTTGAATTTCATTTTACTGATAGATTACTGATTTATTATTTACATACTGAAGCTTGTATAGGCCAAATAAACAGCAGATAGTTTACTTCAGCAAGCCCAGTCCTACTGATTCAATTTCAACAAAGGAAAAATTTATTCATGCAAAGGTACTGCTCTCTTCATTCTCTTGGATTCTTATCCTTAATTTTGACCTTATTTCGTTGAATGTTTCTCACGTGAATCTGAGTAAAAAAAAAATATTTGTCTGGTTTGTGACTTTAAATTGTGAAGATATTCACAACACCCCAGGTCAGCATGTGTCATTTGA
The DNA here is from genome assembly GCA_019097785.1 of Fraxinus excelsior. Taxonomy (NCBI): domain Eukaryota; kingdom Viridiplantae; phylum Streptophyta; class Magnoliopsida; order Lamiales; family Oleaceae; genus Fraxinus; species Fraxinus excelsior. The sequence continues at coordinate 24,240,747 of CM032625.1, read as the reverse complement.
TGCTAACCTGGGTTTACATATCTAATCTTTGTGGGTTAAATCCATCAATGATTACCCAACTTTATATTTGGTGTCACCATGACCACCCAATTTGATTTTGTTCACCATGGCTACCCAACTTTATACTTAGTGTCACCATGGTCACCCAACTTATTTTCACCATTTTCATTAATTTTAAAAGGGGTAAAATTGTAACTTTGCATTATATATAAAATAAATTTTAAAAAAATAAAATATAAACTTGATTTAAAAAATAAAATAAAAACTTGTTTAAAAAAAATCTTAATTAAAAATAAAATAAAAATTTATTCAAAAAAACGTTTTTAAAATAAAATAAAAACTTAGCTCTTGTTTGATCTACATTATTTCTAAAATGCATTTTTCTTTTTATTATTTTTAACCACACATTTTTCAATAAAAAAATATTACACGCAAATCTAAATTTGTTTCTTATTTGTTGATCACACATTCTCCATCAATCTATTGTTCCAAAATGCATTCTTAAAATAAAATGGGAAACAAACAAGCTCTTATTTTAAAAAAAGTTACTTAGAGAAATAAAATAAAATAAAAAGTTATTTTAAAAAAATCGTTCCTTAAAAAATAAAATAAAATAAAAACTTAGTTTAAAAAAAGCTTTTAAACATAAAATAAAAACTTATTTTAAAATAAGCGTTTTTAAAATTTTTTAAAAAAACTTTTTTTAAATTTATTTTATATATATATAATAAAAACTTATCGTTTTACCCATTTTAAGATTAGTGAAAATGGTGAAAAGAAATTGGGGGCATGGCGAAATGTTATATAAATTAGGTGGTCATGGTGAAACGTTATATGAAATTGGGTGATTATGGTGAAATAAAATCAAATTGGATGACTATGCTGACACTAAATATAAAGTGAATGGCCATGATAAAATAAAATCAAATTGAGTGACTATAGCATCTTTAAGTATAAAGTTGAATGACATGATGAAATAAAATCGAATTGGGTGGCTATAGTGACATTAAGTATAAAGTCGGGTGGTCATTGATGAATTTAACTCAATCTTTGCACACTTCAGTTTCCTGTTGTATGACAAATTGACAATATTTTAAGAAGAAAAAGTGGTTAAAAAAAATCAGTCTTTGAATGAGTTTCAATTGGGAAATGAACTTGAAGAAGCCATTAGACTTTCCACTGTGATAAATAATTCAGGCAAATGATCTTTGATACCTTCTAATGGGTGATTATTCAATTTTTTTTTTTCCCTGATAGAGCATGCATGTGTTCTTTTCTATACCGCAGTATGCAGAAAAAACTTTCGTTCTGAAATCCAAGGAAAATCGTTCAGTTGCACAACAGTTATGGGATGCTGTACGTGCTAATGATAAGAAGGCTGTGTATAGACTCATAGTTGACTCAGATGCTGATGTAAATACTAAATATGGGCATGAAACTTGCAACTCTTCTCCTACTCTTGCCAAACTAACATTGTATCAAGAAGGAATCACCTTTGATCAGTACTCTGCTTGCTTGGAGTCATCATCAAGCTCTACGAGCATTGTTAGTACAGGTGAAGACGGTGTTATGGAATGTCTTCATGGATGCTCGTTGCTTCACCTCGCTTGTGAAACTGCTGACATTGGAATGATAGAGCTTCTTCTGCAATATGGTGCAGACATAAATGCTTCTGATTCAAGGGGTCACACACCTCTTCATTCTTGTATATCCAGAGGCAAAACTACATTTGCCAAGCTACTTCTTACAAGGTAAATAATCTGCAATAAATGATTGCCATAATGTGTCTTGTATTATATTGTTCTTAGAAACCTTTAACAGCAGTAGTAGAAAAAAGAACAACTGAAAAATCTTTTTTGAAGTTTTTTAGTTCATGTAGATTTTGCACTCACAAGTTAGTAGTAATTCTGTATTTACTCTAGGGGAGCTGATCCACCATCTATGAATGAGCAAGTTACAACCCCGTTACAGCTTGCCATGGAATCAAATTATGATGACAATGAGGTTCTGGCTTTAATATCAGAGTCAAACAGGTGATGTAGGCGAAAGAAGATAACAGAGGAGTATAGTGTTGGTCTCTGTTTGGGACGATGGGTGCAGTTTACGTGTTGTGGTTTAAGATTCCTACCTTAAATTTGGGATATGGGGGATACTCGTGAGATGGCACCTGACCTGGTTATGCGATTTGGTTAATCTGTCTGTCTAGTTTGCTAAATAGTATGGCGGGCGAGAGTTGTTTTTTTTAAGGTTTTGCTGTAATGTAATATAAGTAATTAATGTAGTTTTCGACTTAATTTTTGTTCTGAATGGAGGGAGGGTATGGTTTGGTGTGTTGTGTTGTTTTGCGTTCATCCTGCTACTCAATGTATACTCTTAAGTTGGTCTGAAGCAAAAAAATAAAAGAAAGAAAAGGGGAAAAATTTATGAGTTTTGAGCCTAAAGAGGATTGGATGAGAAATGATTGATTCCAGTTGTTCAGCCTGCACAAAATTCAAACAAAACGCTCAAATTTGAAAAAGTGGTGTGCGCATTTCATTATTGTAATAATTTGCCAACACGTAAGCCAGAAATTTTATTTTGCGTTGCGGTCCCCAATAGCAAAAGCAGGGCCAAATCTACAAATCTCTCTCCTATAATCAAATCAACGATCAATCTCGTTCCACAATCAAGGTCCAGATTCCCTACAGTGTAGTGTATAAATGGGCTGTGTGGGTATGCCATGTCATATTGTCATATTACTTGTGAGAAACACTAGTTACCGGGGCCGCAGGTTTCAAAATTCAATTTTTTTTTTTTTTTTTTTTTTTACATATCGAAACACGTAGTAAAATATTATGTTGTCTCCAAAAATTCGCCATTAAAAATATTGTTCTTCAAAGAAAAAAAAAAAAAAAAAAAAGCCCACATTGGCTATATTTATTTTGAACAGTTCTTAGGATTTTTCAATTTGGATCGGTGGGGGTTTTCGTGTAATTTCAAGCCTTGTTTGGAGCTTAAAGGTTCTTTTTCCTCTCTTCCAGATAGAGGTGGCAATGGGCCGAGCCGGCTCAGCCCTCATGCACACAAGCTCAATGGCTCGGCTCGTTACTCGTGTGTTGAGCTCGCTCGGCCCGGACGGCCCGACCCGTGAGCTCGTTAATAAATTTTTTTTTTAAAGATTAACATTTAAAAAAAAAAAAATGACGAGCCCGAATCGCCCACGAGCTGACAAGCTCGGCCCGTTTGCCACCACTACTTCCAGAACCTGTGTTTTTTTTTTCTCTTTTTAACTTTTTCTTGGGAAGATGCATTTTAGTTTCAAGTTTCTGCTGCTGCTGCTCAATAAGACAAAAACCCAAGAAATGTTCTTTCTTTCTTGACCTTCATAAGTGATTTAGTTCGACATTCCCAACCCTTTTCAGCTCAAGAAATTGACTATTCATTTGGGTGTTAAAATTTGGAGTATTTTGAGGTTATGCTCTGTGTTTTGGACACTAAGGATTCTGCTTTTATGGAGAAGAAGAGGCACTTTCACAATACTAGTAGCAGTAAAGGCCAAAAGCTAGACTTGTGTACAACTCCAGCGACAGTGACCCTCCATCACAATCTGAGCCACCAGAATTCAATAATAAGCTTAGGAGAATTTCTCTGAGCATTTTGTTTGGAGTCATAGCAGGATTGATTTTTGCGCTTCTCGCTGCTTTTCTAATAAGGTGCTTTATCGGATACATTAACAGGAGCCCAATCCTTAAAGGGGGAAATTATTGAAAATACCCCAAATTCAACACTACCCTTTCCAAAATACCCTTTGAATATTCAAAGGTAGCAAACTACCAAAAATACCCCTAAATATAAGATTTATAACCAAAGTAATCATAATATAAAGAAAGTAACAATTTAGTCCTAAAAGATTTATTTTAATCTTAAAATAATTATTTCTTTTCAAAAAACTAACCAAAACTATGACTAATAATAAGATGAAAAGGCCTAGATCTAAAAGAGGTCCATATAAAATTAAAACGATTGTAAAAAATAAAAAAGAAATTGAATTTGAAAGTGAAATCGATAAAATAGGATATCAAGAACAATTATATGCTGCTCAAGAAATATTAAAATGTTTTAAAGAAAATTTAATAGAAAATTTTGCCAGAGGAATTGTTAGATCTATAATTATAAAAGACATACAAGATATAATAGATAAATTAGAGAAAAGGAAGAAGAATATTACAAAGTATAACATACCTCTTGAATCAAATATAGATATAATAACAGATCTTGATATTATGAATTCTCAAACATTATTAGACTTTGAAGATTTAATTAAAAGCTTATAAATGAGGAAACCTATTACAAATAGATTATCACAAGAATATAAGAAAATAAGGTTTAATTTAACTTTGAGATTTTATATATTTATAACTAATAATAGATTAGAATTTGATAAATTAAAAGAATACATAGAATATACGACTATTTAAAGATTAATTAGATTTTAGATTTTAAGTTTTATTTGATTTTTGTTCGCTCTAAGTAGCACCCCCATTAGATGGTATCAGAGCCATAGAGATCATGGACATTACAATTACAAAAACAGATTGGTATTACAAAATAGAAGAAAGTAAAGGAAATAATATATATTTAGAACATATTCCTAAGAAAATAAAAACAATAACGTTAATAATAATTAAAGAATTACCCCAAGAGATAAAAGAACAAATTATAGATAACCTTATAATAGGAACATTGAAAGATGAATATATATATGAAAAAATTATTATTGAACTTGAAAAAGAAGAAATGATGTTATATTGCAAAGATTATGAGTAATAAAATTATAAAAATAGAAAATTATTACACATTAGAAACAGAAAGAGGAAGTTATATATTTTTAGAACCTATACCCAATAAGTTAAAAATAATAACATTAGGAATAATTAGAGAATTACCTATGGAAATTAAAGCACAAATATTACATAAACTAATTATAGAATCAATAAGAGAAAGATTTATATATGAAAAAATAATAGAAACTTTTGAGAAAGAAGAAATCAATTTATATTACAAAGAAAAATATGAATCAGATGATTTATAAAAACTATTAATGGAATTAATGGAAGTAAAAGAAATTCTAGATAAAAAATTAGTAAGAATAAGAGAAATAAATCTACAAATACAAGATGAACTTTTAAAACCTGGAAATATAACAAACTCACAACAAAAACAAATATTAAAATTAAAACAAGAAAGGTATAAAATAAGAGCAAGTTATTACGAAAAAATGAAAGAATTAACAAATAATAATTATGTAAAACAAAGATGTGATAAAGTAATAAAAGATTGTAAAGATACTGAATGTAGAACATATTACTTATGTCAATCAAAGAAAAGATAAATGTCGATTGGTGAGTATATAGAAGAATTAAAAACACTAATAAAAATATTAATAGATGATGTTCAAAACATAAATAATGAAATAAAAGAAGTAAGAAATGATATTAATATCCTAAAAATTGAAGTAAGAAAAATAAAAGAAAATAATAAAGGAAAAGAAAAAACGATAGACAAAAAAATAATAGAAAAAGAAATGTCTAGAATAGGGAAAAAATATACTGAACAAGAAAATATAAGAATAGAAGCAGGAAGTATGGATGATGAATTTAGGAAAAAGATTTTACCAAAAATAATAGAAGAAGAGGAAAAAATGGAAAAATCTAAAGAAAAAGCAATAGGAAAATTAGAGATTAAAGAAAATCAGGATAATATAGAAGAAGATGAATGAAGAATTAGATTTACTTATAGAAAATTTTGATCAATTAAGTTTAGAAAATATAGATGAATATCAAGTCCTAATGAACACTGGAGGAGGACCAAATAAAGCAGAATCCTCTAATAAACAAGAAATATTGGATCCAGATGAAAGTTATGCACCTATATACATTAAACCATATAGACAATACTATGAAACAATAAGAGATAGACAACCACCAAAAGGAAACAAATACAGAAATAGATTTGAACTAAATGATAATTATGATAAACCTGTCAATCATGGAGGAGCAAAATTAGACCTAGATTGTAAAATAGATATCAAAAAAGCCTTAGAAATTTGGGCAAACTCAATGATATTATTCTTTTTATATAACAAAGATGATACATGGGAAAGTACTGAAAGAAGAATAGACTTTTTAGTAGCATCCTTTGAAGGAAATGTTAGAAATTGGTGGGATGGAATAAATAATGATACAAAAACACTAATAAAAACAAATATACAAACAGAAATAATAAAATCAGATAAAGAAGGTATAGAAAGATTAGTAAACTATATTTCAGATGAATTCTTAGGAGAAGATTGGATAAGAAATTTTGATGGAGAAGCAATAAAAGAAAAAGAAAATGCTAGGATAAAATTAATAAACCTAACAATATGTGATATGTGTAAAATCAAAGAATACACATGTGAATTTAAAGAATATTATTATACCCAATTTTATAGTAATGAAAACCAAGATGTATATAAAGATATGTACTATAATAAGCTACCAGGAACATGGGGAATATATTTTAAGATAGAATTTGAAAAATACATTAAAGAAAATCCTGAAGCACCTAGATCTTTAGGATCAAGAATAAAATTCTTATTTGAAAGACTTGCATATATATGTCAACAAAGACAATTAATGAAAAAATCAGGAAGATTAACTAAGATATGTTGTGAAGATATGGAAAAACCTACACAATGGGGATGTAATCCTGAAAGGAAAAATATTAAAAGAAAATTCAAAAATAAAAAATTTAGAAAATTTAGAAATTTCAAGAAAAAATATATAAAACCTAGAAGAAGATATTATAAGAGAAAGTATAATCCGAATAGACAACAGAAAAACAGATCTTATAAAAAAGATAAAAGCCAATGCAAATGTTGGAATTGTGGAGAAATAGGACATATAAGCCCTGACTGTAAAAAGAAAAAGGTTAAAATACTACAAAAAGAATATTTAGATATAGAAAGTGAATTAAGTGAAATATCAGATATTGAACAATATTATGATCAAGAAGTTTATATAAGCGAATCAGATTCAGAAAAAGATAATGAATCAGAATCTGAATAACGAGATTGAGGAAATAGAAAGAGATAATATAGATAAGCAAGAATATGAAGGAATAGAAGGTTATGGATTAAAAGTAACATTTGATAATAACAAATTTAAGAAAATGAGAAAATTATCTTTGGATTTAAAAATAGGAAAATGGGAAGCCTTAGATAAGATATGGAAAAGAGAAAGAATAGCAATAAATGAGTATCATAAAATTGAAAAAGCTATAAATGTTAGAACAACTCAAGGAACACATAAATTAAATCTTTTAACAAGAAATACAGTAGATGAATTATTAACAAAGATTAGTAAAAAACAAGGAGAAAAAATTCAATATGTCTATTTAGCAGGAATACAAATAATGTTTAAATCCTTATTTAGAGAATGAATAGATTCACCTTTAACCGTAAGTTTACATGATGGAAGAATAATAAATTTAAAAGATAGCCATTTAGGAACTATAGAAGGAAACTTAGCATACCAAAAATTAATATTTACTTGTTACCCAAAATATTGTGTCTCAATTACAGATAAGAACTTCAATGAAGTCTTAGGACTACATTTTAAGTTACATAGAAATGATATAATGGAACCAGGAGACAAGATTATGACTATAGAATATAGAGCTTTGTATACATTTACTAACTCCAATTATGGAAATATATACTCTAAAAAACCATATATAGAAGTTCACAAGGAATGTAAGGATATTAGTAAAATAATAGAACCAAGTAAACAAATAAGTTTAATTCCTAAAGAATATGAATTTAGTATACTTAAGGATAAACCTGAAATAGCAGAAGATAAAGAAGATGATTATTCTAATAACATAATGTTTAGAGATGGAAGGTTAATTAAAAGATCAACAAGCCTTAAATTACCTAGAAAACATTTAGAAGGAACTAGTAATATAAAAGAAATCAAACTTCAAAGAAATGCTGGAAATATGAAGATAGAAGGAGAATATTATAATGGAAGAGAACATATTGAAGGACCAAATATACTAATTGATACAGGAGCAAGTGAATGCCATATAGCTTCAATTAGAAATAAAGGATTAACGACTCATAAAATTGAACCGTATAGATATGTAAATTTTGATGGACAAATACATACTACAGAATTAGAAGTCAAAGTACCAATAAAAATAGTGCCATATAGCTTCAATTAGAAATAAAGGATTAATGACTCATAAGATTGAACCATATAGATATGTAAATTTTGATGGACAAATACATACTACAGAATTAGAAGTCAAAGTACCAATAAAAATAGTAGGAATTAAAATGGTAGTACCATGTTACATGGATAATAGTATGAATACAGATCCTCATATATTATTAGGAATAAGTTTTCTAAATGGATTAAAAGACTATAGTATAAAAAGAGAAGGATTATATATAACACATAATGATCAAACTATACTATGTGAAAAAAGATAAATGAATAACCAAATAAGTTTTCCATTAGCCGTATATATACAAGTTACTATAGTAGAAACAAATATAACATGTGCCTTAATAGATACAGGAAGTGATATAACAATATTTAAAAACTTCTTAATAAAATCATGGAATGAAAATAGTAAAATAAAAATAACAGGAGTAACAGGAGAAAGTACACAAATAATTAATAGTGCTGATAAAGTCAGTATAATACTTGGAAGTAAACAAGTAATCATAAAAAAAATATATAGTTACAATAAATTAGATTGTGATATACTATTAGGAAATGACTTTATCCAACAATTTCAATATTATAAGCAAAATAATTATATGATAATGTTACAAACACCATGTGCACACTTATTAAAAATTCCAAGGGAATTTAGACCCTATAGAGTTCAGCCAGCCCAGCGTGGTGATAAATGGGAGAAAAAACCAATAATAAATAAAGACAAAACCAATAATAAATAAAGACATAAATACAAAAATTCTATACAAAAAAGTGCTAAAAGCAGAAATAGAGATAAGTATAGAAAAAATTATAGAACAATTAGAAAAAACATGTGGAGAAAATCCATTATTATTTTGGAAACCATACCATCCTAAAGCTAAAATAGAACTAACAGAAAATGTTATAATTAGAGTCAGACCAATGATGTATACTATACAAGATACACAAGAATTTAAAACCCAAATAAAAGAATTACTAGAACAAAAACTTATTAGACCAAGTAATGGACCTCATAGCAGTCCAGCTTTTATGGTCATGAAACATTCTGAGCAAGTTAGAGGAAAGCTAGAATGGTAATCAATTATAAAGAATTAAACAAATATACTAAATTTGATGGATACTTTTTACCAAATAAAGAAGTCCTAATAAATCTTGCAAAAGGAAAACAATATTATTCCAAGTTTGATTGTAAATCAGGCTTTTGGCAAGTTAAAATGGAAGAAGATAGTATACAATATACTGCATTTAGTACACCTCAAGGTAAATATGAATGGTTAGTAATGCCTTTTGGTTTAAAAAATGCACCACAAATATATCAAAGAAAAATGGATAATATATTTAGAAAGTTTGATGAATTTTTAATAGTATATGTTGATGATATATTAATATGTTCTAATACTAAAGAAGAACATAGAAACCATTTAATACAATTCATAAATGAATGTAAAAAGGAAGGAATTGTTCTTTCAAAAAAGAAAGCTATAATAGAAAAACAAAAAATTGATTTTCTTGGATTATCAATAGATAAAAAAGGAATAAAATTACAAACTCATATATCTAAGAAAATAGAAAGTTTTCCAAATAAATTAGAATCAAAAGAACAAATACAAAAGTTCTTAGGATGTCTAAATTATGCAGAAGGATTTATTGAAAATCTTTCAAAAAAGAGACATAAAATACAAGTTTTACTTAGAAAAACAAATACTAAAGGATGGAGTGAAGAACATACAGAAGCTGTTAAATTATTAAAAGAAGAATGCAAAAATTTACCAAAATTAAGATTGCCAGATGAAAAGGATAATTTGGTTGTTAATACAGATGCTTCTGATAAATATTGGGCAGCCATATTAAAAACAGATTTAAATGAAATCTGCAGGTATTCAAGTGGAACTTTTAACCAAGCAGAAATAAATTATACCACTCATGAAAAAGAATTGTTAGCAATTATTAGAGGAATAAAAAAGTTTTCATTATTCCTATTATCTAAAAAATTTATTGTTGAAACTGACAATTCTAATGTTACAGGATTAATTAAAAATAAGTTGCCAATGGAGCCTCAATATAGGAGATTGCACAGATGGCAAGCATATTTGTCATTTTATAATTTCGATATTATTCATATTAAAGGTATAAACAATTATCTTGCTGATTTTTTAAGAAGGAATATCGAGTTTGGAGATAGATAATATCAAGCAGGAGATATCAGAAATAAAATCTGCGGCAGCATTTGTCAAAGATGAAGCTGATGATATAAAAGTTGGAATGGAGGCATTAGCTGAAACCTTAAGTTATAATGTCAAATTATTACTTGAGATCAGTACGTCCCATACCAAAGTTACCAATGAATTAAAAGACCGAATTGATACTCTTGAAGCACAATTAGAGTCTACAAATACCAAAAATACAGGGATTGATGCTTTAGCACAATCTCAAAATACCAAACAGGGAATACAAACAGGTACACCAAGTGGAAGCATCGGTGGACCCAGTCAAATAAAAAGAGATACAATCATGGAAAGTCCCCGAAAGGTGACAATAAAAAATGATGATAAACATACAAGGGTGATCAAAATCAGAGCAGATGAAGATGATGAAACCCCTTTAACACCAAGAGAAGAAGAATATAAAGCTTTTGCAAAACTTGTCTATGAACTACAAGATGATGAATCATATTTCATCTCCCCATGAGAACATGTTTACCCAAGAATGATCATTACAAACGATGGAGACCCTAACATGGTTAAAATGGCGGCAGACTATGGATTCTTGGATTTAATTTATCCAGGAAAAGATTTAAAAGAAATTGAGAAATTTGATGATATCTTCCGAGGAAAAGTTTCAAAATTCGCCAAAGGAAGACCAATATATCTTAAATTTTACTCAATCAGTCCAGAAATTGATGGAAGGATATATTATCCTGCAGAACATATTATTACAGTCGGATATGTAGACCGAAATTTCCAAATTGAAGTGGCCAAAATAGAAAGTCATTGCCAAACATTAACAGATCATGGATGAGATCCCGAAGAGTCTTAGGGATGAAAGTTCTCTACAACATGGCAAAAAATTTATACGATAAAAAATTTCAATGCTTATGCCAATATGAAGGATGGACACTTATGACAAATAATGGAAAGGATAAGTCTACAATTTTAAAAGAATATATCCAAAAGTTTGATATCCATCAAATCCATGGAAGTCCATCAACCATACAAGAATCATGCCAGTTGAGGGAGTGTCCCACATGCTATCCAAATGAAAAGAGGCCCCGCCACTATGAAGAATCTTGACAAACTCTATATGAAGACAATAGAGGAAAAGAAGATGTGAAAGAAAGGAGGACAGCTGGAAAAAATAATAGAGCTACAATTATGTAGTGGGAAACTGTTGTAATAATAGAACTCCATTAGTGGAGTATGAGATAATGGATGATGTAAGAGGCCAATAATCGAGCCTCATGTAGTAATATAAATAGAAGCCTTTGAGCTAAGATAGAGGAAGAATGAGTTGAGAAAAAACACTTGAGCTTTCATATTGCGAGAAAAACACTTCTGTCTTTTGATATAATCTTTGTATCAATTTCAGAATATCAATAAAAAATCCATTTCTTACATAAGAGAATGAGTTTCTAAATTTTCATTCCCATAGATTCTTGATAGATCTAATAAGAAATTTCTTTCTTATTTTAACAACAAAAACAGTTTTTCTTTAATCCAAATCTAGGGATTTGTCCTTAGAAACGATACAGTGAAGGCAAGAAGCTGAATAGCAAGGATTCCGTTAAGGCAGGAGGCCGTTGAAGGAAACAATTTGCACATTCAGAGCCTGAAGGTCACTCGATTCTAAGAATAAAGAGCCAGCTTAAAATTAAGGTAGAACTACTATTTCTTGTTAAATTTTGAAAGAATTTCTTAAGATTTTAGAGAATCGCAGGGATTATAAATGTTTATGATTATTCATGATGTTTGGATTACTGTCTACCATGATGTTTATAATATTATGATTATATAATATCCAGTCATGCCAGGATATACAGTTAAAGGATTAGACGATTTGTTAAAAAGAATATTTGAAAAAGTAGAAAATATTAAATCCCAATTAGAAAATACAGATGAAATATCTGAAGAATATATTAAAAAACTTATAGAAGAATGTGAACAAAAAATAGCAGATTATGCTAATATATTAGATCAAAGAATGGATTTATACTTTAAAAATCAAAATATAAGAAATACAGAACAAATCCGAAACTTACTTTAAAATAGAAGGATATGTCTTGCAATAAAGAAACCTATTTCATTAAAGGTAAAATAGACTTTTCTACGAAAATCCCAAATAGACTAAGTCAATAGGCTAGTTTGAATAATCTCCCCTTGCAAATGAACCCATGTTGCTAGGATCAAGTCCCAATGGGAAGTACTACAAGACTGTACTGGACAATGGCCTCACTGTTGCGGTCAAGCAGCTCGAGCCCTTTGAGAATGTTTCTAATGAAGCTCAGAGCAAGTCAGTTAAGAGAAGGATACAACAGGAGCTCAAAATTCTTGCTAGCTTAAGGCATTGGAATTTGATGAGTTTGAGGGCTTATATTCATGAATTCGATACGTATTCTTTGATTTATGATTATGCCCCAACTGGTAGTCTTGAAGATGCATTGAAAAGAGTGAGGGAAAATCAATTGAAACTTAATTGGGAATTACGGCGTCGAATTGCAGTTGGCATAGTTAAGGGGCTGCAGTATCTTCATTTCACTTGTGATCCAAGAAGATTGCATTACAACTTGAAGCCCTCAAATGTGATGTTGGACTCACAATTTGAACCAAGGTTAGCAGATTATGGCCTGGCTATGATTATTCCGATTGTTGTTAGAGCAGCTTCAGGCTACAGTGCTCCAGAGTGCTATCTGAATGACAGGTATTGAAATTTAGAAATAACCAGCACAATTGGTTTGTTCTACTTTAATATGCATTATAGGGTAATAGGTTAGTGTGAAATTTAGAACAATTTTTAATCGGCATTCACTTAGCATATTCATGTTTGTTAGTTTCAGTTCTTGAATCAATTGTGGCCGTCGATGTACTTGGTTTATCTAGCTTGATTAGAGGTGATAGTTATACTTTATGAGTTAAAAGAAAAAACTATTTTCAAATTGATAATTGGTCTTTCTACTAGTCTTCCATCAGTTTGCATTGTCTGCACTTCTTTAACAATTATTATCTTTACCTGTCAGCATATGTATACAGATGAATCTTAATTGATAGCAATATCTTCAATAATTATTTGTGAAAGTGGATATTTAATTTATTGTAATTTGCACTAGGTATACAGATAAGAGTGATGTGTTTAGCTTTGGGGCGATCTTGGGTGTTCTATTAACCGGTAAAGACCCATTAGATCCTTTTTTTGGGGAAGCAAATTGTGGAGGAAGTTTGGGACAATGGCTTGGTCGTCTGCAGCAAGCAGGGGAGGCTTCTGAAGCACTAGATAAGAGTATCCTCGTGGAAGAAATTGAAGAAGATGAAATGTTAATGGCTGTTAGAATTGCTGTTGTATGCCTATCTGACTTGCCTGCAGATCGTCCTTCAAGTGATGAACTTGTGTCTATGCTCATTCAATTGAACAGTTTCTGAATGAAGAATTAACATTCTTCAGATGTCCTGGAAATCAAATATATTTTGGAGGCAACTTCCTTGCCAGGGAGATGTTCATGTCGTCAAATTGGATGGAGTTGTCTCATGCAAAATATATGATAAACTGAAGTTACTTTGAGTGGTGTTTTTGATGGATTTGATTTCTCATTTTTTAGTTTCTTGATTTGCCAGTTGTGAGCAAGTAATGCTGATGTGAACAAGCTGATGAGATCAATGGTGCAGGTTTAGTTTTACATTAATTTTGTAGACATCTTTTATCTGGAATCACCAACTTTTTTTTTACATCAACATTAAGAGGATCTGTTTGTTCTGTGTGCCAAAAATCACTCACCGCAACGGTTTCTTTTGTGGAGAGACGGGAGACGACTGTTTTTTCTTCTAACGCATAAAAAGCTCATAAACTGGTGTTGACGAAAGTGCTGCTTGAATTAGTATAGAATCCCCATTACTCCAAGGTTTCGCTTCTCAGTTTCTTCTGGTAAAACACACCATGTGGCATCTATCTGCTCTGCTCAGTAGAAATGATGATTATATATATTACTAGAATTGAAGCAGAAATTGAAGAAAAATGAGAATGGTTATTGTGAGGTAGAAATTCGCCACTAACACCACAGGGATACCAGGTTCAGTCTCTAATCGACACCACGGATCAATCAACGAACCAAACCACAAACCAAACACTTCCCAAAGGTTGCTCCAACAAATGGATAGCCCACAAAGGGTTTGAGATGAGAAGAATAAAGCCAAGAAGGTTAATCACAAAGGCTAATAAAGGAAGAAGAAGAAGATCTCACTGTCAAGGCACAAAGCCCACGCACACGGTCATGTAGAGAGTGAGAGTTCGACTTCTCAAGACACAAAGGAAACGACTTTCAATTAATTCTCATACCTAGCAACAGTAATGGGTAAGTATAAATAGGAATAGGATGAACTTTTAGGTTAGAAGAACGATTAGGCCCAATAACACATAGAAGTGGGCTATCAACCGTAAGAGCCGTCCTAACTCGGGTTGGGCCATGAGCAACCCTAATTAAATTAGGTTGTTTCGAATGGCCCAAGTGGGTTATGTGGATAGTTCCAGTAATCGTGGTGTCGATATACATTCAGTCAATTGGCCGATGCCGACTGGATAAAACAACGAGACTTTTATCATCGTCCAGGGAGGTCGTTTGATAATAAATTGCCTAACAAACCTTCACCTTGGTGTCCAAGGATCTGCAAAGAAAAATTAATAAGCATTAGTAATAATCTAAGAAGGTAAAACCAATAAAATTGGAAATCATTTACCTCCACCGATGTTTAGAAGATCTTTGCAACTTCTAAACTTTCCCAACGGTAGCACCTTAGTACCATGTATGAAGGATTATATTGTGTGTGTATTTTCTCAAGCCATAGAACTTCTTGAGACATAATATCTCTAATGAAATGTAGTCTAACATCAATGTACTTGGTGCGTTCGCAAAAAACAGGATTCTTATGTATAGAAGACTGACATTCTGAATATACAACATAATCATTTAGAACACACAGTTCATGTAAAAGGCCTCTAAACCATAAAGCTTCTGTAATAGTTTCAGTAGTAGCAATGTATTCAGATTCTGTAGTGGATAGTGCAACTATGTGTTGTAACTGTGATTTCCAACTAACACAAGAGTTAGACAAAGTAAACACATAAGCAAAAGTGAATTTTCTATTATCCCTATCTTCAGCATAGTCAGCATCAACATATCCCTTTAGTTTAACACCATCGTTATTAACACCAAACTTTAGACCTACATTACAAGTATCATTTAAATACCTTAACAACCATTTTAAGGTTTCCCAGTGCTCGGGATCAGGATTAGACATATACCTACTAAGGGTGCTTACATCGAAAGCTAAATCAAGTCTAGTGCAAACCATCAAATACATAACAGAACCAATCACATTTGAATATGGAATTCTACTCATTTATTCTACCTAATTTTCATTACAAGGAGCTTGATCTTTATATAGTACGAAATTACTAGCTAAAGGTAAAGTAACAAGTTTGCACTCATCATGCCAAATTTCTTTAGCACTTTAGAAATATACGATGATTGATGCAAAAAAAAAAAAAAAAAAAAATTAGAATTTGACATATCTCTTTCAATTTCCATACCTAGGATTCTTTTAGCCTTACCTAAGTCTTTCATGTCAAATTCACCATTCAAACTTGTTTTTATATCACTTATCCATTTAGATGATGAACCAACTAAGAGCATATCATCAACATAAAGCAATAAGAACACATAGTCATTACTTGCATCATTATGTTGGAAATAAAGGCAATGATCAAACTTACTACGATGAAACCCTATAGATAGTACAAAAGAGTAAAAATATTTATACCACCGTCTAGACGATTGTTTTAAGCCATATAAGGATCTTTTCAGAAAGCACACATAATCAAGTTTTAATTTATCTTTAAAACCTTTCAGTTGATTCATGAAGATTTGATCATCAAGTTCACCATGTAAAAAAGTAGTTTTCACATCAAGTTGTTCAAGTTCCCAGTTGCAACCAATGCAAGTATGACCCTAATAGTAGTGTACTTAACAACTGGTGAAAACATTTCATTGTAATCAACTCCCTCCTTCTGAGTATATCCCTTGGCTACTAACCTAGCCTTAAACCTTAAAGGTTTAGATGCGCTAGTACCCTCCTTCACCTTAAACTTACAGTCAACAGTAGATTTATTCTTAGGTTTTGGTATTAACTCCCAAGTTTGATTGTTCTCTAGAGAACTCATCTCATCTTTCATTGCTTTGAACCATTCTTCAGATTGGTCACTCTTCATCGCCTCCTCAAAGGTCTTTGGTTCCCTATCAGCTAACTCCTCATAACTCGTATGAGCAAAAGCTAACTCAGATTCATAACCAAATCTCATAGGTGCTCTAGTCTGTCTCCTCTCTCTATCCCTAGCTAAGTTATAGTCTGCTAGAGAGTTCTCTTCTTCAGTGTGTTCTTCTACTACTACTACTTCCTCTCTGTTTTCAACATCAGGTTGTTGTTCCTGATCTCCACCTCACTCTATGTAACATGGATAGATGTGCTAGGTTTTTCTAACTCCGTCTCCAGCTGACCACTCTTTTTCACCTGAATTTCCTCACTCACAGGTTCAGATTCAGCTTTCAAACATGACATTTCGCTCTCATTGAATGTGACATCTCTATTCACAATGATTTTAACTCCCTTCTGACTCCTATCCCACAACCTATACCCCTTGATACCTTCAGAGTAACCTAGAAAAACACATTTTCTAGCTCTCGGTTCAAGCTTTCCCTCACTCTGATGAGAAAATGCAGTGCAGCCAAAAGTTCTAAGCATGGAGTAATTACTTAGTTTCCCAAACCATTTTTCACGCGGAGTGTCACCATTCAATGCAGCAAATGGAGTCAAATTAATCAAATAACAAGCAGTCATAACAGCATCGCCCTAAATGATTTTGGGACTCTAGAACTTAACATCATGCAACGCACTTTATCAAGTATAGTTCTATTCATCCTTTCCGCTACCCCATTCTGTTGGGGGAGTGTAAGGAACCGTTTTATACCTTGTTATTCCACTTTCCTTGCACATAGTATCAAAATCAGTGTTACAAAACTCTAGGCCATTATCAGTCCTCAAAAACTTGATCTTCTTACCAGTTTGATTTTCAACTTGTCTTTTCCAAATTAAATTTATCGAAAGTGTTAGATTTATCCTTCAAAAGATAAACCCACGCTTTTCTAGTGTAGTCATCAATAATAGATAAGAAATACCTATTTCCACATGGGGTGGGAGTGCTAGATGTACCCCCACAGGTCCGAATGCACATATTCAAGCATGCTTTTAGTTTTGTGAACACTCGTGGAGAAAGTAGTCTTATGGTGTTTACCAAGCACACAATGGTTACTGAAAGACAAATCAGACACACAGTCATTTCCAAAAGCACATTTTTCATTAAGAAGCTTAATCCATTTAACATCCACATGTGCAAGTCTATTGTGCCATTTTTGTGTGTGATCAGACTTAGCGAAAGAGATAGAGGAGTTTAAGCCTCTCATCACTTCCCCAATGGTTATGTAAATATCATTTTTTCTAACACCCTTAATAGAGACAAGTGCACCCTTAATCAATTTCAAAATTCCATTTCCCATTTTAACAATGAAATCAGATTTCTCAAGTCGTCCTATTGAAATTAAGTTTCTAGACAATTCAGAGATATATCTAATATCTTTTAAAGTATGCACAAAGCCAGTATCAAACTTTAAAGTAATATCACTCATGCCAACGACATCGTAAGCAGAATTGTCACACAACACAACATGCCCATCATTCGATTCATGCAAATTTTCAAACTAATCTTTATGCGATGTCACATGAAAAGATGCACCAGAATCAAGAATGCACTCATGAAAACGAGGGCAGTTAAGTTCAATTCAATAAGAGAAACATCAGGACTTGTAATCATATAGACTTCACCATCACCATCATCAGAAACAGAAGATAACACATTCACCTCATCTCTATCTCCACCATTTTTCTAGTTTTTCTCTTTATAGAAATCCTTTATAAAATGCCCAGTGTTCTTACAGTCATAGCATTTCTTTTCCTTAGTCCTAGATTTGGACCTAGGTTTACCCTTGCTCTTCTTTCTATGTTCATTACTACTCGACTTGTCACTACTTTGATAACCATCATGATTGTTTTACCTAAACTGAGTTCTACCCCTCATCATGTGAATCTCACCGCTTTTCTTATCATGTTTTTCAGCTCTCATCTCTATCTCCTTACTTCTAAGGGAGTCAACGACAATTTCGGGCGTCAAAGTGTCTCTACCATACTTAATATCATTTTTGATTTCACGATAAGTATCATGTATAGTATTTAGCAAAAGATAGCCTTGTATGTTTCAGACACTGACTCACCATAGTTAACAATATCTTGAACAAGTTTGTTAAACACATCCAAATTGTCATCCAATTCTTTTGAAGAATTTATTTTGAAATTGAAAAAACACCCAAGTAAGTAAAGCTTGTTGGGAGTAGATTTTAGCAAATACAAATCTTCTAACTTTTTCCAAAGTTCTTCAGTGGTTTTCAGTTTACCTGCTTTTGTCAAAATAGCGTCAGCCAAGTGTAAAATAATAGAGGTATAAGCAAGCTCATCAGCCTCTTCTTTTTGTTCTTTTGAAAAATCAGCAGGAAAACTGTCATCAATGGCTTTTGAAACTTTTTGTTGAACCAAAATATCCTCATTTTCTGTTGCCAAATAGAAAAATAACATTTTCCAATAAAAGTCCCCAAATCAAAATTGCGCGTTGTCAAACAAGAAACACAAAGTCACAATTAAACCACACAAAACAGACCTAGGTTCGCAAATACATACCATTTTAGATTCCTATGGTTTCGAAAGATTCACGATCTTAAATCAAGGGAATTTTCAAATGGATGAGGTCTAGGTATTCTAGAGACTTATCAAAAGTAACTAGAGAGATAATAACAAAACAGTTTCACTCACAGTATATCAAAAAATCGATAATATGCTGCAATTAATCAAAATGACAAATTTCAATCACATAACGAACGAAAGAACAATTAATTCCTAATTTCTAGCACAAACAATGGTTATCCCTTCACGGTAACCCCAATCCTAATGTTACCCCACACGATGATACGCTAGTGCTGAAAATTAATGAGAAGATTAGCCAATTTACAAGAGCAGACTTGTCTGAGTCCATAATTATTGAGAGTTTTGAATTTACTGCTTTAGGCCGCAATTTATGGCCTAAAGTAATTCAGTAAAGTGTTGTGCAGTTGTAGTCTCGATTCTGTATCAATCACCAAAAAGGGGCAGAATCGTCCAATATTTTCTTCAAAACCTGAAACATTAAAGTAAACACATCAGTACATTCAGAAAATAGAGGTGAGCAAACTGCTCAAAAAATTCAGGCCGAAAACCGTCGCCATGCACCGCCCATGCGCCGCCGCCGGAGAAGACCCGCACCACCACTGGATGTGCCCTGGCCTGCTGGGAATGGGTATGTGGTCAGATTTTCTGGCAGGTTAATGGTTTGGCCGGAATCGATAAAAAATCGTCCCAATTTTCTCCAAAAATTGCCCCTGCGCGATTCGATTGGTCTCCCCTCCATCAATCTCTGCTGGATTTCGCAACAACCAGCAGCTCCGCCACCTGCGGAGCTCCGGGTAGTGTTCGAGTTGGCCAGAATCAACAAAAAAAAGATGGTTGGAAAAATCTGAGAGAAAACTCGAGTGTGCCGCGAGCGCCGCTCCTCTCTGTCTCTCTTCGATTTTCAACAAATTTCACCTTACCCACGAAGCTCTGATACCAAATGTGAGGTAGAAATTCGCCACTAACACCAAAGGGATACCGGGCTCAGTCTCTAATCGACACCACAGATCAATCAACGAACCAAACCACAAACCAAACACTTCCCAAAGGTTGCTCCAACAAATGGATAACCCACAAAGGGTTTGAGATGAGAAGAATAAAACTTAGAAGGTTAACCACAAAGGCCAAGAAAGGAAGAAGAAGAAGATCTCACTGCCAAGGCACAAAGCCCACACACGGGGTCACGTAGAGATGGAGAGTTCGACTTCTCAAGACACAAAGGAAACGGCTTTCAATTAATTCTCATACCTAGCAAAAGTAATGGGTAAGTATAAATAGGAATATGATGGACTTTTAGGTTAGAGGAAAGATTAGGCCCAATAACACATAGAAGTGGGCCATCAACCGTAAGAGTCGTCCTAATTCGGGTTGGGCCATGAGCAACCCTAATTAAATTAGGTTGCTTCGAATGGCCTAAGTGGGTTACTTGGATAGTTCTAGTAATCGTGGTGTCGATATACATTCAGTCAATTGGCCAATGCCGACTGGATAAAACAACGAGACTTTCATCATCGCCTAGGGAGGTCGTTTGACAACAAATTGCCTCACAGTTATTTCTGCTTGAAATAGGTTGGTGTCCCCGACTCCCCATTGGTTCCTTGATAAATTGCAAAAGGTTTAATCAAGTTTAACGTTGTGAGATGTGAATAACAGTAAGTGGACTGATGGTGCTGTGCTTTTGGGAGCATGAAAAGTCATTCTGTCCGAGTGTTGATACCAATTCAGCATGCTCTTCCAAAAAGGATTCCCACAATACTTTTCATTTGTTTGTCTTCAATTCAACATTGTTTTATACTTAAATTAGGACCGTGCATTTGAAATCCGGGTAATCTCTCTTTTAAGACGAACTCAATTCTTTGAATACATTGTCTTTGTTACTGTTCGGACAAAATCCGCAAGCGTACGAGATTGTTGTATAAGTAATAAGATTTGTGAATTAAGAGTATCGTTCCCACGAGGAGAATGTCTAATTTGTAGTTCTATAACAACTATTAAATTCGATGTGTGATGATATCGAAAGAGATGATTTGTATGTTTTTTATATTAATCTTAAACTGACAAAGCAAATAAATTATTTATTTAATATGTGAATGTTTTGTATTGGAATTGTGAAACCCCCTATTGCCATTTAATTCAATTCTTAATTCGTAATTTAGTAAATTCATGCATTCAAGACAACCGATAATCAACTGTTATTCAATATTCTTTTTCAAAATATATTAAACATATGTTTAACATGACCCGGTCCTATTTCTAGTCCTTGAACTATTCTGCCATTTGTGTAAACGATAACACACTCCACACATGCTTCTTCCTAACACAACTCAATTCTCATAGTTATGTTCATTTTGATCATGAACATCTCCTTGATTCTACGAAAGTTTCTAAGGAATTAAGCCCTTATAATTCTCCTTTGAAGTGACCCTATTCTTTGTAACATAGGTGATCTCTTAATTAAGAGTAACATGCATTACTCAACTCGGACATTTTGACACATAATGATCATTAAAAGTTTAGCTTATCCCTTATTCCTTATGGGTATCATCGTTTCATCATATGAATGGACTGTGAGGAATTCATACAATAATCTAACACGATTTTTACAATTATGTTGTCTCTTTAAATCTAGATCTTATGATCCCAGTCAATTAAGTTGGGTTTCCATTGTATCGATCTATTCTTCCATGGGATTTAGTCTCATTTCCCTCGAGGATTTTTCAACTAACTCTCTATTTAACCATTTGGTTAGCGAAACTACAATATTATCCTTTGACCTTACATAGTCAATGGAGATAATTCCAGTAAAGATTAGTTGTCTAGTCCTATTATGTCTTCAATGTCTTGATTTACAATTATACATGTTTTGTGCCATGCTAATTGTAGATTGACTATCACAATGTATGCATATCGCAGGTACATGTTTTGACCATCTTGAAATATCCTCTAAGAAATGGCTTATCCATTTTGCTTCGTCCCCACATTTATCCAGTGCAATAAATTTGAATTTCATTGTAGATCTGACTATAATAGTATGTTTCGAGGATTTTCAAGACACAGTTGCACCTCATAGTGTGAACACATATCCACTAGAAGACCTTGAGTCTTTTATGTCAAATATCCAATTTGGATAACTATATCTTACTAGGACAGTTGGGTATTTTGTATAGTGCAATACATAATTACAAGTATGTCTTAGGTACTTTAGTACTCTTACAATTGTCTGTCAATGGTCAATTCCAGCTCCAGGATTATTCATATACCTACTTAACTTATTGCATAGATTACGTCAAGTCTTGTACAACTCATTAAGTACATTAAGCTATCAATCACTCTAGAGTACTCTATTTGAGAAATAGCCTTTATTCTTGGATAGATGTACAATTATATCTATTGTTGCTTTGGCAACACAATGTCATCTTTACTAAATTTTTCAAGAATATTTTTAACATAATGTAATTGATTTAAGACAAGCTCATCTGATAATCTAGTGATATTTATTCCTAAAATAACATCGGCTAGTCCTGTATCTTTTATGTCAAATCTTGAATTTAACATATCTTTAGTAAGATTGATCATCCTATCATTACTACCAACAATGAGCACGTCATCAACGTATAGACACAAAATAACATATCCATTTTTAGTTTTCTTTGATACGAACACATTTATCGTTTTTATTGATTTTAAATCCACATGCTATCATAGTGTTGTTGAATTTTTCATGCCTTGTTTTAAACCATACAAAGATTTCACCAGTTTACATGCCTTTTTTCCTGTTTGGTGCAGTAAAACCCTTAGATAGTTCTATGTAGATTTTTTCGTCCAAATTTTTATTTAGAAAGGATGTTTTCACATCCATTTAATGTACTTCAAGATTGCGCATAACAACAATTGCTAGTACCATCCTTATGAAATTTATTCTCGTCACAGGAGAATAGATACCAACATAATTTAGACATTCTCGTTGTCTACAACCTTTAATTACAAGTCTCATCTTGTATTTATCAATTAATCCATTTTCTTTCAACTTCATATTGAAAATACTTGGATCCTAGAGGTTTTCACCTAATAGGAAAATCCACTAACTCCAAGTATGATTTTTCAATATCGAATCAATTTCGCTCTTAATGGCTTCTTTCCACAAATGTTTTTCAGTAGAGCTTACTACCTTTTTAATAGTTCAAGGTTCACTTTCTAGTAGATGGGTCCAAAAATTTGGACTAAATTGTTTTCATCTCCTTACTTATTTACTACGGCTAGGAAGGAATTGATATGCACTAATATCATGTGCATAGCCAATGAAAATGGAGTCAACTATTTTTGGATCGATTTTTACTTTCTTAGGTGTAGGTACAACCACTTTAACAAGATATCCTCAAATTCATAAGAATTTATAGTAAGACTTTCTTCATTTCTATAATTTATATGAATTTTTGTTTTCCATTTTTTTTCGGGGGCACCTTATTTAAAATATAATTTGCTATTAGAACAACTTCTCTCCACATGTTTTGAGACAACCTAGAACTTAATAACATTTCATTCATCATCTCTTTCAAAGTACAATTTTTCCGCTCAATAATTCCATTTGACTGGTGGGGAAACAAGATGTCGTAGTTTCATGGACTAAAACGTTTTCAGTACGGAACTCACCAAACGGTGATTCATACTTCAACCTTGGTCACTTCTCCGTACTTTAATTTTCTTGTTGAGTTGATTCTCAACTTCATTTTTTAGAGAACAAGTTTCTCTATTGATTCGTCCTGATTTTTAAGAAGATACACATAATTGTTTTCCCTATCATCAAAAAATGTAATAAAATACTTATTACCTCATCTTGTTACTATCAATTATAAATCACATAGATAACTGTAAAATTAAATAAAAGGGTTTATTGTTTCTTTCAACACTTTCAAAAGATCCATGTCAATTTCGCCTCTATACAATTTTTACGCTTGTTTCTTGAATGAATTTGGAATGCGGGTATGTGATTCAAATTAATTAATTTTCTCAAGGTATAATCATTAACATGTCCTAATCATGCCATAAATTAGAAGACTTGAGCAAATAAGAAGAATGATTAGCTTTATTGATATTTTTTGTGACAGTCATTACATTGAGCTTAAAAAGTCCATCGGATACATACCATTTACAAATAAAAAGTCCACTCTTAGACAAAACAATTTTACCAGACTCAAGAACCATTTGGAAACCATGCTTGCTAAATAACGAACCAGAGACTAGGTTCTTTTGAACTTTCGACACATATAACACGTTTAGAGTCAGCTTTTTCCTCATCTTCAAGACCACTTTGCCTTGGCCCTTGATCTCAAAAGTAGCAAAATTTCCCATGAAGAGCTTTTCTCCATTTTCGATTTCATCAAGTGAGGGGAACACCCTTCTTTCTCAACATACACGTCATGTGGCATTAGTGTCAATTCATAATTGTCGTGGATTGGACGGGACTAGATTCACTTCAGATATCACATCTAACACGTTAATAACAGAAGCATCATGGGCAATGTCATCGATCATATTTGTTTCTTTGTTTTTTTTAGGCAGCCTACAGTCATTTGACTTGTGACCCATCTTGTTACAATTGAAGCACTTCCTTTGAAATTTCTTTTTCTTCAAGATTCTCCCTTTAGGTCCCAACTTGAATCCTTCGTTATTTGGCTTTTTCTTCACTTTGGAGCTTTGAACGTCGTCCACAACGTTAGCCTTGGTCTCATGTTGGTATACCCTTTGCTTATTAGATCCTCTGTCGTTTTCCTCAATGCAAAGTTTAACAATCAAATCTTCAACATTCATCTCCTTTCCCTACTGCTTAAGGGGACAACTTCTCAATAATAGCAACTACTAGAAAATACTCAATGACATTCCCTTATCATGTATCTCATGTAAGATCATTTGGAGTTCTCGAACTTGACTGATTACAGTTTTGGAGTCAATCATCTTGAAATTTAAGAATCAGCCTACCACAAATTTCTTGGCTCCATCATCCTCAATTTTGTACTTTTGACCGAAAGACTCCTAGATCTCCTTTGCCGACTTCTTTGCACTATAGACATTGTACGAAGAATCAGTGAGCCCATTCATGACAATTTTGTCACAAGTTTTTAGAATGTTTCCAAGCATCTAATGCAATTATGACTTGGCTATCAATCTCATCCTCCTTCAACTTTGAAGGATCCTCTATCAAGAACTTTGCAAGCCTAATAGTGGTAAGATAAAACATCATTTTTTGTTGCCACTTCTTGAAATTCAGCCTATTGAATTTCTTCGATTTCTCTTCATGGGTAATAGATGTAGATATCGTTGGAGAGTTCATGAAGGAGTATGCCCATAGGCTACAACAATTGTTATGTTAACAACGACAGTTTCTCTTGTCATTTTCTTTCTAAAATACTAAATAGAAAATGTTAATTTCAGAATAGAAATTTGCGCTAATTTCAAAATTACGAAAATAAGCTGATTTTCCAATTGAAAATATACAATTTCCCAAAATCGTTTGAAAATTATGTTATTTTCTCGATAACAAAATTATGATAATTTTTCAAACGAAAATATGCATATTTTTAAACATGGTAAGTGTTGACCTCAAAAAATGAACTCAACAGATACCGGGCCCACTCTTGTCACGTCAAGTACAGATCCGGTGCGTTTATATCGAAATGGAATTGGTAGTTTGATTGCGATGAACGCGGAAGGTACTTTCCGACAAGAGACAAAGATATTTTGACCACGGCAGTTTGATTACATCGAATATTCGCGCTATTAACGAATATCTTGTTGATTTTCCATATTCAATCTCTCACTTTTTATGGGATATGTGGAAGGATAGATATGATGTAACATTGATAACGAATTTGTATTGGAATCCCAGTGTCTTTTCTGTTATGTTTGTAGATTCATGTGTAAGGGACCAAATATGTAAAATCTCGAAAGAATGTCCTAAGCCCTGTATACTTTGTGTTTTCTTTACATATACAGATGCCAACCATTTTTCTATACAAAGAGAAGTTATTTATACTAGTTTATCTGACGTGAAAGCCCTTGGATCAAATCCACGTGGCGGCATCTCTAGACTCGAAGCCTCTTGTCAATGTCTATTCCATACAATTAATGTTTGGCGGAGGGTTTACCGTCCTAATGGTAGGCTGTCATACTGGCATTCTTTATTACATGTCTCATCAATCACTTCTAAAGGATCTCCAGATCCGAAATGACAATAGAGCCTCAGATATATTTGTCGAGCCTTTGCGCAGGGCTACGGGAGCTTTGGCGTTGGTACATAAGGAGCCTCTGTATTTGCATGGAAGGGCTTCAAGTAGGCCACCGATATTAAGGCTGAATGGGCGTCGATCGAGCGGTGTTTCGGTTCTTGAATAAGCCTTGGATAGCTATAACTCTTATGAAGACCTTGCAATCTTTTATGAAGACTTCACAGCTGGCTCTCCGCCAATTGAACTATTAGGTTTGCATGGCTTCCCACGTGGATGTGTGGCTTATGTGGCAACTCACGTGGAGTGTTGATCTGAAATCTCTAATTTCGGCGGGTAATAGTAAAAATTAAACTATTTTTCTACTAGTCAAATAGCACTCTACATATAACTTTTAAAGAATACTAGAAGGGTATAAGCCCAGCCTCAACAAGTCTAGCCTCTTTCGAAAATATTCAATTCCTAGGTTGGTTGGAGGGGTCATAAATGGTCCTAGCTAAAACTCAGCCTCCTAGATAGAACTTCTTTGTATCACACAATTTCCTTAAGATATATTTGAACCCCACTATTGTAATGTCCCAAGTTTCGTGAACTCGGAGTGCCACGTCATCCTCATTGTCTTGAATTTAATTAAAAGATTTGTGAAAATAACCAAATTTTAAACATCACATTTACAATTATAAGCCTCATTGGCAACAAAATTCATTTGATTAATTTAGGATAATTGTTTAAACTTTATAACTTAAGTTCGAAATAACTGAAATAACAAAATAAGTTAATAATATTCATAATGCGTAAATTTCAAAATTTAAATAACTTCATCTATTAAATCGTGCCACAACTGCCCATCAAACTCGACTGTCTCCGAAATCTGCAAATGTTGTTAAAATAGCGGAATGAGTATTTCGAAAAAATACTCAATAGACTCATCGCCGATAATTAATTTACAGAATAATTGAACATATAAATTATGCAATTTATACAGTGATATCATCATAGGCTCATTTTCTTTAAAAAATCATAGGCTCCTTTAAAATCATAAGGTGTAGGTAGTCTCATCTCATGCATTTAAGTACATAAGTTATGCATAATATCATATTATCTCATAAGAGATATTCTCGTCTCTTTTCATGCATTAAAGTATATAAATTATGACAAGCATAACAACATCATTTATCTCATAAGAGATATTCTCATTTTATGCATTAAAGTATATAAATCACGTAATGTCACATAATACATGCAATTATAATTTAAATTAATTAATAGGGGCGAGTCACCTCAACTTATTTCGAGTCACGTACAAAGTGAAGTGGGAAGTAACCTCAATCTCCTAATCGTCCGTACGTTTCGTCTAACCAAAATAGGAAAAAAGCCTTGAATTAATATTTCGAAATTTTAAAATGATAAAATGAGATTTAGGGAATTAATTGAAATTTATTGAAACTAAAATTGAAAAAGCGTAGGGACTGAAAATAGACTTTTTGAAAATAGTGGCTGATTATGGGGAAATAAGGACCATAGGGACTGAAATAATAACTTTTAAAACTTGGGGGCTAAAGGGATAATTTTTTAAAATTAAAATTATACGAAAACTAATTTCACACACACACACACACACACTCTCTCTCTCTCTCTCTCTCTCTCTCTCTCTCTTTCATTTACAGAGAAAAGAGCAGCGACCGGGGGAGAGGGGCTCAGCCCCTTCCTTCGATTCACAACCACCGGTTAGGTGGTCAGTGTCAGCGCCACCGTCGCGTGGTGGTGCCGTGAGTATGTGGAGGTGACATGGTGGTTTTGGCGTATGGGTCGAAGGCTAGTCCGAGGCTTGGAGGCTCGGTCGGTGGCAATCAAGCTGGAAATGGGTCGGAGGGCGAGGTAAGGTCATGGATCTAGTTGTTTCTTGGTTTTTGTGGCTGTTGGTGTTGTTTTAGGGGTGAAGTGTGGCGGTCGATTAGGGTGGAGGAGTGGCTGTTCGTGTGTGTTGTAGGCGTCGGCTACGGTGGGGGTGCTTTGTTGGCGTGGTGGTTCGTTCAGGTGGACTGTGGGTTTGTTTCAGGTGGTGGATGGTGGACTCGATTTTTGGTTGTTAGTGGCAATCAGCTGGACCATGGGAGGGGTGGCTGCATCTTGTGTGTGTACAGTCGGTGATAGTGAAGTTGGAGTTGGGTTTTGGCTGAGATTAGCAGTCGGTGATGGTGGACTCGACGACTGGACTATGGGCTGCAATGTCAATTTAGGTGGTTGGATTGGTGGTTTGAAGTTGCAGTTCGTGAGTTTTGGTGTTGTTGGTGCTAGAAATTGATATTCTAGCATCAACATGAGTTTCCAAATTTGAGGGAGATGAAGATTCTTACCCAAAATTGCTGCTTGGAGTGTGAAATGAGAGTTATAGGAATAGTAAATTTTAGGGCACAAAATCCTAGGAGTTAAATGGGTCAAGAATTTGGGCTACAAGTATTTTCCTAATTGGGTTTAAGTGGATTTGACTAAAAATAATCAAGATTTTGGATTCACATAATTGGACTCTAAATAATAAAATACAGTACTTAAAATTATTAAAATTTGGATTTAAAAATGATAAGGAATTTGATACTTTAAAATATTCGGGATTGGACTCGATTTGAAAAAGATTTAAATTTGCTTTACAATGGCTGGACGAACACACTTTCATTTTAACATTTGAGGTTAAAACTTAACGACACGTTTTTCAAGAAAAATAATTTTATAGTATTTAAAATTCTCGATCGCTACAACTTTACCCCCTTATAATAATTTCATGCTTTAAATTTAAACTTACTTGATCTAAAATATTTGGATACTTAGATAGAATCTCATCCTCCTTTTCTCATGTAGTTTCATCATTAACATGTCTACCAACCTGACTTTGACTAAAGGGATCTCTTTGTTTCTTAAGACATGGACTCTTCTATCAACCACACACATAGGTGTCTCATCATAAAACATATTCCTCTAAATCGAAATAGTCTGAAAATCTACCACATGACTTGAGTCGTGTATATATTTTCTCAATAAAGAAACGTGAAAAACATCGTGTACGATCGAGAGCACGGGTGGCAACGCCAAACGATAAGCCACGTTACCCACTTTCTCTAATATCTCGAATGGTCCGATAAAATGAGGCCTTAACTTCTCTCTCTTGTCGAAACTGATAGTACCCTTCATATGAGCTACTTTCAAGAACAATTTCTCTCTAATCTCAAACTCCAAGTCTTTTCTCCTTTGATCGGCATATCTTTTCTGTTTGTCTTGGGAGGCTTTGATCCGCAGTCTGATATTCTCAATAGCCTCAACTGTCATCTCAATCAATTCTGGATCCAAAATTTTTCTCTCGCCTACTTCATCCCAATAGATTGGTAATCGACAACGTCGTCCATAAAGTGCCTCATATGGTGCCATACCAATAGTAGCCTTAAAACTGTTATTGTAGGCAAACTCTACTAATGGGAGATGAGTCTCCCAACTACCACTTAAGTCTAGTACACAAGCTCTAAGCATATCTTCCAGTGTCTGAATAGTGCATTCAGACTGTCCATCTGTTTGGGAATGGTATGTAGTACTAAAATTTAATTTAGTACCCATTGCAATATGTAAACTCTTCCAAAATCTCGAAGTAAATCTCGGATCTCTATTTAAGACAATGGAAGCTGGTACTACATGAAGTCGAAGAATCTCTCTAACATACAACTGAGCTAACTGATCCACATTGAAAGTCATTCTGATTGGTAGGAAATAAGCTGACTTCGTAAGTCGGTCTACAATAACCTAAATAGCGTCATGCCCTCTTACTGATTTTGGTAACCCTGTTACAAAATCTATAGAAATTTTCTCCCATTTCCATTCTGGTATATCCAAGGGATTTAACAATCCTGACAGTTTCTGATGTTTAGCCTTGACCTGCTGGCAGGTCATGCATCGAGAGACAACCCTTACAATGCAACCCTTCATGTTTCTCCATCGAAAAGTATTGTGCAAATCACGATACATCTTTATCCCTCCTGGATGGCATGCATATGGTGCTGAATGAGCTTCTGTCAAAATCTTATTCTTGATATGTTCATCCTTCGGCACACAGAGACGACCTCTGAATATAAGTACTTATCTCGAAACCTATTCTCTTGCCAGTCCCAACTTCAGATCTGATCTTTTCTAAGAATTTATCTCCGGCTTAAGCTGCCACAATCCGACCTCTCAAATCTGGTTTAACGGTAAGACTTGCCAATCTATTAGATCCTTGGACTGATGGGGCTCGCACTTCAATTCTTAAATTCTGAAAATCCTGAATCAACTGATCTTGCATTGTTCCTAAAGCTGATAACTGTCCAGCATTCTTTCTGCTCAAAGCGTTTGCAACCTTATTTGCATTACTCGGGTGGTAAAGAATGGTGCAGTCATAATATTTTACCAACTCTAGCCATCGACGTTGTCTCATATTCAGTTCCTTCTGAGTGAAAAAATACTTGAGACTTTTGTGATCGGTGTAAATCTCACATTTACTCCCAAACAGATAGTGTCGCCAAATCTTAAGAGCGTGCACAACAACTCCGAGCTCTAAATCATGTATCTGGTAATTCTTTTCATATGGCTTCAACTGTCTTGAAGCATATGCTATCACCTTGCCATTCTACATCAATACACAACCTAAACCATGTTTGGATGCATCGCTGTAAATAACGAACCATCAGACCCATCTGGTATAGTCAGCACTGGTGCTGAGACAAGTCTGTTCTTAAGTTCCTGAAAGTTTTGTTCACACTGTTCTGTCCACTGAAACTTAACTCCCTTCCTGGTCAACTGAGTCGTAGGACCTGCTATTTTAAAGAAACCCTCTATGAATCGCCGATAATATCCAGCTAATCTAAGAAAACTTCTCACATCTCCAACATTTGCAGGTGCTGGCCAATTCGTTACGGTTTCAAATTTAGAAGGATCAACCTCGATGCCTTTAGCTGTAACAATGTGACCCAAGAAACCTACTCTCTCAAGCCAAAATTCACATTTCTTGAAATTGGCGTACAACTTTTCTACTCTCAGCGTTTCCAACACAATCCTTAAATGTTCTTCATGCTGTGCAGAATCTCTGGAGTAGATCAGTATGTCATCGATAAAAATAATAATGAATTTATCAAGATACTGATGGATGACTCTATTCATCAAGTCCATAAATATTGCAGGTGTGTTCGTGAGACCAAAAGGCATCACTATGTACTCATAATGCCCATATCGTGTCCTGAAAGCTGTCTTTGGTACGTCAGCTGGCGAAACCTTTGGCTGATGGTAACCAGATCTCAAGTCAATCTTGGAGAAGATAGTTGTACCTTTCAACTGATCGAATAAGTCTTCGATCCTGGGAAGGGGATACTTATTCTTTATCGTCAACTTGTTAAGATCTCGATAGTCGATGCACATCCTCATGTTTTTATCATTCTTCTTTACAAACAAAATAGGTGCTCCCCATGGAGATGCACTTGGCCTGATGAAACCCTTATTTAACAATTCCTCTAACTGCACCTTCAGTTCTTTCAACTCTTTCGGCGCCATACGGTATAGAGCTTTTGAAACAGGGGCAGCTCCTGGTACCAAATCAATGAAAAATTCCACTTGTTTATCCGGCGAAGTACCGGGTAGATCATCTGGAAAGACATCACCGTACTCACATACTACTGGCACTGAATCCAAAGTAATCTCCTCTGCGGGTTTGTCTTGAAAACTAACCAAATAGCCTTGACAATTGTCCTTGGCTAATAACTTCTCTGTCTGTAAAGCTGAGATAAGGCGACAAAGAGCCTTAATCTTCGTCCCATAAAACTTGAATACTCCTTCACCATCTTTGCGAAATATAACATGTTTCTCGTGGCACATAATTGCGGTACGGTTGGTGCTGAGCCAATCCATACCCAGAATAATATTGAAGTCTTTCATTCGAATTATATTCAAGTCTGCCTCCAAAACTTGACCATCAAAATCTATTAGTACTGCTTTGACTATCTTATTAGTATCGATAGTTCCCCCGACGACAAACTAACCTCGAGGGTACTACCAGTCTCTTCTCCTATTAGGTTCAGTCTTTCTAAACATGCATCGGATATAAATGAATGTGTGGCTCCCGAGTTTATTAGAACATATACGGGGATATCGGAAATAGATAGTATACCTAATATCATATTTACATGCTCAAGATGGGAAGGAAATACAGTATGGAAAAATAGTTAAGACATGCACAAGAATACTAGTGTAACTAGTACACTTGCAATCACGTCAGAATCCTCAACTGCATCCATAGTAAATACTCTTGCATTCCCTTCTCTTCCCGTGATATCTCTGCTCATTATGATTACCTTGGTTCCCAACTTTCACACTGGTATATGCTATTGCTTGAGCCTTCTTCACTACTTTTCTATAAGTTGGCAGCTCATGTGAACTGACAATCTGCCTGACATCCAAGCGTAGACTCCTCTCAAAATGCCGTGCCTTTTTTAACTCAGTCTCCACCAGATGTGGAGCATAACGTGACAGTTCCTCGAACTTTCTCTCATATTTAGTTATATCAAATTCACCATGTATTAAACGCAAAAACTCAGACTCCTTGTGATCTATGAGAGGCTTGTGGAAAAAATTTATCTCTGATCTCAGTCTTAAATTTGTCCCAAGTCAGAGTTGCTTACTGTTTTTCACTCTTTGTCCGTGTTGCAGATTCCCACCAAAAGCCAGCTCTTCCGACTAACATAAACTCTGCACACACTACATTTTTATCCTCGGGGCAAGATATGTGCCTGAAGATCTTCTCGATGGCCTGGAGCCACTCTTCCACTGCCAGTGGACCATCTCCACCATCAAACGTAGGTGTGTGGTATCTCCTGAACTGTTCTATCATTGGCACTATAGAGTTTACTGGCTGTGGAGTTTGTCTCATCTTTTGCATTGCCTTAAGTAATTCCTTAATGACGTCGGCTTGAGTCGGTGGTGCCATAACCTTCATAAAATTAAAAGTAGTTTGTAAAGGTTAAATTAAGTGTACCGATAACGTAAACAATAAAAGATAACGCGAAAAAATGAAAATTGGAAACCAAACATCATTTCGTTTATAACTCAACTTCTTTTAATTAGGGTACACGAGTGTGAAGGCATGTATGCTGATTTTTTTTTTAAATGTTAAACCTACTCTAGATTCTATCTTTCTACTCTCCTTCGGTTACACATGATTCGGCGTCCGAGAACTCTTCTAGCGCTGGATCGGGGTCTTCCTCTGGTTCTTCTTCTTCTTCGGGTCTTCTTCGAGTCCCTCCTCGGGTACTAACCCTGTTGACTTATGATTTAATATAACTCCACTTGTTTTGATTATAACAAACAATACACTTATGTTTCTAATAAGTTTTTATTTCTTGAGTTTTTCATGAAGATATTTTCTTAAACATTCAAAGAGTCAAATCGTCATCCGATAAAGAACAAGCAATCAAATAAAACTCGAAGAGAACAAGAACAAGAACAAGAACAAGAACTTTGAAAATTAATTCTTGGAAGTAGTTTATTATGTAAAGGTATTAACTCTTCAATTTTTAGCAAATGCATAAAAGCTCAAATTATTTTTCATAATCTATCACTTACATAAAAATGATTTTCATTCATATGAAATATATTTTGAAAAAACTATTTGCAAAAAAAAAAGTCAAGGTCAAAGTCAAAGTTCGATCAACCGAAAGTCCAACGGCTAGTATTTTGAAACAGCTATATTTTTCAAATTTGGTCAACCGAACTTACCCGAGAGTGTCTCTTTTTACTCTATAAATACCAATATCTTTTGAATTCAATTCCACCAACTTACAAGAGATTTTTGAGAGATTATTTATTGAGAAATCATTGAATTTACTTGAGTTTAAAGTCTATATCATTTATTACAAAAGAATTTCTTGATCAATTTAATTTATTTCTTTTATCTTATCAAGAAATCCTTCTTAGCAAAGAACTTTTCATAAAACTTTATCTATTCTTCAATCTTGATAAATGTTTTCTTTGCCAACACTTATTTAAGTGTAAATATCTCTCTATACTTAACTTTGTATTATTTGTTAAGAGATATTCATTGGTTGAAAGTTTTGGTACATTGATCCTTACTATTGCATCATTTATTGTTCATCAAAGTTTTGCAACTTAAAACACTTGAGCTTAAATATTTGCTATCTATTGAAGTGTTATCCTAACTCTCTAAATACTTGACTTGATTGTATCATTTGTTTAGACAGTTCTTTCAATTGTAAAATTACAACTTATACTTTGTGGTTTCGAGAGGCCTTGTGAAAACTCGATTGTTGTTGAGGATAGGTGCTCCTTGTTGCAAGTCACCTAATGATAAATGCTCCTTATTGTAAGTCACTTAAAAATAAGTGCTCCTTGTTTGTAAGTCAATTAAGGACTGATACTCCTTGTTTATAAGTTATCGTAATATTGCATTTGGCCATGCTCGTGATGGAGAGCTTGATAATGGGGACGTAGAACACATTGTGTATCGAACCCTATTAAATTGGCTCGTTATCTTTACTCATTGCATTTTACTTTACATTGTCATTTATATTGTGCCATATTTATACTTGATTTACGTTATCATATTTGCATAATTACTTGTTATATTATACTTTGCATTTATATCTTGTGTATAGAATAGTTTGAGACTTAGCGTCGAAAAAAGTTTCTAAAAGTAATTCACCCCCATCTTGGTTAGTTATTCTTAGGTTATCAAACCCATCTTCTCGCCCAGGTTTAGGTTCAGGTTCGAGTATTGGCTCATGTTCTGGTCCCCCTTCAAGTGCAACCCTAAAGCGGTACCCAAAGTACATGGGCCAATATGCTACGAATCTTACGCAGAAGGTGTCATACTCTATTTCCACATTCGGGGACACTAGGGCATCTATGTATATGCTACGAGCTACCTCCGCATAGTCGCTTCGAAAAGTCGAGACTAAGGGATGGATCAATCGACAATTATCACTGGTCACGTAGCCATACTGTATGGCCCGATCACGTACGATATTCAGCTGCTCTACGTGTTGGAAAATTGTCCAATCAAGTCTAGGCCTGAAGCGGTCGTAATCTCTAATGGCTTGTTCTGCGTCACTGGGTACATTTATACGAATGGGTGCCATGTCCTAAACCAATTATGCAAAGTCTAATTAGGCAAGGTTATTCATCTCTCTTAGCTAAAATTACGAACACGTAAAAATTTAAAAACTTTTTCAAATTATGCTCAAACTCGTCTTTCTTTCTAATTCGGATACAATTTCTTTCTCTTTTTTCTAAGTTTTATAAATCATTAAAACAGGTATCCGAAATAAAACAACGTTAAATTTCATAAACTTCTTTACTTTCGGAGTCGACGGATCGAATGATGGCAGTGACAACTTTCATTAATAATAATTAAACAATGTAGAATGTCTCTTTGAAAAGTTCTCTTTTTGAAAATTTGTCAGTCTACAGAAACGCAGACTGGCTTTGATACCAAGTTGCAACACCCCGAGTTCCGTGAACCCGAAGTGCCACATCATCCTCATTGTCTTGAATTTAATAAAAATATTTACGAAAATAACTAAATTTTAAACATCACATTTATAATTGTAAATCTCATAGGCAACAAAATTCATTTGATTAACTTAAGATAATTGTTTAAACTTTAAAACTCAAGTTCGAAATAACTGAAATAACAAAATAAGTTAATAATATTCATAATGCGTAAATTTCAAAATTTAAATAACTTCATCTATTAAATCGTGCCACTACTGCCCATCAAACTCGATCGTCTCCAAAATCTGCAAATGTTGTTAAAATAACGGAATGAGTATTTCGAAAAAATACTCAATAGACTCATCGTCGATAATTAATTTACAGAATAATTGAACATATAAATTATGCAATTTATACAGTGATATCATCATAGGCTCATTTTCTTTAAAAAACCATAGGCTCCTTTAAAATCATAGGGTGTGGGTAGTCTCGTCTCATGCATTTAAGTACATAAGTTATGCATAACATCATATTATCTCATAAGAGATATTCTCGTCTCTTTTCATGCATTAAAACATAAATTATGACAAGCATAACAACATCATCTATCTCATAAGAGATATTCTCATCTTATGCATTAAAGTATATAAATCACGTAATGTCATATAAAACATGCAATTATAATTTAAACTAATTAATGAGGGCGAGTTTACCTCAATTTATTTCGAGTCATGTACAAAGTGAAGCGGGAAGTAACCTCAATCTCCTAATCGTCCGTACGTTTCGTCTAACCAAAATAGGAAATAAGCCTTGAATTAGTATTTTGAAATTTTAAAATTTTAAAATAATAAAATGAAATTTAGGGACTTAATTGAAATTTATTGAAACTGAAATTGAAAAAGTGTAGGGACTGAAAATAGACTTTTTGAAAATAGTGGCTGACTGTGGGGAAATAGGGACCCTTGGGACTGATTTATTAATAACTGAAACTTTAGGGACTGAAATAATAACTTTTAAAACTTGAGGGCTAAATGGATAATTTTCTAAAATTAAAATTATACAAAAACTAATTTCACTCACTCACTCACTCTCTCTTTCTCTCTCTCATTTACAGAGAGAGCAGCGACGGGGGAGGGAGGGGGGGGAATGGGTTTAGCCCCAGGGGAATGGGTCAGCGCCACCATCGCGTGGTGGCGTCGGTGAGTATGTGGAGGTGACAGGGTGGTTTTGGTGTACGGGTCGAAGGCTAGTCCGAGGCTTGGAGGCTCGGATTCTTGGGTTTTTTCCGGTGGCAATCAAGCTGGAAATGGGTCGGAGGGCGAGGTAAGGTCATGGATCTAGTTGTTTCTTGGTTTTTGTGGCTGTTGGTGTTGTATTTAAGGTGAAGTGTGGTGGTCCATTGGGGTGGAAGAGTGGCCGTTCGTGTGGATTGTAGGCGGCGGCTGCGGTGGGGGTGCTTTGTTGGCGTAGTGGTTCGTTTGGGTGTCCTGTGGGGTTGTTTCAGGTGGTGGATGGTGGACTTGATTTTTGGTTGTTAGTGGCAATCGGCTTCTGGGTTTCGGCTGGACCGTGGGAGGGGTGGTTGCAGCTTGTATGTATACGTGTGTATAGTAGGTGATGGTGGAGTCGGAGTTGGGTTTCGATTGGGATTTGCAGTCGGTGATGGTAGACTTGATGGCTGGACTGTGGGCTGCAGTGTCGATTTGGGTAGTTGGATTGGTGGTTTGAAGTTGCAGTGTCGTGAGTTTTGGTGTTGTTGGAGCTAGAAATTGATGTTCTAGCATCAACATGAGTTTCCGAATTTGAGGTTGTTGGTGCTAAAAATTGATGTTCTAACATCAACATGAGTTTCCAAATTTGAGGGAGATGAA
Source organism: Fraxinus excelsior (assembly GCA_019097785.1). Lineage (NCBI taxonomy): Eukaryota > Viridiplantae > Streptophyta > Magnoliopsida > Lamiales > Oleaceae > Fraxinus > Fraxinus excelsior. The sequence continues at coordinate 24,202,828 of CM032625.1, read as the reverse complement.
GATTCTTACCCAAATTTGGAGGTGTGAAATGTGAGGAGGGGAGAATGAAAGTTATATGAATAGTAAATTTTAGGGCACAAAATCCTAAGAGTTAAATGAACCAAGAATTTGGGCTACAAGTATTTTCCTCATTGGGTTTAAGTGGATTGGACTAAAAATAATCAAGATTTTGGACAAACATAATTGGGTTCTAAATAATAAAATATAGTACTTAAAATTATTAAAATCTGGATGTAAAAATGATAAGGAATTTGATACTTTAAAATATTCGGGATTAGATTCGATTTGAAAAAGATTTAAATTTGCTTTACAATGGCTAGACGAATACGTTTTCATTTTAACGTTTGGGATTAAAACTTAACGACACGTTTTTCAGGAAAAATAATTTTATAGTATTTAAAATTCTCGATCGCTACAACTATGGTGCAAGATGATTGATTGGGTATGTCTCCCAAGATACAACGGTTGAAAGTATATGAATAGCATCCCGTCATTACTTTAGGTGAACTAAGAAAGCTCACAATTTTCTCATCGAGCTAGAAATAATTATCTAAATTAGAAAGAACAAAGCTCTTGAAAACATAGAGAGGAGAGAGCTCTCAAAGTTTTTGTTGTTGTGGAATAAGGAGGAAAACACCTCCTTATATAGTACTAGGATGAGGAAAGTTTCAATTGTTATTAATTTTGTATTAAAACCAAAATGTTACAATAGCTATCAAGGTTTTGTAACTACCAATTCAATACAAAATTAATTAAAGAATTTGAAATTTGAAATCAAAAGCTTCTTGTTACAATTCTTCATTCACAATTCATCTTATTCTGAATTTTTTCCAACATACTTAAGGGTACAATAAGAAGCCAGCAAGTGAAAATGAGAGTCCAAAAGAATTTCGAAGTTTACGAAAGGAAAAAACGATAATCTCAGGAATAACTTACTTAAAAGAGGCTTATGAGACAGTAGGTGGAGAAGCTTGTGATATTGAAATGTATCAAGAAGTAAAGCTCAAACCAAAAGTCTTAAAGCAACACACATCAACAATACCCCCAAGACTTGAGAACTTGCATCCAAGAAACATTCATTTCTTTCGTCAAAATTTTACCAAGAAAATAAGCAATCACATTGTTTCCCTTTGCTAATGAACATGGAGGGGAATTCTGTTATCCGATTATCAAAGGGCGTTTGCCGGAAAGATGATGTTTTAATATGAGGAGTTCATAACTTTTTAGACAACCTATGAACTAATGGTTAGTCAGGACTTAAGGACTACTTAGTTTGAAGCTTGTATGAGAATACAAGTATATACAACCCTTACCTTACCCTAAGCTACCATGAAAAATTTAGAAACAAACAAATAGAAACAAGAAAGACGTGGCAAGTTAAAGCTACTCCATCTATATAAACACAGTACTTAGGGAGTAGCATAAACTCTAAATAGAACCAACCACTAATTAAAAAAGAGTAATTAATTTGAAAATTTACTCTTGTTCTTCATCTTCTGTAACGCCCTCCAGTACCAAGTACTGAAGTGCTATGGAATACTTGGCAGTTCTCTTCCTCTCTGCACTTGTAATATCTGAGTTATTCTTGAGAATAAATGATCCAGAGCCATCATCTTCTGTACTAAAAAGGGAAGATACAAGGGAAAAAAAAATTTATGATAAGGAGGAGAACACAGTTACAGCAAAAAATGGATGATAAGACAAGCTAGAAAGGGTAGCCATTGATAATTTATATGCTGCAATTTCACAGTGATTCTCACCTCTGATCGTGTAAATGCAGGAGATCCATCTCTTATAAATGTAGAGCAACCTTGGGGAGTCACCTTGGTGCGTGTCAGACAATAAAAGATTACAAGGACCCCTTGATCTGTAATGGAAAACGATTGAAGTCAAATAATCGAAAGGTGGTACTACTGTCAAAAACAATGATGAAGAATCAAGTACTGCATTTTACACTGGCTGTAACAATTTGCTCACTTGGCATGATTAATGGCATTTTGACAAAGAGCTAATGTTCGAATCATTGCCAAGTCTCTTCCTCGAGGATTGTTGTATCTCTCTTGGCAATTCCTTTTGAGAAATTAATCAGAGCAGGTTAAGACTATAACAACAAAATCAAAATAAACAAACAACGCTTCTAATCATACAATGTGAGAAAAATGTATATATATTCACAACCACACCACACCAATCCAATACAGTCGAACAATGGATTGAGAAAAACTCACCTCCCCTCAAAGAAATCTGCAAAATTATCGATAATAACTGAAACAGGAAATATATCTTGCATGTGAAATGCAGCAAAATAATTCTTGATCCCTTCATCATCATCCACATACCTTCAAAAACATAAACATAAGAATTCACACACTGCATCAACAACAATCAAGTACAAACTAGAAGAATCTCAAGAATAATACAGAATTAGCAAGACTAATTAACTAATTGCCGAAATAATACTGTATTTGATACAGTATGAGGTTTGAATTTGATTATTTTTCTTACTTCATCTGAATGTGCTGAAATATTTCAGAAGATGGATCAACGCCCTGAAATTGCAGTCCCAAAGATAACTCAATAGGAAAAATAAAATCCCATTACATATAATTAATGATTAATAAATTAAAAACGTTGAAAATAAGTGGGTTTAGGGGTACCTGAGAGAGAAAGGGGGGATTGGTTTCTAATCTGCGCCGGTTGCAGATGATTACCACGTTTCCATTTTTCTCTAATACCGAGTTAAATGCGAATTGGAAAAGCAATGATGTTTTGCCACTGCATAAAACGTAAGAAAATTACTTAGCAATTGAGATTCTATCAGTCTGTAAAAACAGGAAAATTTTGTTATGTTATTACGAGGAAGGCGGCCCAGAAAGAAGAATGACCGAGTCGGGTTGAATCGGTAGCTGAAAATTGGTTTGGCCTGTGAAGAAAAATCTTTCCACCATTTTTACTGATAAGTAAGCTCAAGCTGCAGGAAGAAGAATACGTTCAAATGCTAGTAAATTGGTAAACTATTAATTTACCGCTTTTTTGGCTGGTTGAGTTTCGGTTGGTTCGTGCAATAATTTACATTTAATATAATTAGGGTTCTTTGACCAAACCTCTCTGTTTTCACGCGTTTTTGCAACCCGCCAACAATTACGAGAGAGAGGGGTCAGACGATTGTGTAAGGAACAGACCTCTTGAGACAAAGTCCCAAAAAGGGGTGTGTATGCCAGTGAAGGATTACAATTGGGAAGTAGACAAAACGCCTCCAAGGGGCGCAAGCACACGAGTACTGAAAAAGGATTAAATTTAAACTAAGGAATAAAAATTACATGATCTCTTGTAGAGAGTTTTTGATTCGGTCCTTTTCTTCTATGACGTTACTTCTTTTATACTTCTTGAGCATTCCTTGGTTATCGAAACTGCTCAGACTTGCTTCGTATCCTTCGTAACCGCCCACTCTTTTAGTGAGGAATCACTTATTCGGGGAGTAGTTGCTTAGTAACCGCTGCCACTACCTTCGTTGCTTCCTGGATCGTGGGATCGTGCCGGGTTTACTTGCCAACCGCTTCCAAACTGTATCTTTTAGACTTGTTTGATTTTGGGCGACTTGGGGTTCTGGGCGACAATGAGGCTGTCGTCCTGGGCGATTGTGCCGTACTATCTTTGTTCGGCCTCTGGGCGTCCTACAACTTTGGGGCGATGGTATTCCTTTGTTCTTGGGCTTCCAATATTCAGGTTTTTCCACAGGCCTCCAACTTGGGCTTTTCTTCTTGGGCCTTTTAATTGGCTTCTGTTGGGTCTTTACCTTGGATTTATCAATTGGACTTCCTTTCGATTTTGGGCTGCATTTTAGTGTGTCAACAATTACCCCCCAATATGGCAGAATTAATACTAATCATTAATTTTGCCATATTCATTCTGTATCTTTCCCGTAATATTTGAACTTCCCAGAATCTCAATCGTCGCTTGCGTTCTAGTGCTTGAAAAGTTGCGACGTTATAAACCCTTAAAACCCCAAAAGTACGCGGCATCCTTTTCATTCACATTTCTGCGGCATTACGTCTTTCTTCGCCATTTCACCGTCTTCCTTGCGGCAACCTTCGATTTAGACCAACCAATCCTCAAGAACAAACCACTTTCTGTGCTGTAATGACTACTTCTCAAACTTCTTCGGACAATATTTTCAGTTTTGAGGACTTCCAGACCCTTCTTGCAAGACCATATGTGAACCCGTCTTTTCTTTCGCAATCCAATGCTGACCGCAACGAGTTTTATCTGGGTCCATCATTCAATGATGCTGAAGCCGTCGAACGGGCCGCGGTCGGTCATTTGTTCCCGTGCTCTGAGGATCTCCCTTTCTCGCAATCTTTGCCATTGAGGCCGATCCATGATAGAGGTATTCGTACTTGGCCTAAAACTGATGCATCTTTCCGTAGGTGGCATGCACGTATGGTGGCTCATGGTCCCACCAAATCAATTTTTGAACGTGCTAAAATTCTGGACCTATTGGAGATTACCCTTTTCCCCCCAACATATGACCCTGTGCTTTTTCCAATCGCCCTAAGTTATTGGTCCCTCGAGTTCAATACCTTTGTTTTTCCTCTTGGTCCCATGACCATTACCTTGAGGGACGTTGGGGTTTTGCTGAATCTTCCGCCTTTGGGCGATACTATTTTTCCTGGCATGCTAATTTCTGGGGCTGCCCCAAAATTTGATAAAAAGCTTACCGAGTCTTACTCGAGCCTGCAGGGCAGTTATGTCACCGCTGTATCTGAGCTTGGCCATTCTGAGCGAGTCGCTTTTCTCCAAGTCTGGCTTTGTAAATATGTCCTTTGTGTTCCTAGCTTGAAACCCTCTATGAGCTACTTGCCCCTATCTCATGAGTTGGCTCGGGGTAGACCTTTGAACTTATGTTCATTCCTCCTGGCTGCTCTTTATAGGGGTATGGCCATGCTCCAATTCCAATTGAAGAATAGTGCATCTCCCACTGGCAGCAGGCCCTTATGGCTTGCTCGATTGTGGTTGAGATCTTATTTCCCTCAGCTGGGTATTCCACCTTTTCCTCCTCGTGAGGTTTCCTGGTATGGGCTTTTTATTCATCAACTGAGCCCTGTAAATATGTCCATGAGAGATGTTTTCACTTTCTTCCACACTTTGAATTCAACTCTTTCGTTCTTTCCTTTTCCTTCTGAGCAAATCCCTCCTTTTGTGCGGCCTCCTTCTACTTTGGCCGAGGCGGATACATTTCTGCCTGTTTGGGTTCAATTTTTAGTAGGGAGAGAATTGTTTCATGACATTCTGATAGGGACCAATGCTAAGGCGGGGGTAGAGATATATGCGCCTCAATTTTGTGCTCGCCAGCTTGGTTTTGGCCAAATGTGGCCTATCCCTCCTTGCTACTCCAATAATTTGATGGATCGCTTCTACATTCTTAACAAGGCAGAAGCCCAAGCCATCGACGTCCGTAATAAACCTTTGGCAACCGGCTTTACTTTCGCTCCCTTCAATCCTACTGCTGCTACTCATCCTCTTTTTGACCAACTGTGGCCGTCAGTGAAGCAAAGGTTATTTTCAACTGATGCGAATCGCGCTTTCCACCTCCTAGATAAACAGGGTACTTTTCCCATTTCCACTGCGTCCCCTTCGCGTTCTACGCGCTCCCCAGTTTCGAAGCCTACCGTTTCTAAAGGTGCTCCTAGTCGCAAGCGGCCAGCTGCGACCGTAATATCCCTGCAAGATGATGATGATGATGACGCTCCCCTCATCATAAGGAAAAAGGTAACTGAACTTCACCTACTGCACAAGTTGTTTTCTTTTCATGCGATAATGATTTGCTTTTCTTTCCAGAAGGATTCTCCTTCCGGGGCTATGGTTTTGGCCGATTCTTCCTCATCCCTTCTTGTCAAGGCTGCGCCGCCCAAGCATCAAGCTCCAGCAACATCGTCTTCAGTCGATCCTCTTCCTCAGGGTGTCGACCCCCCAAGCGTGGTCCTAGAAGGTAAGGCTTACTTTTGATACCTTTGGCCTTTCTTTATCGCTGCTGTTTTCATTGATTTACGGCGGTATGACATGTGCAGAGACTCTGGTGTCTTCGTCTGGTGGGAAAGGTCCTCCTTGCCCAGCTAAAGGGAAATCTCCTCAAGTGATGGAAGAAATAAGGGGAGCTCCTGAATTTCCAACCACCGACGATGAGGTCTTTTTACTGCGCTCTTATCTCTGATTTTGCTTTGTTGTGTAGAGAAACCTTCAATATTGGCAACTTTCTTTTGCAGGAATCTGATAACATTCTCAACTCTATCCAAGACCTATTCACCTCTTGGGCGTGCATGAAAACATCCTCTGCATCGTCTTCCATTCCTGCGCACAAGGACATGACACTTCTCAAACAGGCACTGTTTGAGTATGTTTCCTTCATGGATATGGAGATCGGCCGTGCCAGCGCTGCTCAGCAAAAGGCCAAGCTAGACATGTTGAGTGCGAACCTACTGCAAGTGCTCTCACTCCCATCGCTCAGCATTTCTACTGATTTTAAAGTGAAGCCGAGGGTTCTTCACGCTGACATCGTTTCTTTGCTGGCCAAAAACGCAGAATTGAAGACCAGAAGTGCCCAATATCTTCGCGCTTCTTCTGAGAAAGAGTCTTTGCTCCAGGAAATTGACAGGAACCATGCTGACTTGACTGAGGTTTCTTCAGAACTTGTAGTGGAAGACTCTTTGATGTTGAGCCTGACTGCTGAAATGAAAGAGTTGCAAGCGAAAATGAACGATTGCATGGCGAGAATAGCTGCTAAGAGGCGTACTGCATCCCAAGGAATTGCAAAAACCAAATCTTTATTGGAGCAGTATCAGAAGTTGGAGGTTGACGATGACTTGGTGGCGGAGTTTGGTATCCTTTCCTCTAGGCAAGGCGAAGAGTGGGATAGACTTAGACAACAGATGCGCTCAGCTTGGGGCGATTTGTAATTGAACATTTACTATTCTAATTTTTTGTAACTTTTCGCGCTGACTGCCTTTATTTAATGTAATCTGATGTCTTTATCATCATTAATGAATAGTTATTTTGAAGTGGTGTTTATCCTTGATCGCCGATTTTCTTCGTACTCAGTTTTTGTGCCAACATTCATGCATATTCTTTTGGCATCTGAGTTTTCTACCCTAAATGTTTGGGCCATATTGGTTTCATTCAATGGTCATAAATATGACCTTCCAGATTCCGGCTTTTGATCTTCCAACCCCTATAAATATGCCTGTTTACACTCATCATTTTCATCCTCATGCCTTCTCAAATTCAATTTCTCACCATCAGAGTTTCCTGCCACTGCATGGCACTCCGGTCGCTTCCCAACAATTTTTTCTTCTACAGGGATGGGTTTCTCGACTCATCTCCTTTATTTTGACATCACTTTTGGTATGGGAGGTATAGGAAATGTCAAACCGAGGCAAGATTTTTGCCCTCGGTTTGCTTGTTGAGAGTGCTTCTCTTCGCCTACTATTGCAGCAATGCTTTTAGGAAGGCTGTAGGGAACATTTCACTCTCTTAATTGGCCACGGATTGAAGGGCTGCTCCTCTCCGCCTGCCTTTGCAGCAATGCATCTAGGAAGGTTGTAAGAGTAGTTCACCTTCTTACGGCCATAGGCTGAAGGGTTGCTTCTCCTTGTCTACCACTGCAGCAATGCGTTTGGGAAGGATGCAGGGGCAGTTCATCCTCTTACGGTCATAGACTGAAAGGCTGGCCGTACTGGTTTTACTCTTTCTGTCCCTTTCAGTCAGAAGATAATTTGTAGCGTGTATCGCCTTGTATTTTGCCTATGTCTTTTAATTTTTGTAAAGAATGGTTTGTAAGGAGCACTGGATAATAAAAGACTTTGTTTTGAATATGCCTTGTTCTCTCTGATTTTCTTAGAACGTGATCGTCCAATTTTACTTACCGCCATCGTTTGGCATGAATACATCACAATTGTAATCATACCATTTACGTATATATTCTATTTATTTTGCTAATCGTCCAGTTTGTTAACTGCCGTCGCTTGGCGTGGTTATATTATGATTGCGATTTTATCACTCAAGTGTTTATCCGTTCACTTTCCCAAAGGGATGGAACATATCTCTTCAGGTACTTACCATTAATAAATCTTATGTGCCTAGTACCATCTAAATCTTCCAAGTGGTAAGCTCCATTAGGAAACACACTCTTCACTCTATAAGGCCCTTCCCAATTTGGCGACCATTTGCCATACTTTGGGTCCTTACTATCTAAAGGAAGTATCGTCCTCCAAACCAATTCGTCTGCATTAAAGAATTTGGCTATAACTTTCTTATTGTAAAATCTAGCCATTCTTTGTTTCTGAACTTGCAACCTGTCTAGCACGTCTAACTTCAATTCGTCTAATTCTAACAAGTTTTGAACCAACGATTCCTTGTACTCATTCTCGTTCAATTCGTACTGCCGACGCACCCTTATGGATTGCACGTTGATTTCTACGGGCAATACAGCCTCCTGCCCAAAAGTGAGTTGGAAAGGCGTGACGTTGGTGCTCGAGCGGGGCGACGTTCTGTAAGCCCATAAGGCCTTGTTCAAGCATTCGTGCCAATTTCTGGCATTTTCATCTATCATCTTCCTTATGATAGATTTCAGAATCTTGTTGGATGACTCTGCTTGACCGTTTGACTGAGCGTAATACGGTGTGGAATTTACCAATTTAATTCCAAACTTGCTCAAGAATTCCTTCACCTGATCTCCATTTAGGGAAGTCCCATGATCTGCCATTAAAGTTTGTGGGATCCCAAATCTGTGAATGATGTGGTCTCGGACAAACTCTATGATATTTTTCTGGGTGATTTCCTTTAGAGGGACTGCCTCAACCCACTTGGTGAAAAAGTCCGTGGCGACTATAATAAAGGTGTGTCGTTTGGACGATGGAGGGTAAATCTTCCCTATCAAATCTATCGCCCAACCTTTGAACGGCCAAGGCTTGATAATGGGTGCCATGTTGCTTGCTGGTGCCCTCTGTATTGGACCGTGTTTTTGGCATGCTAAACAGCTTTTTGCATATTGAACACACGATTCACCCATCTTTGGCCAAAAATATCCACTTCTAATAATTAGCCACCTCATCTTTTGGCCAGCCTGATGGGCTCCACATATCCCTTCATGTACTTCGGCCATAATTGTCTTAGCCTCTTGCAAGTTCACGCATTTTAATAACACACCATCAGAACGTTTTTTGAGCAACTCTTCGTCTATTAACGCATAGTTCAATAAACGCAATTTCGTTCGTCTATCAATTCGCCCATCAAGCTCTTTGAAGGACTCCTTAATCTCATCTATCCAATCCAGTGCGGCCCCACTTTCTATGCATTGAATTTCCATTTTTCTTGCCCTCCGCTGAACAACGGGCAACATAGTTCCGTATTCGTGGATAGATTCCCAACTTATCGCCTTTGAATAGCCAGAAGCCAACTGGGCCAACTCGTTGGCCATGTCATTGTATATTCTATTGACACATTGAAGCTCTACTTGGTCAAATTCTTCCAATAACTCTTGGGCGATTTCGTATAAACTTATGATAGAATCACTTTGGCATTTGAAATCACCGGTCAATTGATGAATCACCAATTGAGAATCGCCCCTGACGATTACATTCTTTACTTTCATATCTACCATCAATTCCAAACCTACAATTAAGGCTTCATACTCGGCTTGATTATTAGTACAGATTCTGTCCAAGGTGAATGCGAACTTATAGCAAACCCCTAAAGGATTTATCAAAGCCACTCCTACCCCTGCTCCTTTAGAAGTTTTCGATCCATCAAAATATAAAACCCATGGTTTTAATTCAAATGAATCAACCTCGAGTTCTAGTTCGTGAGGTACGTCCAGGCATGGATGATCGGCCAGAAAATTAACCAAGGCCTGATTTTTAACTGCCTTTTGAGGCACATACTTTATTTCGAATTCCGACAGTGCTAAAGTCCAAAGACCCTCTCGTTGGTGTAAAAATAGGGCGAGAAAACATGTATTTGAAAGATTAACTTGGAAATTAGATAGACTGTTTACAGGCCGTTAAATAGCCTTTAATTTTGTACCATGTGAAGTATAATGCGAGACACACTTCTCGATAGCTGGAGAATAATAACATTCACATTTGGTTAACCGTCCTACTTAAGTAATAATCGCCCTTTCTTCGCCAACTTAGTCTTCTTGTGCGACCATTACCGCTATCGATTCTTGTTCAGCAGACACGTACAGTTTCATCGGCCACCCTGGGATTGGTGACACCAATACTGGTGGGCTTGTTAAGTATGTCTTCAGGCTTTCGAAAGCCTTTTGATGTTCTTCTTTCCAGACGAATTCGTCTTGATTTTTTAGCTTTAGGAGAGGCGAAAACGCTTTCGTTCGCCCTGCACAATTGGATATAAAGCGTCTTAGAAAATTGATTTGGCCTAAAAACCTTTGCAGTTCTTTTTTATTATAAGGAGCCTTAGCTTCTAAAATAGCCTTAGCTTTATTCTTATCAAGTTCAATCCCTCTTTTATGTACCAGGAATCCAAGGAAATTTCCTGCATTCACGCCAAACGCGCATTTCAAAGGGTTCAATCTTAGTTTATGCTGCCTCATTCGTTCGAATGAACATCGCAGTTGTTCAAAATGGTCTTCTTCTTTAACAGATTTGACCACTACATCATCTACATAAACTTCCACAAATTTGCCTATCATATCATGAAAAATGAGATTCATTGCTCTTTGATAAGTTGCCCCCGCATTTTTTAGTCCAAACGGCATTACTACCCACTCAAAGCATTCTAAAGACCCAGGGCATCTAAAGGCAGTTTTGTGTATATCTTCGTCGGCTATGTAGATTTGATTATATCCCGAATATCCATTCATAAAAGAGTACATCACATGTCCTGCAGTTGAGTCTACTAGAGAGTCTACTGTAGGCATTGGATATTCGTCTTTGGGCGTAGCCAAGTTCAGATTCCTGAAATCTATGCATACCCTCAACTTGCCATTCTTTTTTAATACTGGCACTATATTGGATAACCACTCCACATATCTGGTCGTTCTAATAAAACCCGCTTTTAGCAATCGCTCTATTTCTTTTTTGATCTCTGGCAATACATTGGGGGCGAAACGTCTAGGAGATTGCTTATGAGGCTTAAAATTTGGTTTAGTCGGCAACCTATGTTCTACCAAGTTTTTATCCAAACCAGGCATGTGTTCATATTCCCAAGCAAAACAGTCTTTATATTCTTTCAATAAAGCGATTAATCTGTTACTAATCTCGTGAGGCAGCATTTGGCTAACGAACGTTGGGCGATCCTCTCCTTCTTCACAAATGTTAACCCTGACCAAGGGGTCTTGAGCTTGCGCATATCCTGACTTAGGGATCTTCGTCGCTTCATCATCCACGTCGCTCAGAGAATTTTGCTCTTCCAGGCAATCCACTTTATGAACTTCCCAATCCAAGCTCTGTTCCATTTCGGACACTATCAATTTGTCCTTCAGCATCTTTAACGCCGCTTCTTCTTTCTTCATACATCCACATTCTTTATTGAAAGCCATCAGCTTGGCTCTGAAGGCCTGAATTTCGGCCTTTTGTTTTTGTTGTCGAACATTCATTTAAGGTTGTTTGGCCTCTTTTTTGCCAATTACTGGCTCTTCCAAGGCCACTATGTTTGGCCTCATTTGATTAAACATTTCAGTGAGTGAATCCATTGAGAAAGGCTCTTCGCTTTGGGCAGTAATTTGAGTTTCTTCCCCATCTTGAACAACTCTGACGGGCCCATAATTCCCTTCATACATGAATCTCTCCACTGAATTCGCTTCCGCGACAAAGGGCCTATGGTCTGCCTGTACCACCTCTGCTTCCACTTTGTCGTTCCAGAAGACTAAACATTGATGGAGTGATGAGGGAATACATCGACTGCCATGGATCCAATCTCTTCCTAGTAGCACGTTGTAGCTGGTAGGACCATCTATCACGAAGAAAACAGTAGTCCTGGTGGTTGTCCCTACAGTTATGTCCAGTGGCATAACTCCTTTTGCTGATGTTGCCCCACCATTGAAACTTGTAAGAATGACTTCCGTTGGGATCATATCGCTTTCTGTCTTAGCAAATTTCCTCATCATTCTAGCTGGAATGATGTTTATAGCCGCTCCATTATCAATGAGTACTTTTACTATTGGTACACCATTAACCAAGGCTTTGACGTACAGTGGCCTTAAGTGTTTGGTTAACCTCATCGCTGGTTTGTTGAAGATGACTTTTTCAGCAGCGTCTATTTCCACTTCCTGCCTATTTTCTGGCGGGCTATCTCTTGGTGATAGATCAACGTGCAGCACATCGGACTGAGCTTTCTTTCCTTGGGTCCCTTCCTTCTCTTTTCCCAATATTTCTTCTTCAGTTACCCAATTTGTAGGAGGAGGCATTATTCTAGGGGGCGATCCATACTTTTCAGAGCGAGGTACCCTCTTTTTCCTTCTTGGCGTCCCATACAGCACATAGAAATCAAACGATCGACCAGATGGTTCTCCCAATAGATCCACTTCGCGGACCCCTTCCTGGTGCAATTGTTTCAACAGGGTGTTGCGCGACACTCCCCTTTTCCGTCTCTCTGCTTCTAAATCAATCTCTTCTTCAACATCTGTCATACCATCGTTCTCGCCATCATCATACATTTCTCTGGAAGTTTGGCCTTCATCGCAGACTAGCACGCATGCGTCTTCCTCATTATCCTCTTTTTCTTTGCTTTTGAACTCATCGGCCAATAAGTAGTTGTTAGCCAGGACAGGAGGTAATGTGCCAAACTGGATAGTTAGAGGTTGTTCGGGATCATCTTCATCTTTCCTGTCTCGCTCAAACTTCGATCTACCAGATGAGCTTTCCGGCAAATCTCCCATTGATTCACCAGTGCCTGTTTCTTCGCTATCTTCAAAAACGTTTTCGTTGGCTATTCTGAGCGTTTTGGGCGCTCTAGGGCGTGATTCCCCTTGCTGTTGCCTCATCATCCGCCCGTAATTACGTTGGTAACGCCTTTGTTGGGTTTTGGTCATTTCATTGAACGGCATTACCCTTCCTGCGTTGTTCTGGAACGAGTGCCATACATTGGGCTGGTGAGGCTGCGGCCTAAACGTTCTTCTTTGACCGGCCGACCCAAACCCCCTTTCTCTATGCATTCCTCCATACAACGACATTCTTCGCCCCCTGACGGGCTGAGCGACTGATACGAAATCAGGCCGATGATGGGATGACCGTGTCATTGATGACCCTGTATTCGCCTTCAACTCGTGCTTACACCTGTCGCACAGAATATCTTCGCCCTGTTTGGGCTCTTTCCCTTTGATGCGTTCAAACACGCTGGGAAGCGGCTTGGGTTCTTCTTCTTCGTCACCAATCACCAGTTTAAACCTTGGCAGTTTATTTTTCAAGCCAGTCGTTATCATATTCATTGCTAGTGGCCGTGGAAATGGGTCTTCGTCCACCGCCATCTTCTTCTTTTCTTCGAACGTAATTCGTCCTGATTCGATGGCATCCTGCAACACATGGCGAAAAACCATACAATAATTAGTCGCATGTGACCATGCATTATGCCATTTACAGTACTTTTTACCCTTAATTTGTTCAGAGTCGGGCAATTTGTGTTTGTCGCTCAACCTTATCTGCTTATCCTTATATAATTTATCGAATATAAGATCAGCTTTGGTTATGTCGAACGAGAACGCTCGCGTCTTTCTGTTTTCACCTTTTGCAGGTTCATCTTTGCCTACTATTTTTGGCTTAACTAACATAGGACAAGTATATGCTTCTCCTTTTACTAGCTCAGCCAAGCATATTTCGGTCTGGTCATAATAACCATCATCGATAGTATGAACATTGAAATTCGGGTCTTTATAATAAGTCCCTTTACTGGAATTTTTCATTTGTTCTTCCTCTCTTACCAGTCGCTCATATCTAACGACATTCGCGCTAAGTTGGAATAAATCTGGGAATTCTCTATCTTGGAATTTCTTCTTTAGATCAAAGCTTAAACAACTTTGTGCGATTTTGACAAATTTCTTTTCAGGTAATGGCACGAAGCATTTACTTCTGGCCGTTTTGAACCTTTGTAGGAAATTTTCTGCCCACTCGTTAGGCAATTGACGTAAATTCGCCAAATCGGCCAGTGTAACTTCGGACTCAGTTTTATAAAATTGAGCATGGAATAATTGCTCCATTTGTTGCCAAGTTTGGACCGAGTTTGCTGGCAAATTAATGAACCAAGAAAAAGCTACTCCTGTTAAGGAACTTGGGAACAACCTCAACTTATGGTAGTCATTCACCTCACCACTTTGCAACGTGAATCTCCCTACATGTTCTAGTGTAGATACTTCTCCTAGGCCAGTGAATAGTGAGAATTCCGGTACTTTGTACTCTCTAGGCCATGGATATGCCTGATCTATCCAATCAGGGTATGGCTTGGTGTAAATTGGCCTAATCACCGGACGTACCCCAACTGCTATTTGATCTTGTACTATTTCCATAATTTGGTTTCTTAGCACGGCGTTAGGGTCATATGGGTTCCCCATTGGTTGATTTACTGATTGATTCGTGGGAGGTCTAGTGGTCTGCCCTTGATTGGCCATAAAAGTGCCATTATTCAGGTTGTTATAACCGGTAAACTGAGTGTTTAAACCGTCATTCGTACGCAACCCGTTCTGTCCAATATTTGGGACATTGTCTCTCATGGTGGTACTACCCCCCAGGTTGGACGTAGTGTTACCATTATTCACGTTTATGGTTCCATTTCCCCCTAGGTTTGAAGTAGAAGGGCCAAAAGGTGGCTCCAAACTTGGGCCAGAATTTACACCAAGAGAATTGTATGGCGAGGTATGCCCTACGATAGTCCTAGATTGGAAGTGATTATCTATAGGCATGACAGGTTGACATATTTGGCCTACCAACTTATTGATGATTTCATTCAACGTATTTAGTTGTTTAGCCATATTATCAAAATGCCTATTCTCGTTTTGGGTAAATTTCTCCATATTATGAATGCTACGTAGATTTACCTGTTCAACGACATCCTGCGTGAGTTCTCCCAGCAATGCACGCATTGTGCGAGGGCTCAATTCTGTCATTGGCTCGTAGCGGCTGTGACTGATTGGATTTTGTCCATCTGTCTGTGGAGAGTGTTGTTGCTCCTCGTATCGCTCAACCACATACTGGACTACTCCTTGACTTGCTGGTTCTTTATCGGAATTTTTATGAGACATGATATCTTTTCTCTTTTTGTATCTTCACTTACCAAACACCAACTGTCCCACTGGGCGTGCCAAATTGTTTTCGCGCGTTTTTGCAACCCGCCAACAATTACGAGAGAGAGGGGTCAGACGATTGTGTAAGGAACAGACCTCTTGAGACAAAGTCCCAAAAAGGGGTGTGTATGCCAGTGAAGGATTACAATTGGGAAGTAGACAAAACGCCTCCAAGGGGCGCAAGCACACGAGTACTGAAAAAGGATTAAATTTAAACTAAGGAATAAAAATTACATGATCTCTTGTAGAGAGTTTTTGATTCGGTCCTTTTCTTCTATGACGTTACTTCTTTTATACTTCTTGAGCATTCCTTGGTTATCGAAACTGCTCAGACTTGCTTCGTATCCTTCGTAACCGCCCACTCTTTTAGTGAGGAATCACTTATTCGGGGAGTAGTTGCTTAGTAACCGCTGCCACTACCTTCGTTGCTTCCTGGATCGTGGGATCGTGTCGGGTTTACTTGCCAACCGCTTCCAAACTGTATCTTTTAGACTTGTTTGATTTTGGGCGACTTGGGGTTCTGGGCGACAATGAGGCTGTCGTCCTGGGCGATTGTGCCGTACTATCTTTGTTCGGCCTCTGGGCGTCCTACAACTTTGGGGCGATGGTATTCCTTTGTTCTTGGGCTTCCAATATTCAGGTTTTTCCACAGGCCTCCAACTTGGGCTTTTCTTCTTGGGCCTTTTAATTGGCTTCTGTTGGGTCTTTACCTTGGATTTATCAATTGGACTTCCTTTCAATTTTGGGCTGCATTTTAGTGTGTCAACACTCTCAAACACCAAATGCACGAAATTATGGCAATTCACCAATTACTCAATGCAGCATTTCCACAAGCATAATTTCTTCCTGACAAACTATCGAACATAAAAACTGCAAATTAAGCCCAAATTCCTTAATGTGTATCCCTCAGCCCCAAACTCGTTGATTTTCAACTTAAAACCCCGAACTCAGCAATGGAATCTTGAAAATGTCCACTTAATTTCTCTTTCCAAACAAGGAAAATTCAAAGAAGCCCATGAGTTCCTTTAAGAAATAGACCGTCGTGTATATACCCGTTACTCCTCAATTATACAAGCACTTGCTTGAAAGTTGTGCAAGTAAGAGGGAGAGGGACTTGCGTTATGGAAGATTAGTTCTCGATCCAATAAAAAAGATTACAAAAATACCCATCCGCCTTCCTTGAAAGTCATGTTCTGCAAATGTACTGAGTGTGGAATCTTTCGGATGCTCAGAAACTGTTTGATGAAATGCGTGAAAGAACTTAGGGTTCGTGGCCCGTGGGTGATAATTATATCTGCTTATGAGACGAAGGACTGTTAGAGAATGCTCTGGGTTTATACTTGGAAATGCGGGATTTAGATGTTAAGGCTAACCCATCGATTTATATCAGTCTTTTGAAGTCTTTTTCTGATAGACCATATTTGAGGCTCGGGAAACAGGTGCACTCTCAGGTGATTAAGGTTCGGTTTTACTGACGACGTGTCTATGGATACTGCCATATGTAACATGCATGAGAAATTCGGACGTCTGGAAAGTGCTGAGTGGGTTTTGATTTGATGCGTGAAAAAAATGCCGTAGCCTGGACAACGATGATGGTGGGTTATATTCAAGCTGATGGGGCGGATGATGCCTTGAGATTTTCTGTAGGTTGGTGAGAGATGGCATTGAACTGGATACATTTGTGTTTCCGAATACTCTAAAAGCTTGTGCAGCATTGGAGGATTGGAGGTCGGATTCATGGTTTATTTTTGAAACTTGGATTGGAAAGTGAGGTCTAGGTTGGTACTCTTGTAGTTTTTTACGTTAAATGCAGGAATTTGGAATCTGCCAGTCGAGCATTTGAGCGGATGATTGAGGTTACTGAACCAAACGATGTTTCTTGGAGTGCTCTATTACGTGGTTATTCTTAAATGGGTGAAATTGAGAAATATGGTGAGGTTTTCAAGTCTTTAAGAAGTGAATGAGTTGCGTTATACATGACTTGCATTTTCCAAGTGTGATCAGCATTTGTGGACTTCAGTTTAGGTACTCAATCTCATGGAGATGCTATAAAAAGAGGCCTCATTTTTTATTTTATTTTTTTATCGATAAATATGAATTATATTGATCAAAAAATCATGTACAAGTACTCAGAACATACCCGAGCGATATTACAAAAAATAAATGTACAAACGAAATAGTATATCGACCCAAAGCTAGTGACTCATAATGTGTTAAAATGTAAGGAAGCAAGGTGAACAATACTTTGTATACATATGTTTTAATCCTTCTAACAATGCTATTCGGTTATGACCGAAAATCCTCAAAAATCATCCTATTGTGTGTTGTCCATAGTTGGTAAACAGTGCAAGCAAGGGCTATCTTCTTAGCTTTACTTTGCCATGAGGTGCCTCAAGCTTCTTTCTTAATCCATTTCAAAGAGCTAGCGATGGTACACATAGCTCGCCGAATGCCAAGCCAATCTTTGATTTACCTCCACACATTTGAACTCATAGTGCATTCAAAGAACAAGTTTTGCACAAATTCGGTTGAAGTGCCACAGAGCACATTGTTTCTATCAACCTCCTCCTTATACTGTGATTTATCCTTGGTTAGTAGCTTAGACTTGGCTCCTAACCAGAGGATAAAGGAGTGCTTCGGTGTGATACATGTATTCCAAATAGATGTTGCCCAGACCATCTTCAATCATTTCAGCTTGAAGTATTTTTAGGCAAGTGAAATACAGACATTTCCTCCTTGTGCCCAACTTTCAATTTTTTGCATGACCATATGAGTGGACTCCTCCTCATGAGTAAGCAAATCTCTGATATGAAGGAGTCTCTTGAACAATAGCCATTCTTTTTTCTTAGGTAATCTATCCCAAACGGATGCATTCTAAGGTAGATGTGATTGATCCATCGGCCCATAATATATCCTTTTTTGTGTTAACATTTCATAGGGATTTAGTAAGGAGGGCTATGTTCCAATACCTAATATCCCTAAAGCCCAAGCTTTGTTCATCATTTGGCAGGCAAGTATCTTTCTATGCAATTATTGGCTTCTTTGATCCCCACAAGAAAATCCTACATAGCCGAATAATTCTGTCTATGATAGCAACTGGGATAGGAAAAATGGATAACCAAAAGCATTCCATCCCTTGCAAAATGAGCCTATCAATTTGGTCCTTTCAGCATAAGATAAAGAGGAGAATGTCCATGCACTAATATAGGCAACAATCTTCTCTAAAAAGGCCTCAAGTATTTAACCTTCAATCTTCCTGCGGCAAGTAGAATACCTAAATAACGGAAAGGCACAACACCTTTGGGAATGTTCGTTACCTTAAGAATTTCATGTTTAGCTCAATATGTCCCCAAACTTGGCTAAGCATTCCAACAATATTCTAACCGAAATAATATCACCTCTCGAAAGTCGTAGCAAGTCATCCGCGAAGGCAAGATGGGTAATTCGAAGTTGCCCACACTTAGGATGGAAATTGAGCTTAGAATTCTCCGCAGCCGCCTTCAATGATCTAGAGAAGTATACCAAGCAAATCATAAACAAGAATGGGGAGAGAGGATCACCTTGTCTGAGGCCCTTTCTACCTTTGATAAAGTTATTCAAGTTTTCATTAATCGATAGTGAGTATGATGAAGTTGTAATGCATTCCATCACCCATCAATGAACATCATGGGAAACCCAAGTCCCTGAGAACAACTCTAAGGAACACCCAATTCACAAAGTCATACGCCTTACTCAAATCAATTTTGATAAGGCATCTAGGTGTACACGTTTCCTGTTGTATTTCCTTAATAACTCTTGTGCGAGGTGGATGTTCTTGATCATGCTCCACCCCTCAACAAATGTAGCTTGTGCCTAATTTACTATAGATCCAAGAATGGGCGATAGTCTGGAAGCTAGGATTTTAGTGATTACCTTGTAAGTAAAGTTACAGCAAGCAATAGGTCGGTAGTCCCCAACTGTCGGAGTGTGGCTGGATTGGAACCAAGGTAATAACCATGTGGTTGTTCTGCTTCAGAAGTGTGTTGGCTAAAAATAATTTCCCAATGGCACCACAAAAATCATCCCCAACAATGTCCCATGCTTTCTTCCTGAAGAAACGAGAAGTAATTTCATCTAGCTCTAGAGATTTGTCATCTCCAAGCTAAATAAGGTAGCTTTCATCTCATTTGTAGTGATATCCATGGTAAGAGATCTAGCTTGGTTCGCAGAGAGTAAAGGCCCCTTACTGAAAATACTGGAATCAACCTTCCCATGGTTAGCATTTGTACCTAGAAGTTTGTCATAGAAATCAGTAAATACTTTGGCAACTTCCCCTTGGGTGGTGGTTATGTGCCTGTTATCCTTACAAACTACTGCACTAAAATTCCTTTTAGCATTACTTTTGACGATGGCATGGAAGAATTTCGTACATGTGTCGCTTCTCTTAATATAAGCACATTTAGCCTGTTGATAGAAAAAACTCCTTTCCGCTTCGCATGTTATATGAGCTTCTCTCAACCGATTAGCATAACTTTGAAGCACAATGTTACCAGGTTGATTGTGAGCAGCCTTCTGGGCAACTTTAAGATACAAATTCGCTTTCTATGCTCTAGTAGAAATGTGAGTAAAATATGCATTGCTCTGCTTAAGTGCTCATTTAAGTCGATGTAGTTTTTCACACAAAACAAACTGCTTGTTCCAAAGACATGCTAGTTCTAGTCTGTATGTAATAAGTCTTGGAAGTCATCATGACTCGCCCACATATTAAAAAACTTGAACGGCCTATTATTGCATCCATCTTATAGGAGAATTGTAGTAATACATGGGGAATGATTGGAAAGACAACACGAAGGTAGAAACTCCGCATGGACAAGAAAACCCGCTTGTAGCCAAAGCTCATTTACCATAGCTCTGTCGATCTTACTTCAAATTGAGGGTGTGCATCCTAACAGTTTTTGGACCAAGTATAGAAGCATCCAATAGGTCTCATGTCTGTAAGACCCACATGCAAATAACAATCCGCGAAGTTCCTAATCTCATACGGAGTTACCTCTGCTCCGTTACATCTTTCATCATACCGAAGCACATTATTAAAATCACCAATGATCATTCAAGGAATCGAGCAATTGGCTCCAAAATTCATTATGTTACTCCATGAAGGCCTTCGACTGATAATAGATTGGAAACCATAAATGAAACTTAAACAAAATGTTATAGATGTTACCTTGCAAGTAACATCACAATGTTTGAACCGTGGGCTAGCTTCCATCACACGAAGGCAGTGTTTCTAAATAGCGCGCCAATGCGCGTCTTGGCGTGATGCTTGGCCTTGGCGCCTTATTTGGCGGTCAACACGCCTTATTTAGCGTTGACCGCCAGCTAATGCGCACATATGCGCGCTTTTTAAATTTTTTTTTTAAATTTTTAATTTTTCAATTCTTTGAAGTTAAAATTTATTAAAGACTAATTTCTTCAATTTGCCCTAATTTAAAATAACCACTGAAATCAAAAAAATTCTCTCTTCCAATAAAGAGTTATATAATATTTAAGTTTTTATGTTATTTATTTACTATTTTGTATTTAAATTTAAAATTTATCTTTTTTGTTGGAAACTTTGAAAAAATGTATAAAGTTTCTATAAATCTGTTTTAAATGTTTAGCAAGTATTATTTTTAATTATTAAATTATTTTTTGATAGATTAAAAATTAAAATAATATTAAAATAAGAAAACGGCTTTTTACGCATAAGCATCGCCTAATCTCGTCTATCCCTTAACTTGACCTTCACGCATTGCCACACATTACGCAATGAGAGTTGGAAAAGCCTATTTGGTGGATGCACAATCCACAACAATTTTGTGCTCAGGAAAATCGCTACTGAAAAGCTCCTTCAACTGAACCCCGAGGATAACCTTGCTTATATTCTCATGTTCAACATGCACACTTTGTCTGAGAAGTGGGAAAAAGCTGCTAGTATTCGAAGAATGATGGCTGAAAGAAATCGAAGGAAGGAGATCGGTTGCAGTTGAATTACCATTAAAGGCGTTGTGAATCGATTTATTGTTGGTGATCGGCACCATCCTCCAAGAGAAGAGATTTACTCAAAAACTGCTGGAACTACACTTTTCTGATACTGTCCAAGAACATGCATTTGGCCTCATTTCAATACGACCAATACACATGTTGTGGTTTTCAAAAATCTCAGGGCTTCGTGTTAGAGATTCTGATCGATTCCATCACTTCAAATCTGAGAAGCGTTCCTACAGTGATTACTAGTGACATTTGTGATTACGGTTTAATTTTGATCCCTTTTCACTTTTCTCAAGTACTATAATTTGATCATTACTTGAACCTTCCTGCATTGTCATATATATGCATAGGCACAGCGATGATATTACCTCAGTAAGAACCTTGCTACATTACCCGAAACCTTTGACAGATTCCTTGACATAATGCCACATGGTATTTTATCATTGGTTTGTTTTTAAAAACAATCAATTTCTATATCCAATCATACACTGCCAACAAATCATCTATTAAGGAATCTGGCAACATTTTCTGGTAAAATGGTTTAACTCCCTCAGTAATCAAAAACCTGAAAGCCCGCAAAGTGAGGTAACTCATCACGTACACTCAAAATCTATTGAATATCAATTCAAACAACAGTGTACTTAGTCAATCTCGTGTCTAATTACTACTTGCCCAAATTGGAGAAGAAAATTCAATAACACTACATGAGAGTAAAAAATTGTAAGAACAGATGACAAATTTGTTATGTAATTGTAAGTGATTCCTTGTAAACTAACAAGTTGTTACAGCCTGTGAAGTTACCGAATTGTTCAAACTGACAGTTGATATTATTTTTTACTTTTAATTTATGGGAGGTAGTGGGGATTGTGTTTTAGAATTAGATAGCAACCAGTGATATTTT
This sequence comes from Fraxinus excelsior, assembly GCA_019097785.1. Classification (NCBI taxonomy): domain Eukaryota; kingdom Viridiplantae; phylum Streptophyta; class Magnoliopsida; order Lamiales; family Oleaceae; genus Fraxinus; species Fraxinus excelsior. The sequence continues at coordinate 24,180,629 of CM032625.1, read as the reverse complement.
AGAATAAATAAAGATCAAGACTGAAATTAGTCCAAAGTGGAGTGTTTGCGATAGGGGCGGAGCCAACTTGTCGAAGTAGGGGATACCGGAATTGAAGGGGTGGGTGCCCACGGGGGTTCGGGGTACCTCCCCCGAATCTTTTTTTGAAACATTATATGTTAAAATGAGAAAAGTGCGCACAATGTGATGAAAAACTAGTCCATGAATGAACTTCTGATGTAAAACATTGTTGACACAAGGCTTTATAAAGACTATTCTACTTTTTCAGGTTTCTTCCTTATTGCCTTGCCTTGCACTTCTAACGCATTTTCTATGTTTCATAGCATTTATTTAAGTAAATAATTGGTTTTACAAGTGCTCATTTTTTAAAGAGGTGTTTTTCATTGTATAACTTTAGTTGAGTGTGAAAGATCGTGATATGGAAACTTAGAGGAAATAAACTTCGCCCTTATACTTGGTTGATTTACTATTCTTTGGACTTTGGAGATCTATTATCCTAAATAGAAAATGAAACTGAGATAAAAATTAATGATCTTTAGAAGTGTCATTCATTTGTCATTTTGTTGTAAATAGTAACTCGTAGTACAACTGTCGACATGAGAACTAGCTGTTATTTTCGACTATTAGCTAACTATATACTGACCTTCGACTTGTCTTTTTTCATGGCAGTAGTTTTAGGATTCATTATCCATAAATAAATATTTTTTCTCTATAATTTCTTAAATTAAAATATATTGGTTGAAGTTTTTAATTTCAAATGTCATCATTCTCATCTAATGTTACCATTCATTTTCAGAATCATATTTGAGAACATATCCGATAATTACTTTTAACACCAACACCAATACAAATTGGTAAAAAAATAATAATAATAAATTGGGTGTTGGGGGGGGCGGGTCCCCCAGGACTCCCTGCCTCCGCCCCTGGTTTGCGAAAACATATTTTGAATGCATGCATGAACCGGATATTATTAGGTTGATTACAATATTTTTATTTTAATGTAAACAAATCTGGAGTGGATGTAATCTAGTTTAGTGGCCACTAAAAATCAAGGAAAAGCAATGGGATTATGAGGTGACACGTTGCAGCAGGTGAACTGCAATGAGAATTAATTTAGACCCACATCAGGAAAGTAAAATAAAAAATTGTTGAAGATTTGAGCATTTTAGGCATCTCGAACTTACCTAAATGCGTAAATCGGAGTAAAACACCATGTAATGTCTGCTCTATGAGCTTTTACGGCCAAGAATGAGGCGAAATTTCGATTTCTTGCCTATGCTTTGAGGGTTTCGAGTAAAATGATCATCTTTCTACCACCTTCTAATCAAATAGAAATAAACACGACCTTTTGTGGTTCATGTAGTGTTATGAACACAATGGTCTTGGGCATTTTAATTACGTGGGCTACACACGGCTAGTCAAGGTGGAAAGCTAACAAAATTGGACGCTATCGATGAGTTGCACAATGTTTAATTGATCTAATGATTTAAAAGTCAAAATTGAAAAGGTAAGAATAATTTACATTATACAGGCAAATGATAAGAACTTTTCGCCCAATAATCTTAAATATTGTATTTAATATAAATAATTAAGACGATTAGTTGTTTTTATACCCACTTGTTTTGGTGCTAAAATAGCCCATTGTTTGTTGATTCTTCCAATTATTAGTTAAAATAAAATAAAATCAAAATAGAAAAAATGGAATATTGCAGTAGAGGTCACCAAACTATAAACCCTGTTGTAAGTTCTTCCTCAACCTAAATTCTCAAATTTTAGTCTTTTTTAGCACATTGATATCCAGCAAATGGTATATGTCTATTTTAATCATAAAAGAATCGCTATTTTGTTTTGTTTTTTTTTTTTTTTCTATTAATTGGGGAATACTTTGTGATGAGAACCATGGTATGAGAGTTAGCAATGACAATGACCCGTTGATTGCGGAGGCATTACCAATGACTAAGAGCAAAGAAGGTCAAGGAAGTCATAAGATTACTTGTTCAAGGTACGGTGAATGCAACATCGACCATAACAAGAAAAATGACAAGTTTCATATTGTTGTGGAAGAGGGAACAATATGGATCAGGGAACAATATAGATCGGTTTGATGCAAGCAATGGATGAGGGAGCTGAAAAGAGTAACTATGCGACCGCACAGTATACCCAAGCATGCAGACGGTGTATTATGCGGTCATGTGCCTCTATACCAAGAATTAAGGTGGCATTTTGGATGAACTTTGCGACCACATGTTCATACACTATGCGGTCACATAGTACAAATTTGACAACAATTTTTTCAATTTTTGGAAAGAATCATAGTTTGGTTAAACCTCTAATTTTATGGTAATTCTTGATATTTAGACTACTATTTCCGTTTTTAATTAGGTTTTATAGATTCCCCCTATAAATATGACTCATTCAATTCATTATAAAATACACAATTTGAGAGATATTATTTTGAGACACATTGTTTTCAACTCGTTTTTATAGAATTAATTCCGAACTTATTAAAAACTAAATTTGTGCGGCGTTCAACAATTCAAGTAAATTTTGTAAGTTTTTTGATCATGGGGTCAAGATATTGTTTGCGATTATTTTAGTTTTCTGGTTCAATAATTTATCTGATCAAACTTTTCAAATATTGATTCTTGACTTTCTTGGATTCGATCTAATGTGTCGTGGGTTTCGTGGCTACAATTGTGACGTAGGTTTGTATCACTTTGATTTTTTAGCACAACAATATAACTAATGTAATAAATGATTATTATAGTTGGAATTATATTCGTTATTGATAAAAGTGGATGAAATATAGCAATTAGCATAGCACAAATGTCATAAAACTGAATAACACATCAAATCATTTTAAAGGCTAATATATTACTCATTTTTGTGGAGATTAAAATCATATTTTTAGTAAAATTAATAAAATTGATAAAATATATAGTTAAAAAGTTGTGAACTCATAAAATATGTGGTTAAAATTAGTTGTAGACATTCAAACATGGACATTTTATTAATTAATTATATAAAAGATAAAAGGAAAAATTGCAACAATGGTCCCAAATCGTTCATTTTTAGTAGATCTTACCCTTGACCTTTAGTTTGTGTTACCAGATGTCTCAAATCTTTCATTTTATTGCAGCACCAAGACAAAAGGATAGATTCCATCAATTTGAGCGTTAGTTGACGAGAGAAGTTGATTTTGATCAAACTTAAAATATGCAAAATGATAACTTTGTTATTTTAACATAAATTAATTAAAAATAGAAAGGAAAAACAAAACAGCATTGTTCCCCATCCACCCTCCGCCAACCCAAACCAAATTAACTACAACTTTCTGGCGCCCCCTCATTTCACAGTCACTGTCGCTGCCTTCCCTACCAAAATATCAAAATATTTTGTATAATCCTTATTGATTGGAAGCCCCAAGGCGCCCCCCCAACATTGTCTGTGGTACACTATTCGTAGTTAATTTGTAATGTATTTTTCAGTTTCGCCCCCCCCCCCCCAAGATTTTGACTCGCCCCAAAATTTTGAAATATTTTTATTTTTTTCCATTAATAAATATTGAGCAAATAACTTACACTTTAAAATTCAACCATACAAAAATCTTAGATCTAAACAAAAGATCCAATAGTTACTTAAATAAATAAATAGCCAAAATCCAATCCAAAACCTAAGTTCACAATTCTCAAGCCCAACTAATTAAAACCCAATTCCCAAGCTGGTTATGCATAATACATGTTTACTTGTTTTGTCTAGTATATAATTTTGATTTCTCATTGAAAGGAAGATATTGAGATTGTGATTTGTGACTAGTGCACTGTTAAAGTTGATTTCGTCATTTTGTATGTTCAATTCTAATAAGTCTTATTCTTGAATATTTGAATTTAAGAATTAAGTAGAGTAGTTGTTGTTAGTTTGTATAATTGTGTTAGTTATTGAATATTTGAATTTAAGAATTAAGTAGTAGAATAGTCAGTAATGATTGAATTGAACATTGAATTTCAGTACTATTTTGGTACTCAAAATCGTCGTTTTCAATTCTCTTAGTCCATCCCCCGTATTTTCGCCCCCCCTAACTAAAAATCCTGGCTACGTCCCTGGGAAGTCCTATCGTGCGAAGAATCCAATGAAGCGTCCGAAGAACATAAAGCATTCATTAATAAATTTAGCCGTTGAATCCTAAAAAATGGAGGCTGCATTTTTTCCCTTTAAAACCCATCGTTGGAGACGATTGTTCAGTTTTCTTTACCGTTGGGGACATTTTCTCTCGGGCTCTTCACTATATTAGAAGACAATGATTTTAATGGTAATAGATATGAATCAAGGCTTGCAAGGGTTTAGTTTTCTAATCTTTTTGGTTTAAATCCCAACAAACCCATCCAAATTCCAACAAACCACCATGGTAGTGTATGAAGAATTGGAGATGCTGAATTAAAGATTATTAGATTTTGAATTGAAACTAAGGGTGCGTTTGATACGCCACCAATTCCATGTTCCATTTTCCCACTTTTCAGCCGTTTGATGCGTCTTCTTTTCCAGGGAATCCATTTTCCACCTATTTTCTAGGTACAATCATTTGATGCACAAAAGCTTGATTTTGTTTTCCCACCTATTAGGTGGGAAAACATTTTCCACCTTTTTTTTTTAAGTAATGGCAACAAATTCTATCAACTATTGCAAAAAGAATTTTCACTTTTGTTGACAATTTCTATAAAAAACAAAGTCAAACGAATATGATTTTTTTTCTAATTGTTTAAATTTTTTTTTTTACTTTTTGGTAATTGGAACAAATTCTAGACTCAGTGGTAGAAAAAATTATCATTTTAATGGACAATTCCTATAAAAAATGAAGTCAAACGGACACCAAACTTTCAACATTTTCCAGGTGGAAAATTATACCAATCAAACACAATTAATTACAATTCCCAGTAAAACAATTTCTAGACAATTCAATTCCCTGGAATTCATTTTCTTTCCACCCATTTTCCACATTTGCAATCAAACGGACCCTAAGTGCGAAACTAGTGTCTTAATGGAATATCCCAAAAAATGGAAACCCACTGCAAAAATTCAGTATACATTTTTTTATTTGTTTATTTCCACCGATCATTTGATTTTTTGATGTTCTTGGAAATATAATTTTGCAAAAAGTTGTTCCATGGTAGAGAGTAGGTGGCGGCGACATCTAAGGTCATTAGAGGCTTTGGTGGCGATGATTGATTTGGTTTGGGTTTGGCTTGGCGGGGCGGGGGATGGGGGAGTTCTATTCTGTTTTTTTTTTCTTTTTTTAATTATTTTACGTTAAAATAGCAAAGTTATCATTTGTCTTAAATTTGGTCAAAATCAACTTCTCTAATCAACTAACAGTTAAATCTATCCATTTGTTCTTGTTTTGTAATAAAATGAAAGGTTTGAGACCTCTAGTGACACAATCTAAATGTTAAAGGTATAGTTTGTTAAAAATTAATAGGTTTGGAGCCACTGCAATTTTTCCAAGATAAAATAGTGGATGGCTTTGTGGCATTGATTGGTTTAGAAAGTAGTTGATGGGATTTAGATTTGAAAGTGGGGACGGAAAAAGGCAGTACTTTCCCATGTACTAAACTAGTCTTTAGTTTATAGTTTATCCACTTTCACAGTTTCACTTTGCCGATGATCTCACCAGCCATCTTTTCCACTCCTTCCATTTTTCTATTTCTCTGAAGACTCTAATTTACACGCTCAAAATCAGCTTACATTTCAAACCAATTCTTTCTGGAATTCCTGCAACAACTCTGCAAATTGAACTCCCAGTTTCACTATTTCTTCAGTAAGTTTGACTTCTTCAAAATTTCTCTTTTCACTCTCTTTCGCGTTTTTTATTTTTTAGCATGAACCGTTAAATCAAGAAAAATTAAGTTTTAATCTTTTTAAATTTTAATTTCAAGTTGTTCTTTTCATGCACGTGCTGCTTCAGTATACTCATTCTCATTTTTAAGTAGTACCCATTTTCTGTTTTTTTTTTTTTTTTTTTTTTTTTTTTTAAATTCTTCATAGGTGCCAAATGAATTTTAAAATATGCCAAAATTTGATGCCTAGAAAATACCTTGTGGACAATATTAAGGGGGATGAAAATGCTGGAGAGTGAAAGCTACAGAATTTTAGTTCAAGGGTTGTTTAATTAGAAGTTAAAGGGAGATTTTCGATATATTAAGCAACAAAATGCACTTGAATGAATCTAAAAAATGATAACACATTTTTACTTTTTTCTGCAATATTTTTTTTTGATGCGGTAGGAAGATTCCTTGTGCATTTAATTTTTAAAATGTATATAATGACATGACAAAAGTGAACGATACTTTAGAAGGTGCATATAACATTCCTCTGTACTTTATATGCAGAAACCATCAAGATTTGGACTAATTTATTGCACTTTGGTATAAAAAACAAGGCCTCTTTTAGCATGTATGAAGGTTAGGTATTCTTGGCTTCAGCATGCCAAGGCTATTTTCATTTCAATAAGGCTACTCAAACAGGGATTGCAAACGGGTGCTTTGACAGGTGGTGAGTTGTGTGGGTAAACTATCAATGATGCTGCGCTATGTGTCCCCCAATTTTTTAACTCTATCATTGAGTCTGTTTGTGTAGCATGATTGGTTTTCATTTTGTTGAATCTTGGTATTGATATCATTTATGTAGCCTTCTACTCTAGGTTGTTGGCAAATTAGTGACATTTGGCGATAGAAGATCTTGCATATGGGAAGGTATATTTATTAACCCCGTTTAAAAACCATTAATTGTGGAACTTAATCCCTTTTGAATAGTTTTTTTAGGAGAATGTGTGGTTAAAATGTATGAAAAAAAATTTGGGTTTACGTGCAAAATATTATATTGTGTGAATGTGTGGTTGAAAATAAGTATGTAAAAAAAAAAAAAAAGAGTTTGCAAATAATGATTGTCAAACAGGGTCTAATAATGTATTTGAATGAATATATGAAAAATCAATTCCAACTTGTGCAACTTGCATGGAATTCTAGAATTGTGGCCTGGAATAGAACATTAGCGGTTTCTTAACTGGTCCTGTAGTTTTGTGTAATATAAAATTTCAATATTGCAAGTTGGCATGGAATTGGCTGCATGTAGCCTGATAATGTGGTTTGTGCTAAGTACATTGTACTATTTTTATTTTTATTTCCATGGTTAAATTGGATTGGTCTACCTATCCCATGATCTGCTGCTCTCTCAGTACATTTTTACCGCTTACTAAAAAAAGATAGAAGAGATAGTATTAGCAAATCTAATCCTGTGTAGAGGTTAAATTTTCGGTATCTGTGGATGATAATGTTTGACTATATGCTGTAGTCTCTGTCTTCTAAAGGTGTTCCACAAATGAAGCTTGCACAATTATCTTTCAATGGTCGTTTTCTCCTTTCCTTTTGCAACTATTAGTAGAGACCATGGAAGCTAAAGAAACAAATTCTCCATCGGGATATGGAAAAGCCCCATGGATATTCAAAGGCAGGTAAGTATCTTACCGTTTGAATAGAGCATTGTGTTTCATTTTATTAAGCCGACTTTCTATCTATAAGGGAAAAGAAACAGTAGCATGTTTTTTAAAGTGCTGTGTAAAATTTCAGAGCCCTGTACCAGCTTCACCTTGTCAAATCAGAGACAGCCCGAGCTTTCATTCCGAAAGATTTCAGATTAGTGGAAGCATTTGGGTACTTATGTTGCTATAATAGCTGATAGCATTATAATATTGAGTCATACGTAAAACTTTTAATTTGTTAATTCTCTTTAAATAACACGAGTTGGTACTTTGCAACCTTCAGATATACTCTTGGTGGATTCTTTCTTGCTAATTATGAGGACAGTCCAGCTGGGATTTTTGATGAGGTTATATCCTTCTTCTTTAATCAAATTATTTCTTATAAACACACATGAGGTCTCTAAATGTTTTCCATTATTTTAGAGAATAATAAAGTTAAAACATCTGAATTTCCAATTTTCTGTCTAGAATTTCTTAGATATATGCATCTCTAATTACTAAAAGAAAGATAAAATACTGCCTTCTGATTTATTTTATTATCAGCTAGCGTTCATAATGCATTTTGTTATTACCATATGCTTTGCAGCTCGTGGTAATAGCAGGAATTGTATGGAACCCACCTACATCCTGTGCGTAAGTTTTCTTCCTGCACAATATTATAATATCACAGTATTATGTTGATCATGTTCGTAATTTCACATGCACATGCATAGATAGTTCATATACATGACAATAATGACATTGATAACTCGTAATTCTGTTAGGCTACTTAAAACCTTTACAATTTATTGGAGTGGATAATAATTTGGATGCCTGCACCCTGCTGGTGGCTATTCTGGATGTTGTTTCGTGCTTGATAGCAAGGATACTACCGTTTCCTTATATTGTTTTTTTTAGTTGTTTGGTTTTATTTTCACTTATTTGTTGTTTTGGAGAAGTAAAAAAGTTTCCATCTTGTCCTTGAGAACCCATTCTTCATAATCTTCTACAATTTAGTTAGCTATTATTTCAGGCAATCAGAGTGTTAATCACCAGACATTCAGTTAAATTAATATTAAAGCAATGTGGATCTCAATGATGAAACTATTAGAGTAGACAGAATACCGATTGATAGCTACTTTGAGTGACCAATAAAATTTCTCTTTCTATCCAGAATCTCAAAGAAAAAGTAAAGGTGTAAGATTAGCTACTTCAAAGTTGCAAAAGATAATGCTCCCTAGTGAAACTAGTTATTTTTACTTTAACTCTTAGCTTCTTAGTCTAAATACAAGTCTTTACTTTGGCAAATAGGCTTTGAATTTCTTTTGCCAACAGATGGGCTGCAAGAGTGCTGGTGAACAGTGATGAAGCTTGTGTCCATGGCAGAAAGGTAGCATTCTCAAATACCCGTTCCAATATTTAATATGTCGTCATTGAAGACAGAAATGATTTACCTGGGAATTTGTTTTATTGACCTGGTGTCCTGCATTATATTTCTTGTGTGCAATTGCAGGATGTTGGACTTCCAAGTCAAGTTGCCAAGTTTTCAAAGGTGAGTCTAAATTTGTATACTTCCACCTGCACTAATTAGAAGCCAAAGTCAGTTTACCTGGTATCGATATCAATTAAAATTTCAAGAGTTGGATTGTCAATAATCACTAGTGTATGTGAGAAGTCTTCACACTATCTAAGTTCTCTTCCTTGTCCAAAGTCAGGTGTCTGCCATAACCATTAGTCTTCATTCTGAATTTATTAATTCATTTTTAAGTGAGCACTTAGCTGTAGTAAGTAATATGTTATCTGTTAAAGTACAGAAAATTACAGCACTTCGTAAGACAACCGAAAGTAGATTTGGCGGCTTCCTAAACATGATTGGAATGGCCGATTCTCCTGATACTGCAAACAGTTGCATGGACATACAAGTTAGTGAGGGCAATGGTCAAGCGGAAAAAGATATCTGTAGTATCAACCTTGGTACTACCTGTAAGTAGGCTAAAATGTTGTTTCTATGCTTATGCCTGTGTTGACTGACTAAAAGTAAGCCATTACTGTTTGTCATTTTGGGAAAGATAAGCGTTTTAGTGTTAGAATGTAGGTTTTAAGCAAATCAAACCCTTTAAATCTCCCTTCCTGTACCACTTTTCCTTGTTCATTCAGCTGAGGTTGCATTTCTTAGACTATCATTAATCAATATTATAGGTGCTTTTGGCCTATATATTTTATATTCTTCTAAATAATTGTTTTTTCTTCGACAATGTGTTATGCTATCTACCGAATGACAGTACCTCAACCAGATTCTAACAAGTGGATAGGCCCAGTAATCAAGATCTCACTTCCAAGTTTTAGGTAAAGTTCCTTTTTTTTTTCCTTGTTTCTTATACGAAATTAATAAATTGCTCTTGCTTTTTAATTGCAGTGGCCGTACAGAGTATAATCCTCACCTTCTCAAGTACTCTTGTCAGATTGAGTGCAGGTTTGGCTACGGGTTAATATTTGCATGCGCATAGATGGTTTTTATATGTAGTTACAATCTCAGGAGCATACTAGATATACTAATGTTAGCTGTCTGCCCCAAGCATCTACTGATGCACCCTGTTTTTACATCTAACATACACTAAGTAAATTTGGTGACAATTAAATGATGCAGATTAGTTGGTAATTGTATCGTATGATTTAAATTTTCATTAATATAGTAAATAAAGAAAAAAAAAAAAAGGTAAATGAAGTGGATCAATCTTTAAATTGTTAAGTTCCAGTAAGAGAGTTCTTGTGCAGGGTAAGGGCAGTGCCACCAGCAAAAATCTCGAGGCCCTTTGGATCGGATGTGGATGGGAAAAAATCCTCGGAAGGGGAAAGTTCTGAAATGTACTCTGGAGAAGATAAAATAAACCTGAGCTTATCTGTTATGCTGTCGAAGCCAATTTTAGCTTTGGAGTTTAATTGTCTGAAAATGAAGGTGGATGCTCCTACTACGGTTCCTGAATGCCCACCCTCTGAAAATTCTATCTTTAAATCTGTTTGATAGTCTTTTATGCATATTAACACGAACAGTACTCGTTCTAACATTTGCAAGATATATTTTGTTTTCGTTTGTTTGGAAAATAAATAACTTGCCTGGTGTTACCGTCCTTTGCAAGAGCGTCGCTATTTCTTAATCCCTTAGCTAGCAGATTAAGGTCTAACTTTTGTTCGAATTGAGTCTCTGTTGTTGTCCATTTTTTCAAAACTCTTTTTCTACATATTTATTTTTAAGATATTTCTAGTTGTACATAAGGGTATCCACCCCCTCACATGGAGGTGGGACCCATGTGAATAAAAAGTATTTTCTTTTAAGTGGGTCCCATCCCCATGTGAGGGGATGGATACCCTTATATATACCAAATTATGTACCACTAGCAAGATGGGCCAAAATTCCCAATCCACACTCTCTTATACAAATTTCAAGTGGTTTCAGTAAATGGGTCCATCACAAATAAATCGATTAATTATGCATTGGATTTGTTTGAGTTGATTGCAAAAACACACTCCATGTTCTCATCTAATCACAAAGAAGGTAGCAAAAATTCATGAGTTGGCGGATAATACATCTGCCACTAATGCACTAATGCTCATTTACTATTTCGACAAAACAGGTGGAATTATTGGTGAAAGCACAAGTGCAAGGAGAAAAAAGCAATAATAATCAATCCAATTCTACTAAACTTTGCATATTGTTGACCACTTCAGATCGATGGCTCGACAATCAACGAGGGGTAGTTCCAATAATTCCCAACACAAAGAATACCGAGTTTGGGAGAAATGTTTCAGACACAACCAACAGAAAAATAAATAAATTGTAACACATGATGAAAGTGAATCTCAATATCTATCCATTTATCTTTTATATTGTTCTAAATTCCTGAATAGTGATTGAAAATAGATTTAAGAATTGATGCTAAGAGCGTTTGCATTGATTTTGAGCTTTTGTTTCAAACATGCTGCTACAAGGATAAAAATTCTAAATTATTTATTTTAATGCTTGTATTAAAATTAATTGTATTGCACTCCTTTATTCTCCTAGTATCAAATAAATTATTTTTGTAAAAATTCCTAACAAAAACTAGTAACATCAAACTGATACCCAAATCAATTGGGTATTGAGGGGCCGAAAAATTGGGCCAAAGGCAAGAAACCACAGCATAAAAGTTCATTGTAATTAATATTGGGATAATTACAAAAAATCAGGTGTAAAGTTTACATCAATTCAAAAATTAGGGTGAAAGTTTAATTGTTCAAAAATCAGGCATTTTATTTTATATATCAAAACCTCAAATCTATCAAAACCCTAATCTATCTCAACTCTCTCTCTCTCTCTCCCCCCCCACCATTTCTCTTCCCCTCTCCCCCGTCCGCCGCGCCTCCACCTCCCTTCTCCCTTCGCCCTCCCTCCTCCCCCTTCCCCTCCCCTTCCCTAGCAGCGTAACGCTGCTGCTGACTGCTGTGAATCGCAGCAGCACCGCTGTGAATCGCAGCAGCGCTACGAGGTGCTGCTGCTGGGAATCGCAGCAGCGATTCGCATATTGCTGCTGTGATTCTCGGCAGCAAGCGCTGCTGCTGCGACCAAGGCCTTAGGCGGTGCGGCTGTGGTGTGTGGCTGTGGTGTGGTGTGGTGTGTTGTGTTGTGTTAGTCGGCTGTGGTGTGGTGTGGTGTGTTGGTCAGATGTGTGGTGTGTTGGTGGTTGTGGTGTGTTGGTGGATCTGGTGTTGGTTGGTGGATGGTCTGTGAGTGTTGGGTACTTTTTTCAGAGCAATGCCATGGTGAGTGTGCGGACTGTGGGGTGTAGTGGTGGTGGCACTGTCGGTGTGCGGTGGTATTTACTTGATGTGGTGTGTGGTGGGTTGACAATGGTGGTGGTAGTCGACGGTGGTGCATGTGGAGGATATGGTGATTTGGTTTTCTGTGACTAAAAATATAATATGTGACCTTTAAATTCTATAATATGTGACCAATCATTTTGTTATCTGTGACCTAAAAATTATATAATATGTGATCGTAAAAAAATCTGTGACCTATTAATTTGGAAATCTGTGACTTGTGACCTATAAATTTTGATATGTGACCAACTAATTTTGAAATATTTGACATGTGACCAATAAATTTTGATATGTGATCAACTAATTTTGAAATATGTGACATGTGACCAATAAATTTTTTGAAATGTGATTGCCGGGATAATTCGGAATCGGAGCAGTCGCCGGAACGATCGTCGGAGAAGAGTGGTGGTCGGAACGGTGGTCGGAATAGTCCCCGGAACGGTAGGGGGTGGTGGAGGTGGGGAGAGTTAATTATATTATTTAATAATTAATTAATAAAAATATTTTTAATTAATAAATAAATACCTAAATTTTACATTTTGAAATTTGACACCTGAAAAATGAATTGTGTCAAAGTTAACACCTGATTTTTGAATTCTTCCCATTAATATTAGTTTTCAACATTTATCCTTTAACTTTATCTAGGTAAAATAAATTTGTCACGTTTCATAAAATGTGGATTTTTTGGGGTTCGATATCTAAATGGAATGCGTCAAAACTGGGACTTGAGAATTATACGTTAGGCTCATGGGCGGAGCCAGCCTATCGAAGTACGGGGGTCCCAGAGTTGAAGAGGTGGGGGCCACAACGGTTCGGGGGCGAAAATCATTTTTTAAAAACATTATCTGTTAAAATGAATGAAGTTGGTTTTGTGATGGAAAAAGAAAACAAAGGAACATAAATTATCGGTCGCCGTAGCCTGCAGGAAAAAAAAGGAAGAGACGACCCGCAGCCCAGGTTCTAAAGAGTGAAGACGGAGGAGGACTAGAGAAGAATTGAGAAATTTTAAGAATTTAGGAGAATTGAAAAGTGAAGACAGTAGGGTCTAGGAATTTTACTCAAAGTCAGGACAAAATAGTAAATACAAAAAAGAAATAAAAAAAAAAATTTGTCAAAAAATTTTGGTACCCGCCCCCCCTCTGCCCCTGGTTAGGCTTGTCTGTGTGGTTATGTATTACAAGTTGTTGGGCCAAAATTTTACAAGTAAACAGTAATAAAGTGAATACGATATTACGAAAACTAAGTATTTAATTTAAGTCAAAATCAATAATTAATTTTAACCACATAATTTATGGGATCTACAACTTTTCAACCACAAATTTTATCAATATTATCAAAATTCTCTAAAAATGTGATTTCAATCCCCAGCAACCTAATAGCAAAATTAGTTGAGATTGATTGATACTCCCTATATCACATAAAGATAGAGTATTTGGTTCCATCGTCACACATATTAAGAAAAAAAATATAATTAATATAGTTGAAAATATAATTTTTCATACATTTTTCCAAATATACCTTACATTAAATAATAAATTAAATAAAATAGTTCATATTTATTGATAATAAGACACATTAAATAGGAGTATAGTACATTAGAAATTAAAGAATCATCTATATACTCAACAAAGAAAGTGATCTATAATTTGAGACATGCGAAAAAAGAAAGAAAATATATTTTTATGCAATGAAGGAAGTATTTACTAATTAAACTTATCACTAATCTAATTTATGGGGGAAGTGTTAATGAATTCTCAAGTAATGATAAACACAAGGACCTCAAATCTCCCAATATTCTTTCATCTTAATATTAATTCAATTAATTTGACAACACTTATTTGGACATGAAGATCAAAAGTCCTAATTTATTTAGCAATCTCTTTCGAATGGGCATAAACGTATACTTGCATATGATCATCCTATATCTTTATGAAAGATCCGGACATGCAATTATGATTAAATCATAATAACATTCAAAATGATCATTATCACATATTAGACTTTATAATGATTGTTACTATGTGCTATAATTCATATTCATTCCTTTGAATATTAATAAAAATCACAAAACAATTCAATCAATGTTTCAAGTAATTGAAAATGTATTAAACTCTCATCAATCATTCAAAACCAAACAAATATTTAGAGTCAAAATATGTAATTCAATACGAAAACTTGGTTCAATTAATCTATAAAATTAGTCACAAAAACATAATTTGAAGTTTGAAAAGAGGCTGAAAAGTGATCTTGAATTGTGAATCTCTTCAATGGTTCCTTGATCATTTTTATTGATTATTCTTCTTCGATCCAAGCAATTGTTGTATGCATATGTTTTGTATAAAAAACTTCAATAAGGTTTGTAAACAACGTATTTGTTGGCCAAAATGTTCTCATTAGGCTTTTTCTTTACATTTTAACTACACATTCTCCAAAAAATCACTATTACAAACTCAATTAAAAAAAAAAAATAAAAAAAAATGGCTCAAACAAATCCTAAATTAGGTAGATATCCGCTCAATTAGCAACAAATAATCAAAGTTTATAAGTCCGATTTATCACAAGTTCCCAAATATTCAACATTGAGATAGAACTATATATATAGAGTGAAGATGTTTGTTCATGCATTGAAACACTGGCTACGGAAGAATAAATTTAAATCGAACAACAGAGAGAGGCACAACAAGATGCAAAAAGATATATTTGTCACTTGGCCAACAAATTAATTTCTAGCCTATTAATTGGCAAGAAAGGTAGAAAAAAAAAAGAAAAAACATCAAGTCATTATGCTTTATTAATACAATGTATCGGCTATGCCATGACTTCCACACCTTATGCATTATTCGGTATGGAACACATGATGTGAGGAAAAAAAAATACGAGTCTTGATAATTTAACAATAACCGAACAAGTGAGAAAAAAGGGTTAATTAATTAGAAGGACTTCTGCCATAGAATAGAACCATGATGTGATCCGTAGCTGAGGAGGTACGAGGAAGCAAAGTCACAAAATCTCTTTGACTCCATATGTTATCTCTGACATGCTGCAACGTCAAGAAAGGTAGAAGCTCTTGCCCTTTACAAGTTATTTCTATCTGAAGAATAAGATACATAACATTTCCGTCAGTTATTTATTACCATTTTGAGTAAGATCAATAAGATAAGTATAGTACGTAACGATTTCAAGCATCACATATATATGACACAAACGAATGATAATCTGAGTAGTGACGTCTCTCGTAAGTTATGCTTAATAGGAGAAGTGAAATCAAACTCTTTATCACCTGCGATAAAGTCTGAGAATCCAGCATGTCCACTATTTGTTTAGACCTCACTTCGAGAATCTCTTACAAGATAGGTCAAACTTATAATTCTCTCAAGAGCTATGAATAGTATGAAAAAAAGCAATCAGGCCTTTTATACTACACCCACAAATCCATTCAAATTACTATTCATTTGTGCCTAATTTCTTTGGATTAGGCATAGAACTTTTAAAATAAATGCTTTACATATATTTATGTACAAAAGTATTTGGCAACATCAACTAGTGATTTGAAACAGACCTATAGAAGACGTCCGCCCCACGTATGTA
The DNA here is from genome assembly GCA_019097785.1 of Fraxinus excelsior. Classification (NCBI taxonomy): domain Eukaryota; kingdom Viridiplantae; phylum Streptophyta; class Magnoliopsida; order Lamiales; family Oleaceae; genus Fraxinus; species Fraxinus excelsior. The sequence continues at coordinate 24,164,677 of CM032625.1, read as the reverse complement.
TGTAAACAGCTATCGACTTTAATTATATTAAAGGGACCCATTAGACTTTGTCCCAAAGCCAACATCATTATACCTTAGACTTAATGTTCCAATACTGTATATTTTGTACATACAACATATGATTGAATACAAAATATGTTATTTATAATTTTTTACCTAACTTTTGTTCAGTACCGTCACACTAACATATTTCATGCACATTGCTTTCTATCCTTAATTAACAAACCCTAATTTGAAATTTAATGTAATATATATTGATCCTAACTATTAAGGTTTATTATTATCTTAAACTGCAACATTAAAGTAGTAATTAACATGTTAATTATCTAATGTAATGTAATGATTACATATATTATTTATTTTTATTTGATAGTGATTGTATTATTGTTCAATTATTTCTTTCACGATAATCGAAAAATCTATTCTTAATTTCTTGTAATTATTATTACTCAAAAAAATTATCCCAACTCAATATTTGAGTATGTATATATCAAGTGCACCACTTACGTTTTGATGGACCCATTAATGTTTAAAAATAATCTGTAGTGGGAAAAGACAATAAAGGGCCTACATAAGCTGCTAAAGGGCTGAGTTAAAGCAAACGAAAGCATGACGAAATCATTTTGCATGTCTACCCACAACACGAATGACTTATATATTTTATCTCAAGATAATTAATTAATTACTGGACGAAATAACCTTTTTACTCCTTAAAGTCAATGTTGTACTTACTTATATTACTATTAATTAGAAAGAGAAATGCACCTACTTACCTACCCTTTTTGCTTTTATTATTGATCAGAGAATAACAATTATTAACAGATATAACATTAATTAGCTGAAAAAAAAAAGATAATTATTCCTAAACTTGATTTGATTTAAATTGTGTTCGTATTTTGAAGTTTGATCATGCATTTCGAGACGACTTTAACAAATGAATAGAAAAAGGTTGACTCGAAGGAATTAAAATTAATCAAGAATTAATGTTGAGTGTCATACATTCTAATCGAATAATTTATAATGTTGAGTGCCGATCACATATAGATATATAATTTGGTATTGTTGAATAAGTTATATATAGATTCTAAGTTAATGGTATGAAGTATGATTGGAATTCAAATCACTGAATTAGAAGAGTTGACCTTAATACTAAAATATATGAGCAAGATTAACATGCATGAAAACAATAATAATTAAAACAAAAAAGTCACACTTTCCTAGTCATAAATTCTCTCAAATAGAACCTTAATCTAGTCATAATAAGAAGGAAAGGAAAAAAAAAATACTCGAACACGCACCCGCACGAACCCGTGTCATTATATCTCCCGTAAAAAGGTTTTAAATAGAATATTTCTTGACTATTATAACACTCGACAATGGGGAGTTGATCTAATGTATAATGATACTTGCATACACAGTTCTTTATCCATCATAGTGTGATTGCTTTAACCCTCGTTTAGGAGACTCATACTCAGACTCACAACCATCAACGGCCATAATATATAACCAAAACCTAAACTTAATACACACTAGGATTGACATCTATATATTTTATGTAACTAAGATATGCTTCCCAAGATGTATATTAAGTTTTCAATGTTCTTTTGACTTGTTTTCGTCCGAAGTTGTACTTTAGTCTCTTTTTGGGAAGAATTTATATATTGTTTAGTTGAGTGGTCGATAAGTGTATAGTACTTGCGAATTCAATTAAATGTAAATCAATTATAAATGATTTATAAATTTTTGCCAAACAGAAGCTTATAATTTGAGTATTAATAGAACTCTATCGTAGTGGTGGTTTGACTAAGAGAAACAAATATGTTAGCCAAAATTCATGGATTCCAGTTTTAACTATAAAAAGAAAGGTTTATAAATTTAGAAAAGGAAGATCATTATATCAGACTAAGAAAGTATTGGACATATGTTGAACTTCCTAAGGTTTATTTTATGTTCAAACTTCTGCACAAAATAAATATCTTACTCTTCATACTTCAGTTCATTAAGATGAAGAAAATAATATAAATTTCCAATCCTTAGTTCAAAATATATGTGAAGAAAATAAATAAATTATCAATTTTTCCAAGATAATAAGTTCTGCTAGAATTAAAATAAGGGAAGATTGGATTGCTGGGTATGCATGACACTTAGATTCCACACAAAACAACCAGACTATAGCTAATTCTATACTCTAAAGCACAAAGCAAGCCTAGTCATTTTTTTGCACAAAATGAACAATATATCTAATTAGTTGAAATATGCACACATTCAACCCCCATTTTGAAAAGAAAATAGTACATTCCATAATCCAAAGTTGATTTTTGTATTTATTTTATAGTGATAGATAATGAAAATAGTAAACACATGTAAAAAAGTGTCTTTTTAAATTAATAAAATATGGCTAGGACTATAGCAAATGTTTAGTTTCAAAAAAACTAAAAAATATGTCTTGCTGGTATTTGTAGTTGAAATAAAATAGATGCATTTCTATATATCTCAACAATTACTTGATGCTACAAAAACTGCCTAATCGAGAGAGAGAGAGAGGGAGGGGGGGAGTACAGAAAGAAGTTGTTCGAATTAATTATAAACAGCCCTTCTATGCAAATTTCTTTGTAACCTAGAACCAATTCATGCTGGATAATATTTGCTCAAGGCAATGAAATATTGAAGAATACAATCTGACTTCTTCTTCCCCAGAAATTCTACTATCATCTGAGTTTCTCATTAAATAGAAGAAATTCTTGCCACTGTATGGTTTTGAGATACAAAAATTTTATTCTCATCTTTAGTAAGCACTAACGAATTCGAATTGCTTTTTCAATAGAAAAGTTACTGATCTTTTACTTGATTACAAGAAAAAGAAAAAGATTTTTTTATCTTTTGCTTGTACTTCTAGTTAGCAACTATAAACTGATTAATTCATGCAACTTGAGATTCCTATGGAACCATCACTTTCTCAAAAAGAAATGAAAATGAGTAAACAGTGATAGCCATTTACTGGTTTATCATCAGTCCAGCCCTAAAATGATATTCACAATAATATAATTAATAAAGCATATCCCAAAATTTGGAAGACCTTGTTTCTTCTAAAATACAGCAACAACTTAAGCTATAACGATACAAAAAGAAAAGGGCTACCTATAAATATACATCGTACCAACCATGATGTTATCTAAGCTGTATTAAAATATCAGTAATGGAAGCATTAATTTATAGTTCTGCTGTTTCTATCATATGTTTCTTAAACCAATTCATGTCTTGGAGAATGTTATTTACCAAGTCTATAAGGTCATATTACCAAATAATAAAAGAAGTACAGCTAACAACATATATATTCATAAACAATTTCTGAGATAAAATTCACTGTCTGTACTCTGTAATAAGAAGAAAAAGAAAAGATGGAATGTGAAGCGTACCTCTGATTCGTTTTCCAGCCTAAGCTTATTAACCAGATATTTTTTGACCAATCGAATTGTCATCCTTCCATCTCTAAAGAGTATCGAAGATTTTTAGGCTGAGCGACAAAAAACATGAAAATAGAAAGGAACCGAAGAAAGTAAATTACTTGATTCTCAAGTAGCTCTTGGGTATCTGGGGCAAAAACGGTTCTTTTGCTCTGCAATGCAAAATAAAGGTTCATTAATTATGATGATGTCGTAAGAAAAAAAAGCTTCTAGGTAGGGACACAAAAACACAGAAAGGAATTAAAAGTAGTTCTACTGCAAAGCAAACGTTGATGATTAATTTGATTTCCGGCCTAGTTTATGCACTTACTGATTTTGTGATGCTTGTAGTAAAAACCATATGCCGGAATGTGGTCTTCGAGGTGGCTGAATGACTCTGAAATCTAGACTTGGCCCGGGCATATCTATTCCGGGATGGACTTGAAATGGGCGGGGAAAATAGGAACCTGCAGGCGCCATTAAAGAAGTTGAAGAAGTAGAAGGAGGTGTTATGTTAATTGGGATGGGTCTATATGCCCAGTTAATCTCTTGATGATAAGGGAAAGTTGAACGAGTTCCCGGTTGTTGCAAGAAAAATAAGGTTCCATGATCAGTGGACGTTGAGAAATTCATAACAGGCCGAGGAGTTTCAAATTCTGATACATTAAGTATACGGGCAGCTGATGGCCTGATTTGTAAAGCACTACCACTACTACTTGGAAGAAGCCCGAGCTCGACTGGGCGAGGGACGCCTATTAGAGAGCTTTGATCTACTTGATCTTTCTTGTTTTGACGACCTGTGTTACAACCAATACTCAATTGAAGCCACCCTTCATCTTTATCTTGTTGAACATCTTTTGAACTTGATCCAGCTTCATTAATACTCCCAGTTCTAGATTGCTCTTCTGCCATTAAAGGACCAACTAATTGATTAGATCCTAAACGAGCTTCACTATAAGAATCATAACCTTGTACTTGACTACTCATAACACCAAAACCCTCCGAATAGTCACCGCAAAACTGGTGTTTGTATATATTTTCTGCAAAAAACATGGTCATATCGAAAACCCCAAAAATCCAAACCGCCAGTTCCACTGAGTTTTAATCCTTTTAAACTGATCTTGGATCTCAAGGCAAGCCATGAATTGGAAATTCTTGAATTTTCAAATCATTAGAAAGATCTGTTGAGGCCATGAACATGTTTGAGATTCAATTAGGACATAGATTCCCATTGGACAGATAAGTATTAGAAATAAACAAGAGAATGAAACTTGCAAATCTCACTTTGTATAAATTCTCTTGGTTTGGCAGTTTGTGAGGGGATGGAATAGCAGCAAGGGGGTAGATAGATGGTGGTGAGTCAGTTATATAAAAAAATATTTATTTATTTATTTTTACAATTACTAAGGTCCCAGTAATAGGTCGTTTTCTCTCTCATATTGACTTTATTAATAAGATAAGAGTACAAGTCCTACTTGTTTTCTAATGGAGGTTTTTCCAGCTAACAACTTTTGGGCATTCTTTCAAGAAACTATATTACAATGCAAGTGACACTCTTTTTCTGATATCACAAAAAGGTCCTTTTTAGCTTTCTATAAGAGCATTTTATACTAGTAGGGTTTGGGTTATTTCTTTTCTTAATTTTACATATTTTGGGTTTTTGTATGCTGTCCACATTTAAAACTAATTAAAATACTTGAGACATGATTGCGCGTCAAAGGAAAAACACAATAAAATTCGATGGTCCTCATATCCGACATCAATTTGACTATTATTTTTCAAGCATATCATTCTCATGGCAAAGCAATTTTCTCTCGAATCGACACCCCATCATCATCCAACAAGTCGTCTCCATGATGCATAACCAAGTGCTAAACATTGAAACTATTCGTCTCATCTCCTTCATAATTATCTAAAACTTATTTAATCATACGATTTGTGCAATAGAGTTAAATCCATCAAAAATACATAATCAAACTCTCAGACAAACTAGTTGACCTTTATCGGTATTGTTCCTTTCCCAAACAATATGGTGCTTTCTCTTCAATTTATTTTACCTTCCAAGTTCCTATTCTTTTTCATTTCAAGCACTAACAAATTGGATTAGGAAAATTAATTGAAAGACACATTTCATTAGTTTAACATATCAAGAGGTTTGACCCACAAACATATTTGTAAACAAATTTCCCAAATTTGTTTGATTTATTTAGTATCTTCCTATGAATACTTCCTCAATCATCGTAATTGATTTTTCTAAATATATAACCAATAATTACACAACACAATACCACAAAAGACGTACGAAAAGAGAGAGAGATACAGCCCAAATTAATGAATGCCATGGTGTAACTGGGCATAAATAATTGCAAAAATACCTATGTGTATGGCACTATAGAATATTATTTAATTAAGTTAAAAAATAACACATAGATCAATTAATGATAAATAAATAAACGGCATTGGCATGCATGATTGTGTTTCCCAAAAACCCAAGAAACAGGAGAGATGAATAAGACATGGTCTCTTGTTAAAACATTCCGTTGAACAGAACAGCCATGTGCCCCCATCCACTCTGCACTACTCTGTCAACTGTCAAATATTCCCTATTCATTCAAAATATTCTTAATCGGGTTCAACACTCATAATATTTTCTAATTTTTTAGTTAATTTTGAGATTAATAATTTGTCAAGAAATAGACATTTTTTATATAGGAACTGGGGAGGCTGGCCATGTCTTTGCTGCCTCTCCTCCTGAAAAGCTGATTATTGAACCTTTTTCCAGCTACCCATTCAACATGCTCTCCCTTCCTTCCCCTTCCTCCCTCTTTTGTGTTTGTGTGTGTGTGTGTGTGAGAGAGAGAGAGAGAGAGAGAGAGAGAGAGAGAGAGAGAGAGAGAGAGAGACTTCAACTAGGTACTTTCCTAATCAACAAAGTCTGTGAGTTTTTTTGTGGTTTGCTTGACATATAGTTAAAAGATTTGACTCATCTCAACTGTCAGAACCAATTGACGTGATCAATCGAGTTCTTCGATATAAAAGTTGTATTTACTTTGAGCTTATGGCTTTTATTCGCTTGAATTCAAAGTGAATGTCATATTTGTGTTTGCAAGATTAGAGTTCTTTGCGATTAGATATAGCAATATGGACATAAAAATATAAATGCGAACCAACCATCATAGAGAGTTTGGTTAGGCTAAAGCATAATCTATTTTTCCTTATTTACAACGTATCTCCTTATTTGAAGGAATTTTCCTTATATTTTCTCATTATCTTATATTGACGAATCCTATAATGTTATTTTTGGTGTAACCTTTTGCACTACTATATCCTTATGTACTTAATCAAATCAACCTCGTGAAACATCCAATTAAAGATATATGTTAAAAATATATATCAATCCACCACTAACAAGAGGATCGACATGAACCACAACCAGCCAAAGCAACATGGATTATGATTGCCCTTACATAAAGGAGCAAGCAAAGTTGAAGAATTGAAACCACGTAATCATAATGCATGGGATGCTTTTGAAATGATAAGATAGTTCATCATCAATTTTCATGCATCCCAGCTGACTTCCGATTTTCAGTTCCACTCATTTAATTGATTAAACATGTTATAAATTTATTGTTAAGTTGTAGAACCTAATTATTGTTGAGACCTTATTGTCAACTCGCGTAGTTGGTCAGGGGTTGGAAGGGGGATAGGTGGGCCCCTCCCAGGGGTTAGGGGGACGGAGCCCCCAGATGAAAATTTTAATTAAGGACTGCTTAAGAATTTGTATTATTATAAAATTCTATGAAGGAATAAGAATTCTTGTAAAATTCGATTTTGTCATAATTTATCTTATAAATAGGGAATGGTCCTTAGATTTCTCTTGTAATTTTTTTAATCCTAGTGAATTACTGTATCGACGGGAGATGACGTAGTCTCACATTGAAGCGAACGTCTATTAATCTTGCGTGTTCTTGATTGTTTATTTATTTATTTAAAATGATTACTTTTAATATGATAGATTTAGGGTTTATAATTCTCGACATTTACAAATGTGAACAGTGCACGGAAAAGTGGTTCAACTCTAAATGTATATGTATAGAGTTGAGCGCAAGTGAAAGATTAAAGTGATGCTGCTTTAGTGTATCGTCATGATGACATCATGAGTACTCCCAATCATAACTTCTCCACTTTTTTACATCAAGGAAAATAAAAGTGACATCCCAACAATTCTCTTTCTATGCATGTATTCATAATTTTCTTCGTTCTTTTTATTTTCTTTTCTTGAGCAATTGTTTTCCTGATATATGGAAGTGATGATAAGACAACTTTGGATTGAATGCCAAGTCTTTTATGCCCCATGCACCACCCTTTGTTTCACTTTTTTGTAGGCCATTTAATTAATTACCCTCACATCCACGTATATCTGTTTTGGATTTGACATTATATTTCCCTAATTATGTCTTGTTCAATTATAATAATTAAAGAGACGAAATTACGTGATTGTGGGCTGTGATGCCATTTAAAATGGTCCAGCCCATTAGACAATGATGAAAATGGGCTTGACCCATTGCCCAATAACCCAAAAATGAAAAGGCTTGGCTGTGCCCAATAGAAGATAACACATGGGCTGCTAGACCATTTGAAATCCAAGGTGATGAGAAGTTGTATTTAAGGCGTTTGAGTAGTTGTCCTAATTGATTTTTTTGATCTAGCTTTCGTGAAAGGCTTCTGGGATCTTTCTCTCTGAGTCTCTTCTCATTCATTTTTGTCTACTTTGTGTAATTTCTTTAACTCTATGGTTTTGGGGTAATACTTGGTGTATATTGAGCTATGATTCTTCGGTTAGGGGTTTAGAGTGAAGATCAGTGTGTTTGGTCTAGGTACATTGAAATAGCAATGTTGTATATTTATTAGGTTAGGGTTCTGTGGGGTTTTTTTCTTTTGTACAGACAGGTACAATGTTGTTCTGAGCCCAAAGAACGATCGATCATTTGTAATTCTTTAGACTCCTTCCCTAGAGAACAAAGGAAGTGTACCTTCTTTTAGTCTCGTAGTAGAACGAATAAGTAGTTGTTCCTTTCAAGGACACTACTTTGGAGTAAACGTGTCCTCTTAGCTCACATCTCCGTCAAGTAATTGTGATGTTTATTGGTCTTTAATGAGTGAGTCCGAGCCTGGGATATGGTAGACATTGTGTTGCTTCACATATATTTTAGTTCATCCTCATAGCTATAAAGTTAGGGTTCGGGTCTTATAGACTCTGTCACACTTAGGGGTGGGCAAAACCCAAACCAACCCGAGTAAATCGACCTACCCAACCCAAACCGATTGGATTGGGTCGGTTTTTTCTGATTTTTGGGCGGGTTTCGAGTTGGCTAATCGGGTCGGGTCATGGGTTAACAACCCAAACTCGATCCAAACTGGCCCGACCCAACCTAACCCAATAAAAAAAACGACTTTAAAAACAAAACCCTATTATTTTCTCTGTTTAAGTTCCAGCCACTTCTTCCTCTTGTGTCTCCCGTCACCTGATTTCTCCTCCTCTTCACCTTTCTCTAATCTATCTCTCCGTTTCTGACTATTTCAAGTCCAAATCCTCTGGTATGACAACGTTCGAAGACAAACTCATGATTTGTGAAATGTCGCTTGTAGTTTTCTTTGTTGCACTTGATTCAAATTGGATGAATTAATGGAGAAAATGATGTGTAGGAATGGAAGTGGATGGGTTAAGAGTGGAGGAAGCATACTTCAGATGAAAGAAATTACATGGCACAACTCTTCCCCTTCCAGACGGCTATTCTGGTAATTCTCTTATCTTATTTTATCTATCTTTACATTTTATTTTTGTGTATTTTATTAGAAAACCCTTCCAGGTTCAATATTGATACAGTTGTTACTTCTAGAATTACATTTCTCTTTCTTTTTTATTTTTCTGAATGTGTATGTTTTGTATTTATGGTGTCTACGAAGTACAAACCAAAACAATTGGCTTATTTAACCTTTTTTCGACAGTACGAAAGGCTGCACGACTGAAAAAAGACATTTTCCCTCATTTTTTGCCTTTAAAGCAACGCCAAACATGCACCAATTTATCTACATTAAATTTTATCTACCTTCCTCGCTGTATTTTGCCATCTATAGAATGTAAAAAGCTAATTTTGAACCAGGATATTATCAAATGAAATGGCGTAAAAAAAAAAAAAAAAAAAAAACTTGACTAAACAGAGAAAGTAAAAGACAATATGGTAAATAATGCAAAAGGAAGAGAAAAACTAGTTATGTGCTTACTTATTTGCTATATGGGCAGTCCTTGGCAAATTTTAGTTATCTAAATTGATATTATTTATCTGCACATGAAATCCTTGAAGAAAATAATGTTGAAAAACAAGTTGCTGGGATTATTCATTTCTCTCGTTTTGGGATTAATGTTATTTTACATCAAAAAATTGGATTTACATAAAAAATTGGATGATTTTAATTTTTATACAATAAATTTATCTCAAATCGACCAACCCAACCCGACCGACACATAATTGGGTTGGATTGGGTTGAGTTTCAACATTTACATGGGTTGGGTTGGGTTTTGAACAAACCGACAATATTGGGTTGGGGCAAAAACCGACCCAACCCAACCACGCCCACCCCTACAACGTGAAATTAGAGTGACACGGGCAATGCCTTGTTCCATGTCATTGCCATGGCCGAATGTGTGAGAGATGTGCATTCGGCAAGAACGGAAGCAGTACAGCATGTTGGGAATGAACGAAAGAGCTTGTGGTGTATATTTTCAGTTGGTAATGCATTTCTTATTTAGTTGATGGCAGCATAGCGTTGCATAGGCGAAATTACCTCAATGTTGGTGGATGAAAGGCTGCAAAAAGGCGCAATCAGAAGTTGGCCAAAGTTAGCATGCATGAACTAAGACAGTGAGTTGGTTTCTAGCATGTTGATTGCGCATTGGGAAATAATTGTCGTGCGGTCATTTGCAAGCTCCTCTAGTGGTTGAAAATGTAAGCTTTGGTGGTTGGTTTTTTGACTGGTTAGTGTTAGACTGTTAGTTGATTGGTGTTCACTGCCTTATTTCTTTGTGTGAATTGTAGTGTTATGACAACTTTTAGAGTGTATTGACTATTCACCTTTTGTACTCGAATTTCTTTGGTACAGAGTAATGAAGTTGGAAAGTGTTACCATAAATATTGACCTTTGACCTACTCTTTCCACAGTTTTGCATACTCAGTCAAAATAAGACCTTACAATACTTGTGCTAAAGTCATATTCCTTCTCACGAATGTCAATAGAAATCATAAATTTAATCAATCAATAGCCAATTAATTGAAAAGTATTAAACTCCAAACAACAATTCAAACTAAACAAATATTTAAGTGTCTAAATCACAGAAATTAATATCAAAACATCATGATAGTGGGTTCAAGATTATCTAAGCATCATAATAATACAAAATCACAATTTGAATCGATATAATATCACTTGGGAAGAAAAATGGAAAAAACTCTTGAATCTTGAACTGATTCAATGGTTCTTAAATTATCTCCTTGCTATCTTCTTCGAATTAGACTTGGTGTTTTGCATGTTGATCTCGTAGTGATCTTCTCATTGTAAAGAATAATGTATATTGTATCCAAGAGTCTCCTAAGCTTTTTCCATTGAATTGTAGATGAAATTATATATTTATAATTCAAGAATTACATCTAAATTCGTACCCCAATTGCTTTACATGCAAGAAGAGATTAAAATATTCAGACAAAAATACACCCATTTGATTGCACCATGTATATGGCTATGATCGGACAGGCCATGAATATAAATTGCACGTATTGATCTTGCTATCCTTGTATTGCAATCTCAAGGTGATCCTCTTTTATCCTCTCCGCTTTGGTCCCTAAATTGTTTCTTCTCTTCTATTTGAGTCATTTTTTTATTTTTACCTTTAGTCCTTCATCTTTAAATCTTCATAATTTAATCCTTATCATTCATCAATCATTTGTAATTGATCATATATATGTTTTGAAAACCTTCCTAATGTTGGATTTATCTCCCAATACTTATGAATCTTTTTATTGATCAAATCCGTTTGATCATTAATTGCTCTGAATCAATCAAATTAATTTCCAACACGCCAATTACATTTTATATGCAATTAATATATCTATACAAAATTTATAAGTGTATATAATTACATAATAACGATAAATTTATAATTTTAACAATGGAGTTTTTCGTAATTGATAATTTAGAAAAAAAAATATCTTAGTAAATTTAATTTACCTATAGAATTTTAGTAGTTAACTGAAGTAATAAGAATAAAGAATTGAATATGACTTCTTGACCTCCGAAATTGGAGGGACCCATATATCAACAGAGCTCATCTCATCTTGTCCTCTTGTTCGTTACATGCACACATAAACAACCATGTTAGAAGGCACAACCATTGCTCTGGATGGGTATGAAATCAATGTATGCATTCCAACGCTAAACTCAAATAACATACTATTTGAATGAGGTTAAAACACGAAGAACGAGAATACAAGAGCCGATTTTAAATGATGCAATACTTTTCAAATGGCAAATAGGGCAAGGTATTTATTGACCAATAGATTGTGATGGAGGTAGGACTGTAATGGATTGGATGCGGATCAGATCTGCCTATATTTGATCCGATCTGATCCGATAAGAAAATTATCCGATCCAATAATCCAACGAATATTTGATTGTTAAATTCATATCCGATTTCTTATGTTATCGGATATCTGATCCGAAATTAATAAAAATTAGGAAAAAATTGAATTTATGTTCTATAAAAAATTTGAATTAACTTGAGGCTCACCCGTTTTTACTAGCAAGCCCAATAGCAACTTCTACCACTATAATGTTCCCTTTTAAAGGAGAGATCCAATTCTAATTTTCTATTGACATTCAATATGAGATAAGGTAAAATTGAATTTCAATTCTAAATATAAACATTTTATTTCATTATTTCCATTAACAAATCAAATTATTTGTTACATATTAATTATTAGTTTTTGAAGTTGTAAAATAAATTACAATAATAAATTTAATTAAGAAAAATATAGATATTTATTTACTTTAAATTAGTAAACTAAAATTAAAAAATTATATTCTTTTATAATATTTTACATTTTTGTGTATAGTTATTTATTCAATTTGACAATCGGTTTGATATTGATTCGATCCCGGGTCGATTTTTAAAACATTGGTTGAAATTAACTTTTTTTTTTTTTTTTCAAATTTTCCAATTCTTAAACACGTTTAATAATTATAAATTTTTCAATTTTTATGTTTTGAATTTGATTAATTTTTTATTCTAAATTTGTTTATTTTAGTGACAAATAATATGCCATAAAAATATATTACCAGCTCAATTATTTATAAGAAATTGAATCGGATTGTCATCGGATCGGATTGACCTATATCCATATTTGATCTATTTACTTAACGGATTATCGGATTCGGATCTTGATTGAGTTATCGGACTGAGACCCTAAATCCATCTCCCATTAATTTCGTTGGATTCGGATCAAAATCCAATCTATTGACAACCCTAGATGGAGTCCCCTTGAATGTTTGACACATGACCTAATCCTAATAGTTCACATGTCAAACTCAATGATATTACATAATGGCTGTTGACCCTAAAAAATGAACCCAACAGATGTCAGGTCCACTCTTACCACGTCAAGTACGGATCCTACGCGTTTCTAGCGGAGCAAAGATAGTAGCCAAATTAGAAAGGACGGGGGAGGCAATTTTCGGCAAGAGACGGTGATGTTCGGACTCCTGTTTTGTTTCGATGACAATCGCAATATCAACGACTGTTGGACATCTTTTTTTTTTTTATGGAATATGTGGAAGGATAGATATAGAAATATGGTTGTGTTGTTGAAATCTTAGCATATTGGCTACTCGTGTATACAAAATGGTTTTAGAATAGAACATATGATTCTTCTATTATTTGCTTCCTTCATGAGAATGAAGATACCGTCAAAATTTGGTTCCAAGATTACACAGATGCCAACCTCTTTTTCATACAAATTATGGCTATTTATACTATTCTAACCGACGTGGTGGCCGTAGGATCAAAACCACGTGGCAACATCTCATATACCGCAGCTTCACATTACTATCTCCTCCGTGCAATTAATGTTTGATAAAAGATCTGCCGTTCTATTTATAGGCTGACACTCTGACACTGACACACTTTATTACAAGCATCACATCAATCACTTCTGAAATATCTTCAAATTCGTTACATGAGACAGCGTCGACTTCATAACATCGGATGGTTTAGAGTTTTAGAGAACTCCATAAAGCCTCAGACAAGGTGGTTCTAGGAGAGAGCTTCAGCTCCTTTCTTTGTTTTTTCAAGCAGCAGTTCAGCCAATCTTAAGACCTCGTCCTTGAGGCAGAGGCTTTGGTTTCGCAATACAAGGACCTTGGAGTGTCTAACTTCTTCATATTTTGACCTCTTAGGTCTTTGTTTGACTCTCTTGTTGACTTTCCAAGTGGCATGTGATCCACCACGTGGCATCTTTTCCTTGGGCCTCGAAAACGCAGCATAACAATAGTCCATCCAAGTCTATGCATGATTATTTATGTAGTGCATAGACTTCAAGTATTGCATCATTCTTCTTAAGAAAAGGACGTTCTGACCTTCCCAGGGCCTTCCGTCGAGTTGTCCGAAGTGGTTTACTTGGTAGAGGATATGGTGTTTTCTGACGTTCATTGACAATGGTCGCATTTGTAGAGGTTCTGCTATATGTGTTCGAGGTACCTTCACCGATCCGAAGTGTCTTTACAGATCTGAAGTGACTTCACTAGTTTCAAAGGCTGATAGGTTCTATCGCTGAATGGTAGCCTCGGATTGATAATTACGAGGGGTTTACCACTTTTCCAATGATTTGATATTGCCTCCAATTTCCAAAAAAGGGCAATTATTCTGGTACAGCTTTCAACACACACACCGCCACCGCATTAAATGCGCAATGATGGTTGTTACACGCGTTCTTTGTCGAGTTTTAGACGCATGAGGGCACGTGCAAGCCACGTTTCAATCGAATCCTTGAAGACGAAGTGCCAAAAGTTATGGATGGCTCAGATTGAAACTTTAGAATGAACGATCGGATGTCCAGGATCGAGATCCAATGATTGGGGTTAAGCTTGTCTGCCTATAAAAGGGCTTAAACTTTATAAGGAACTTTTCTACTTTGGTAAGAATCTTTACCCCATTATTTTTTCAGAATTTCACAAGCTGTCACCCCATTTTCTTCAAAGAACTCTACAACTTCTTGTTTCAAAATTTTCCCAAGTGTTTCCTTTCCCCGTTTCTTTGTTCAACTCGTACTTTGGTTTTATTTGTGAATCAATAGCTTTTTCTGCTTCTTCTAGGGATAATGTAGACATTACTGAGTTGGCTAGTGAACTAGGAGTTCAGATAACTAGAATGGCCAACCTTGGAGTGCTGTTGAGGCTGGCCAAGGTGCCTCAGTGTCTAAGGGGGTCATTATGATGGCTTGGGTTGGGGGATAGCCAAAACCCATTCTATTGTTGATCTGATCCAGTTAGCTACCCTTAGAGAAAATATAGGATACCTTACAACATCGAACTTCTATCCTCTTCTCCTGATGAGCGAGCCTGCTTTCCTAGGCTGGGGTGCATCGCTATCAGTGAGTATCTTTTAAAGGCTGGGCTTCACGTGCCTCTTCATGCATTCTTTTGAGCTATCCTCAGGCTATATGGGCTTGCTCCCACCCAACTCACCCCTAACGGTTAGGTCTAGCTAGTGGGGTCATATTTTCTTTGGAATGAAACTTCCTTAGGCGAAGACATGCCTTTCCACGTCTTCCAAATAGTTTATCAGCCTCGGTCTTTAGGCAAAGGGGATTCCAAGGGATGGTATTCTTTGTGTCCGTGGAGAGGACATTCTCCTTTTGTACAAGGTCTCCCAACCTCCATCAAAGGGTAGAAGGAGACCTAGTTTTAGGTTCGGGAGAAGTGGCAGGAGTGTGAGTGTGACATTATCCCCCATGTTAAAGTTTCGACCTCTTACTCCAAACTTAGTGAGTTTTATTCATGTGCTTTGTTTACTCCCTTTTTCTGAACTTATTTATGATGCATGATTTCTTCTCTTGTAGGGTCGGTTGAATGCTTTGAATTTGACAGAAGTGACTAGGACACTTTGTCAGAGATATATCGCTGACCGTCATCCGAATGCGATTTCAATCGTCTAGTCGTACCCCAATGATTTTATGAGTTGATTGCTCGAAGGGTATGCCTTAGCTTGCATTTTTTTCATAATTTGTATTATTTTTGGCCAATGTCTGACCTCATGCATCTTTTTGAAAACAGACAACTTCGAAAAGATGAGGACCCCCACCCCGACATGGCCACTATTCTTGCTACCACTTCGACTGCTGGTTGAAAAGGCATGATGCTCTCATTTGCTAGAGGAAAACAGGTGAGGAACAAAATTGAGAAGGTCAGCAAGGAAGCTGCATCTCAAGATGAGAATTGACACATGTTGGCAGACATGGGGAAGAAGGCCGTTGTTGAAGAGCCTAAGAAAAAATTTTGGGTGTCCACCGTGGGGGTGGGTAGCTCATTTGACATTTCCCCACCTTACTCTGAGGTTTTGCTGGGGAGAAACTGTTGCTTCTGGGGGCAGAAGCATCCTGCTATTGTGGAGCTTCTAAGGTAGGAGCCCGCCAAGAAAAACAAGACCTCGAGTGATTCCGCCACCTCGAAGAGACCGGCTCTGGCTAAACGGTCTAAGGAACTTAAACCTTAGGCCATTGCTCTATTGCATCTAGAAATCCAAACTGCCACGATGACGTTCTATACATTTTGGACTGAAAAATGGTAGAACTTTGTTGAAACAAGGGACATTGTAGACGTCACCACTATGGTGCTCAAGCGGCGAGGTCTTATGGCATGGCTATCGAGGCTAATGCCCTTTTTAAGACACTCCAGAAGAAGAATATGGAGTTTGTGGGTAAAGCTTCCTAGGCCGAAGAGTTGGCTACTAAAGCCAAGGTAGAGGCTGTAGCCCTAAAGAAGAAGGATACCGAGGATTCTGTGAAGCTCGCTTCTACATTGGCAAAAATTGAGGCGTTGAAGAAGGAGGTCCATCTATCTAAAAGTCAGGTGGCCCCATTAACGAAGCGAGTGGAGAATTATGATGCCCATCAGAAGTTAGCTGTTGAGACCCTTGAAAGGGCCAACAAAGAAAAAGTTGACTTGCCGGAGCAGGTATGGGAACTGAACTCCTAAGTGGCCAAGTTTAAGGAGGAGGTCGAAGCTGTTCGACACGATGTTGAGCATGCCAGCAATGAGGTAGAGGATCACTTTATGGCTAACTTCAACTTGACGAAAGCGTATCAACATTTTGGCAAGTACTGGAAGAATTATGCCTATAATGAGGTCATTGAATGGATCGAAGTGCACACTCAGCATAGCATTTTTGAACTAAGGGCTAAATTTCTTGAAAAGAATGAAGATGATGAAGGAGAACCTCAGACACCTGCTGAGAGAGTCCAAGTGATCGACCTCGATGGAAAGGCTGCCAAAGGGATTGCTGAGGATGAAGTGGCCCTGATGCTATAGTTCCTTTTGAGGCTCCGCAGCCCCACCCTAATAGGCCTAAATGTTTTTCTATTCTTTTATTGCAAAGGTTAAGGCCTCGGCCTACTACTAATGTAACTCAGTTCGTACTTAATGAAGTTCAATTCTTTCTTTTGCAATTCTTTTATTTCTGCTATGTTGTTCTGACGCAATTGCTAACTTTAATATGACCCTATTATACCTTCACAACTTCAGACCTTGAATAATCTACCAACATCCGACGTACGATAACTTAAAAAAGTAAACCACGCTAACAAGCTTATTTGAGCTTTTGTAAATATTTCACAAGTATGGGTAGGTCGGATCTTAACCGTTCATAGCTTGCATGAACATCGAAAGAGCTTATCGAATTGAATCATTAGATCAAATATTAGGCCTTAACTGCCTTCGAACGAGGTCGACATAGCGATTACTTTTGAACATGCTTGTGTCATTTTAGTCAGACCCTCTCAGGTCTACTTCAAATTGTAATTCAAACATTTAGCTGATATAAAATCTTGACTAAATATCTCAAGGTCGTGGACTTTTAACTTTTATAACATAGCTGCTTACATTGATGCTTTCTTTAAAACCTTGGGCTTCTTCAGAGCTTCAAACATAATAACCCCATAGTGTAATGCTCTTTTAGATATATTGGTCTTCTTAGGACTTATTTGTTCGTTTCGAGATGTGGTTTTCTTTGCAGAAGTATGTAGGGTCGGAAGGTTTACCAATTCTGATACTGCGCTCTTTGGCTTTCAGGCTCTTAGCCTTTATGAAATAACTTTGATAACTTTGAGGCCCTTAGCCTTTGCAAAGTAATGGCAAGGCTCTTAGCCTTAGTGAAATAGTTTTTGGGCTCTTAGCCTTCATGAAATAATTTTAAGGCTATTAGCCTTCGTTAAATAATTTTAAGGCTCTTAGCCTTTGCGTGAAATAATTTTGAGGTTCTTAGCCTTCTGGGGAGAATGTTGATTCTCAACTTACAATGATAACAAAGACTGCATTTTATTAAATTCAAAGTTGTTCATACAAGATGACTTACAACATTGATAGTACTTGCGCAGATGTTCTACGTTCTAAGGATGAGGCTGTACATTCCCTTCCATATCTTTGATTCTATAGGTTCCAGGCTAAACGTCCTTATATATATGTGGTATGGACCCTCTCAATTGGGCCCAAGGGTCCCTGGCCCATGTTCTTTTGAAGGTGGGAACACCCTTCGAAGTACTAACTCATTTAGCCTGAATGACTTATTCTTCACTTTTAAGTTGTAGTACATGATCATTTTCCTTTGGTATATGGCCATGCTGACTTGAGAATCATCCATCATCTCCTTGAGGAGGTCTAATCCACACTTTATCATTTCATCATTGATTATCTCATTGAAGTGTATTCACCTAGAAGATGGAAGACCTACTTCGACAGGATTCATAGCCTCAACCCCATACGTCTGGAGTAAGGGGTCTCCCCGATTGTAGTTCGACTTGTGGTTCTGATTGTCTAAAGCACCTGAGGTAGTTCATCTATCCATGCCCCTTTTGAAACATCAAGCTTCCTTTTCATGGTGTACTTGATTATTTTGTTTATAGCCTCGACTTGACCATTAGCCTGGGAATGATGTAGGGAGGAGAAATACTTTTTGAAACCCAGCTCTTCACACATTTCCATGACCTTCTAGTTGTCAAATTGCCTTTCATTATTTATCACAATTGAATGAGGGATCCCGAATCTGCAGATGATATTATTTCAAAGGAACTTTGAAGTATTGGCTTTGGTTATTTTTTAGAGTGGTTCGGCTTCTACCCACTTCGTGAAATAATCAATCGCAACAATGGCGAAGCTGGCACTTTCTCTCCCTTTGGGAAGAGGTCCTATCAGGTCGATCTCCCATTTCATAAACGGCCATGGGCTAGAAACCACGCTCAATTCTTGTGAAGGTTGCCCTGGATAGTGGCGAAGCACTGGCATTTATCGCATTTTCTGACAAACTGTTGCGCATCCTTTTTTAAGGTGGGCCAGTAATATCCTTGTCTGAGTGCTTTTTGTGGTAGAGACCATCCTCCAACATGATTACCGCAAACTCCTTCATGGATTTCTCTAAGTACGTAGTCTACTTGTTCCCCACCGATGTATCTTAGCAGGGACAGTGAGAAACCTTGCTTATACAGTTCTCTTGAGTTTATGAGCATGTTCTTTTCCTAAGGGCAAGGTTTAATCCTTTAAGTAGGATATGATGGGCTTCGTCCAAGAAGGGGTATCTTCTATCTATATTATCGTCCCACTGGCCTCTGCGGAGGGTCTGGCGAGGTGGTCAATTGAAACTATGGTGAGTAGTTCGGAGTTTTTGCTACTCGCCAACTTTCCTAGTGCGTCAGCATGTACATTATAGGATTGTGGAATTTGCATTAGTTCGAACCTCTCAAATGATAGGATAAAGCTCATTACCATTTTTAAGTAGGCTGCCATAGATTTATCCCTAGCAGAAACGTTTCCGTGCACTTGGCTGACGACGAGCTGAGAATCGCTGCTGATTATGAGCCTCTTTACTTGCATTTCTTTTGCTAGTCATAGACCAGCTAGGAGAGCCTCATACTCTACGGCGTTATTGGTTATTTTGAAGTCGAACCTTATAGTACAAGTAAGCTTGTGTCATTCGAGACTAACCAAAATGATTTCTATTCCTAAACATGTATCCCGTGATGACCCATCGACTGAGAATCTCCAAATTTGAGATTCTGAAGGTTCCATTTCTTTTTAAATTTTGAGGATGGGGGTTAACTCAGTCACAAAATCAGCTAAGGCTTGTCCTTTAATGGTTGACTTTGGCTTGTAAGTGATATCAAATTCGTTAAGTTTCACAGCCCATTTGAGTAATCTTCTCTAGGCATCTGGCTTCTGAAGCACTTGTTTGATGGGATAATTGGTCAGCACATGGATGCTATGTTCCTGGAAGTAGGGCATCAGTTTCCTCGGAGCAGTTACTAAAGAAAGGGACAGCTTCTCCATGTTGGGATATCGAGTTTCTGCTACTAAAAGTGCTTTGCTTACATAGTACACTAGTAGCTGATGGTTATTTTCTTCTCTTATCAAAATAGAGCTTAGGGCTTCGAAGGTCACTGCTAAATATAAGAACAGCACCTTATGGTCCTTTGGTTTGGAAAGAAGATGTGCTTGGCCTAAATGTTTCTTCAGTTCTTGCAATGCTACCTTGCAGTCCTCTGTCCATTGGAACTTGTTTCCTCCTTTAAGAACTTTAAAAAATGGTAGGCATTTATTTGTTGCCTGGGAGATGAAGTGGTTCAGAGCTGCAACCCGTTTAGTGAGGCTCTGCACCTCTTTTGGCTTATGGGAAGACCTCATTTCCATCAATGCTTTGACCTTTTCGGGGTTTGCTTCGATGCCTCTTTGGTTAAAAATATAACCAAGGAATTTGTCTGATGACACTCCAAATGCACATTTTAATAGATTGAGCTTCATTCGGTATTTTCATAGAATTTGGAATGTCTCGCTGAGGTGGGTGACGTGGTCCTTTGCCCTCAAACTTTTTACCAGTATATTGTCCACGTAGACCTACATGGTCTTGCAAATGAGGTCAGCAAACATCTTGTTAAGCAACCTTTCGTACGTTGCCTCAGCATTATTTAATCCAAAAGGTATGGCCTTGCAGCAATATAGTCATTTGTCTGTGATGAAGGAAGTATGTTCCTTATCTGGCGAAAACATGCACCAAATGAGGTCAGCAAACATCTTGATGAATGAACCTTTTGTGCGAGTGTTGGTCATCTGATGTGATTATCACATACACCCTCATAAATTTCTTGGAAGACGTGTGTTGTCTATTTTCCTCCTATGCATCAAATGAGCAAAGATAAGAAGCCTCTCTTTTATAACACATCATCTTGAAGAACAAAATGTGTTGTTCTTATCGTAATCTTGTGGGCTTCGTCCTTATTTTCAGGTAGGATTTGATCTTTGAGAAATGCTATGATTGGTTGTATTCATGATGAAGTGCCTTCAACCCACATCACCTCATCTTCCTTAGATATGGATAACTTGGAAAATTGCTCATTTAACTCTATTTTTAGCAACTCAAAATCATATTGTTAGATAGCTTGGATAGTACATCGGCATGGGCATTTTCAAGGCATAGGATTTGCTCCATTCTCAAATGTTTCAAAATATGGTAGATCCATAACCTATTTGAGGCATGCAGCCATGCTCTTACCTTCGGTGGTGAAGTTACCGATAACTTAGCTCACCACTAACTGGGAGTTGATAATTATAGGTAGCCTATTTAATAACATTTCACGGGCCAATTTGAAGAATAATGGAGGGCCTTATATTCTGCAATCTTGTTGGAGGATTTGAATCCAAATCTCACCATACAATTGAGCTTATGGCCTTATCGGCTTACTAAGACCACTTTTGCCTTTGGAGATTGCATCTCCAAACGAGCTATCTATGAAGAGCCTTCAAGTCTAGGGCTTAAAGAGTTCTATTCCCAACTTTACCTCAATGACATTGATAAATTTTTCCACATAGTCTGTAAGGGAATGACCTTTGATGGAGGTTCTTGACTTGAAAATAATGTTAAATTCAGCTCTATAGCCCATTTTATCAACCTATCAAAGCGTCTAGCATTTGAAGTACCTCCTTAAGTAAAATATTTATTAGCACGTGATTGCTGTGGGCATATAAATACGGCTCAAGCCTCTTCAAATACGACCAAATATAGTATTAAAGGCTAATTAGCCTTGGGCTTGGAAATGACAAGGTATGGCTAAGGTGTTCTTTAACTCCTAGAAGACATCTTCACTCTCATCTGTCCATTGTAACTTCTTTCCTCCCTTGAGGCTCTTGAAGAAGGAAAAGTCATTTATAGGTGGCACTTGAGACGAAGCATCTAAGGGCTCACACTCTGCCCAGCGATGCTCTATACCTCTTTTGAATTCTGAGGTGACCTCATCTCAATCAATGCCATTATCTTTTTAGAATTGGCCTCAATACCTGTTTGTTTGACCATGTAGCCTAGGAAATTTTCAAATGTAGCATTGAAAGAGCACTTAAGGGATTTTAACCTTACTTGTACATTCTTAAGATTTGAAAGTAGCTTCTAGGTGCTTGATGTGGGCTTTGGTCTTGAGAATCTTGATGAGCATGTTGTTCACATACACTTTCATTATTTTGATCTCGATTTCTACATGGTGATGTGCCTAAATGATTCTGAATCTATTCACATCCACATTACATTTCTCTTGTATATCTAGATAATCTATTGGAACACGTGGCCTTTTCTAAAAGTGGGGAAGGCAGCTACGTGTACTTTGGTGGTCAAGTCACTAACTACTATAGATATAATTGGAAGTAAAATGTGTAGACGGAGGAGGGTATGAAAGAACATTTATGAGAGCAATGCTATAGTTGAGTATGAAAAAATTGCAATTCCCCCCCAAAAAAGAAAATAGAGGCGAAAGATACCAAAACAGTCTTGTATCAGACTACCTGTCTTCTTGTCGTTGGATCCCCAAGTTTTTGGAATGCTCCAAACTCTACTTTTCTTTTTTGTAATCAATTAATTGGTCTTTTTCATATGAATTCCATTTGCTGAAATTTTTCCTTTTAACCATACGACGTTGATAAACTCTATTCCGCCATTAACTCTTGGGCTTAGGAATTCCTATATAACTTAAGCGACACAGTAAAAGCTTTTTCAATTCTTTTATTAACGGATTTATGTATCGGTTAAACGATCCTCTTCGGATAATTCGTCCAACCCAAGGGTTTCCACGCTTGAAAAACAAAACTTGGGCCGTATTGTCCAAATCATCGGTCCGGTACTAGATGTAGTATTTTTGGCATTAAAAGGTATTTTTGACTAGTAATTAGTCCAAAAAATACTATTAATTCGGCAACAAAACCACTCATACCTGGTAATGCAAGGGAGGCCATCGAAAAGCTACTGAACATCGTGAATATTTTTGACATTGGGATAGCTATTCCCTTCAAATGACACTAAGTGCGAGCTTTTTGAATAGAAGATGATGAATGATTACCATTGGATGAAAGGACACGTAGCCTTATCCCGATGGTCGATAAATCTTCTCATGGGTTTTACTCCATCAATCACAATTGATGTGCATTTAATGTTTCCAAAAAGTAGCTACTCTTTTAGCCTAGGTTGACCTTTGAAATGTATACTGACTTGTTGACTGCGAAACTTCTGTTGTAGAGATATCACATCAATTAATTATAAGAAAATCTTTGCACAAAAGATCTTTTGTATGAGTTGAAGTGAGAGACGTCTTCTCTCATTGAAAGCTATCCGCCTTGGATTTATTCTATAGTAGGTTATAGCACCTTGCCTAGGCAATAAAAGGTTGGCCTCTACATGGCACCTCGACTAGGATGATGCATCCTTTGACTACCTCAATACGTAACCTCGACTCGACCCAATAGAACGGTGATGTAAAATGCAGGCCTGAATGAACTTGCTAGCTAGCTGCCACGTGGTCGTTGTTTGGACCCTGCCACATGGTCATTGTTTGGACCCTAATTAGAGGAGCGTAACAAATAGCACTAATAAATAATATTTTAATAAATTAAATTTATCTATAGAAATCTCATTAATAAAGAAGTTAAAATATAAGAATTAAATATTAACAGAGAAAATATTTTCATGAATAAAATAACAGTTATAATATTATAAACGAATTTTTTTTTAATTAAAAATCTAAAGTTACCAAAAAAAATAATAAAATAAAACGCGAAGAAAGAATAAAAGTTTTATTGAAGTTGACCAGCAATCAAAATATCCTCACTTATAATAATGATATGTTACACGTGATTCCATCGAAATCACTAATAGAAATTCATTTGCTTTAGTTGTGAGTGGAGTACTACTCCTAAGTTAATAATTTTGGTATGTCGTTCTTATCTCCATTAGAGAGGTATAGTCAATATCAATCATGCTACAGTGCCAAATAAGTTGACATAATGACATATGACATTCTATCATTTAACCGTTTGAAATAAAGTCAGCTTTTACATCCAGTCATTTGCTGCCACTTACACTTTTATCACTGCATATGCCAAAATCTTTCTAACAAAATGGTATAATCTGGCCAACATATCCCACCGGTGATCTCACGTCTCTCAAAACCCTAAGGCTAGACTTGGGAGGAATGGGAGGAATTCTTTTTTCTTAAAACAATTTCTTACTGACAGCAGATGAAGAATAAGAATTAATTTGAAACGTGCCCTTTTGAGTGCATTCATGTCAACTTGGCTTGGGTGATGAAGACACAAATGTGTCTCTATAGTACAATGGCGTGTACGTGTACGGGTGCTGCTTAGTTTTATAGGACATACTTTAACTTGGGATTTGTGATCCTATTCAATTTTAAATTTCTTGTGAGTTTGTTGTTGACAATTTTAGAGTTAATAAATACTAAAAGTATTACAACAAATACTTTTTATTTATTATAAAAAAAATAATGAAATAAATTGTTAGAATTCGAACAAGAATTATGTATAATGATATCGCTTATTAGGTATAGAAGAACGTGATTATATGGCAAAATATGATGCAGCAATCACAACACAAGAAGATCTTGGCACAGGAATAGAAAATTCAATATAATATAGAAAAAAAAAATACAATGAATATTGTGTTTCTAACTTGTCTAATTTGTGTACAATGCCATTAATCAGGTAGACTATATATAGGACTCAAAAGAATATGTTTTAGATGGAAAAATGACCAAAAATCACGTAAAAAAGGAAACAATATTGCCTCGGACAACTCTGTCGCTTGAGCGGTAGCCTATTGGGAAATGAGCACCGTAGTGCCGCTTGAGTGCCAAACAGGCGGCAAGCGAGGAGCGATGATGCCACTTCTAATGGCATCCAGGTACTAAGTTTTGGGATAAATCTCATTTGTTGACCTCTTTAACACATTCTTCAACCAAAAACACCAATTTCCAGTAGGACTTGGGTCACAATATTGACAAATCTTCACATTGACACAACTTTCAGTGCAATCAACAAATTTCAAGAATTTTCCACCAAGAAATAAATTTGATTACAAGGAATAAACTAATGACTTTTCAAAAGTACAATTAGGACAAATTCAATCAACGAATCCAAGAATTGCACAGTAAAATTACCTTAGGTAACAAAATTTGCTCGAATTATCACCACGGGAAACAAAATCACAAATAACTCAAAAGTTACTAAACATGGTCGAAACATGTCTTGAAACAGAATCAACACCACAAAATACTTCTGTAAAAGATTTTTCGCTAGACTCAATACCTTGAACAACACTAAAAGAATACACAACTAAATCAGCTTCCCCGTACCTTTGTGGAGGCTTAATATCTCTCCTGCATTATCTATAATTTCTGAATTCGATTGAGCTGTATTATTCAATATGAACCACCAAATTCCAACGATAATGTACCATACTAAATATACACCAAATTACCAAACATTTGTTTATTGATTTCAAATATTTTGTACAACCTTGCAAAACATACAATTAGGACATTCGCTACCCCTCCAACACAACACGAGCACTTTTACAATCCTTTAGAAACCTTCACCAGTAAACTTATACCCATTTGAATCAAGAGTACTTAAAGAGAAAATATTTCTCTTCAAATTTGGAACGTGTCTCATCTTATCAAGTGTTCTAAATGTCCCATTTAATATCTCAAGTCTAACCATTTCAATACTAGTTACCTTACAAGGTGTGTTGTTTTCCATAACTACAATACTATTCGAAACTTCTTCATATGTCAAAAACAAATCCTGATTGGGACACAAAAATGAAAAATTCAAGTTGTATTAAGAATCCAATCCTCGTCAGATTTGAAGTTTCCATTAGAAATAAATAGAATTATAACTGTAGCAATTTTCTGCAACTTAAGAAATCCTTCTTTATGTGCCCATTTTTCCTGCAATAGTTACAAATTTTATTATTGAAGTTAAACTTTGAATTGCCCATCTCATAACCACCATCAACAATAAGGCATCTTCCTTGAACCTCAAATCCAAGAAGATGTTTCATCCTCTCATTCAAAAAACAAAACAATATATACTTCTCGAATGGAGAGAGTATCATGGCTATATAATATCAGGTCTCTAAACGATATCAAATTTCATGAAATATGAAGCGTTCAACGTACACAATAAAATCAAACTAAGATCCTATTTATCGTACTTAACCTCCAAATTCTCGAAATTGGTGATGATTTCTTTAAAAATAGTAAGGTGATTTTCCAGACAAGTACATTTTGTCTACAGTGAGAATACAAATGCTGCTTTAGGTGCAGTTTGTTAATTAGACTTTTAGTCATGCACAATTACTCTAACTTCAACTATAATGTAGCTACAATTTTCTCTTTTAAAATGTCCATAATAATATGATTTGAAAGGTGGAAATGAATTCGTAATAGGGCTTTTCGATCATTACGTTGTTTCTCCTCCCTCGTTCAATTTGAGGACATCTTGTTAAATCCCATCAAAACGTTGTCCAAATCCATATGAGTAAACATTGCTCGCATCTTCACATATCACAACGAAAATCTAGTTATGCAATCCAAGAGTGAGATATCAAATTTCATGGTTGCCATCACAATAACAAACCTTGAACAAACCAAATCTTAAACTGTGATATCACTTGTTAGAATTCAAACAACCGAACAAGAATTATGTATGTTGATACCAGTTGTTAGGAATACAAGAAACGAGATTATATGATACAATATGAAATAGTAATCACAACACAAAAAAAAAATTTGACGGATGAATGGAGAATTCAATATAATATTCAGAAAGAATACAATGAATGTTGTGTCTGACTTCTCTAACTTGTGTACAATGCCATAATCGCGTAGATTATATATAGGACCCCAAAAAATATGTTTTAGATGGAAAGAGTACAAAAAATCAAGTAAAAAGAAGGAAACAATATTTCTCCGTATAACTCTGCAGCTCGAACGGTAGCCTCGCAGGAAGTGAGGGTCGCAATGCCGCTCGAGCTCCAGACAGACGACATCGATGGCGCCTCCAATGGCATCCAAGCACTAAGTTTCTTGATAAATCCCAGTTCTTGACCTCTTTAACACATTCTTCAACAAAAACACCACTTCCCAAATGAATTTGGGTTACACTATTAACGTAAACCTATTAAAAACGGTTAATAACAATCTTGTTTTGTACATTTTTGGGACTCTTCTCGATTAAAAATTCAAGTCATTAACTGAAATTGACATGGAAATTTCAACTTCAGCTAGTGTTTTTGATCTTCTCAAGAATGTAATGTGTTATGGTGTACCTTTTCTAAACTAATTTAATGGAAAAGTATGAAATGTAAAATTCCAATGTTAACTTATATAGCATAGTGGACCATAAGTCACGAAAAGTCGAAAACTAAGGGCCTACTAATTTCTATGCTCCCCCATCTTTCGAATGAACTTTGTTTATTATATGTTTATTTCTATGTTTATTCCAAAACTTTGGGCATGCTAATAGCATTTTCGTTTTAGCTTACTTTTAAAATGTTCAAAAACCTTAAGAAATGTTTTCGAAACGCAGAAAAGAAGTCTTTTATTTTTATATCTTTTGATAAAATTTTAGAAATTTCAAGGTAACCTTTCAAAAA
Organism: Fraxinus excelsior; assembly: GCA_019097785.1. NCBI lineage: Eukaryota > Viridiplantae > Streptophyta > Magnoliopsida > Lamiales > Oleaceae > Fraxinus > Fraxinus excelsior. The sequence continues at coordinate 24,136,933 of CM032625.1, read as the reverse complement.
CCTTTGAATCATATATTTGAAAATTCAGATTACAAAATTGCATATCATTGTGGACATCTTTATGGCCATTAGCTAAGATTAACTTCATTGCTGGCTTCAAATAACAATTAGTCGCTGATTGATATAGGAAAAAAATTAATTTTTAAGTATATTTTGATAAAAGTAAACAAAATGTGTAATTGAGAAGTTATAAATTTCATAAAATGTTTGATTATAATTATTTATTCTCTTTGACTTAAATTTAAATTCACTTTTAAGCTGAACTGAACAGGAACTAAAACTAATTTTTTGTCTTTAATCACTGTAATACAAAAAATCATCACGTAAACCCTTAATTTTCCAAGGAACATTTTCCATTTTCTCACTTTAATGGTGTTTGATGAACCAAATTTTGCATGGAAGAAATTTTTCCACTTCTCCCTCGCATAAGCTTTTCCTCATTTTCATGGAATTCCTTTTCTTTTGGTTTTGGTAGGAATTCTTTTTTTTTTTTTTTCGGCAATTTGAAAAGTTTTTATAATCAATTGTAAAAAAAAAAATCATTTTAATGAACAATTTTCATGTAAAACAAAGTCGAACGAACACTAAACTTTGATGAAAAAATGATTTTCTTGGAAATTTTTGGTTACTTTTTGGCAATGAAAACAAATTTTATAACCAATTGTGGACAAAATTATAACTTTAATGGACAATTTTCATGTAAAACAAAGTCAAACGAACAAAAAAAGATCCAAAATCTTAAAATTTTTCGAGTGAAAAATTATATCAATGAAACACACTTAATTAACAATTCCCTACAAAACAAGTTCTAAACAATTATTTTTTCTGAAATTTATTTTCTTTCCAGCAATTTTTCAGCCTTACAATCAAACGGACCATTAGAGTTTGAACTAAAGTTAAATAACTTTTTTAAAACTAAACAATTAATTAATATAAATTTAGACAACTTTTCACGTTTTCACTTTATTGTGAAATAACATTTCCACCATCGTGTTTCACTTCTCTCTTCCGCATTCACAGGGACGTAGCCAGGTTTTGAAGTTGGGGGGGGGCGAAAATACGGGGGGTGGAGGGGGGCAGGCCCCCCTCCCGGGGGTTCGGGGGCGGAGCCCTCGAATTTTTTTTTTTAACTAAGAGAATTGAAAACGACGATTTTGAGTACCAAAATAGTACTGAAATTCAATGTTCGATTCAATCACTACTGACTATCCTACTACTTAATTCTTAAATTCAAATATTCAATAACTAACAATTACACAAACTAACAGCAACTACTCTACTTAATTCTTAAATTCAAATATTCAAGAACAACTAAACATGCATTATGCATAAATCAGGTTGGGAATTGGGTTTTAATTAGTTGGGTTTGAGAATTGGGAACTTAGGTTTTGGATTGGATTTGGGCTATTGATTTATTTAAGTAACTATTGGATCTTTTGTTTAGATCTAAGATTTTTGTATGTTGAATTTTAAAATGTAAGTTATTTACTCAATATTTATTAATGGAAAAAAATAAAAAATTTCAAAATTTTTGGAGCGAGTCAAAATCTTTTGGAGGGGGGGGGGGGGGGGGGCGAAATTGAAAAATACATTACAAATTAACTAGATATAGTGTACCGCGGACAATGTTGACCGCCCCCCCTAGCTCCGTCTCTGCGCATTCATATCATATTAAATGGATCCCAAACCCTCCCCCCACTAAAACCATCTAGTCATGAACTTGGCACGTATGTTCTATTGCTAAAGGAATTTCCCAAAATCCAAGGCTCTAAAATATTTCATTGGACATTGGAAATAATGTAGACTATGGAGGGGGATGACACATCAATTTGGTCATTAATTTGAACAAGTGTTAATCAAATCAATAGTCAAACTGCATGTTACCTCATCATCTGTCAAACTTTGTATAAACACACACACACACACACACACACACACACACACACACCCTTATTTGATGAGAATTAAAGTGACTTTTTTTTTATTCAAATTTTGATAAAAATAGATGAAATATATGATTAAAAAGATCTGAAATCCATGATATATATAATTGAAATTAATTGTTTACTTTAATTTATACTAAAATTTAGATTTTAATCCCACCAAACAAGCCTACGAGGCAAACAACAGAAAGGATTGCACCCTTTGCATGTCATCAAGTTCTAACTATTCCTCTCTTAACTCGTCTTTTTTTCTTCCCCGTTTGAAGATACCCCACTTGGCATCATTACCACAACCTCATCATCTTTAATTTCATGTTTTATTCATTATTTATTAACACTTTTCCTTGGCCGGCCCCGGCCACTTCACCTAGAATTCAACCTTTTTTTCTTACAACTTTCCAATTTTCTTACATCTGATGATTATTTACGATTATCCGTGGCATTAGTCTTACTAGTATGTGGAATTTATCTCAATTTGACCTTCAATGTTACCTTTTCGCCGAAATACGACGTTCATTGGCATGCATGTTCATACACTATAAATGTTAACAAGATAGATACAATGCTATTACTATACTCATGTTTGATCCCATTGTCTAAAAATTTATTTTCAATTAAACGTTTTCAAAATAAAATATTTTCTGTATAAACCCAAATTTTTTCCCTACATTTAAACCACAATTTCTCCAAAAATTCACTATTGCAAAATTTAGGCTATATAAACATGGAATTATGAATAGATAGATTAGAAAGCACTGCAACTAGCTTGTGCACGGTGTTCTAACAAAAGTGAAGCTTGATTAGGCGTGAAAACGAAGTTTCAAACTTTATAAGTTTAAACAAGTTTAAGCTCTAGGCGTAAAAAAAACGCTTTCTTATTTTTTAATATTATTTTAGAATTTTAATTATCTTAAAAATTATTTAATAATTCAAATTATACATATCAAAAATCTAAAATCATAAAATACTATGTTTATTTAAAAACTCTTATAATTAGTCAATTATACAATTTTTAAATTTTCAAAATGCAAAAAATTAAACTATTCTTCGTAGTTTCAATTTTCAACTAGACAAGTCTTACTTAATAGATTTATATGAACTTTATACATGCTTTTGAAGTTTATGAAAAAATAACGAGCCTCAAAATCATAATTACATATGTAGATAGCACCGTATCTTAATCTTATTTAACTCTTTATTGAATAATTTTTTTTTAACTTTTGTACAGATAAAATCTTTTAAAAGCTTGAAATTAAAGTCAAATGAATTTTTTTTAATAAAACAAAAAAAATGATAAATTAAAGTCAAATAAAAGATTTTTAAGAAATAAAAAAAAAATTAATAAAGTGAACCTATGCAAGACAAAAGAGAAAAAGGAAAAAAATCAGTCATTTATGTATTTGAAAAAAGAAAAAAGCGCATCGACACCGAAACAAAGTACTTTGCCCGAACTTCGAGGCTTAAACAAACTTTAAAACTATTTGTGCATACCGAGAAAGGTTAAAAAACATGGCAAAAATGTAAAGTTGAAAAAGGCCATGTGTATAATTGTATACTGTACTATTACCAGTTCCCCTCCCGACAATGCAGGGGCCATAAAATTCCACTCTTGGTTGCGTTGCATGGACGTGCGTGTGTTTAGCAAATTCTGATTCTGATTCTGATTGTGGGCTCCATTTACTGACTACGCGTGCAAAGTCGGACTTCATGGGAGCCTCTCCCTCTGGGGCCCACCTAACACATAACTTATTTTTTCTATTTAATCAAACCAACCCATCATTACCTTCTTTTACTAATCTAATCTGCATTATTACTAAACCTCTAATTACAATTATTCTATTATTCTTTCTCAGTACATTTTCATTTTTTTGGTTTTGTTCATCAAATCTTTCGTGCGTAGTGGGTCCAACAAAGATTCTTTTCGTTTTTATAATAATTTTGGTTTCAATTTTTATGAAAGGTAATTGGCGACTCCCTATTCTTTGCCTCTATTACGAAATTGTTGGAAAATTTCAACATATAAGGCCACACATGTAATTTATTAAAATGTGTGGTACTATTGTTTAAAAAAATTAGTCAACTAAAGTGATCCACTAAATATATATTTTGACTAATGGGCATTAGGTTTCATGGGAATATAGTGTAGAGACTGAAAAATTTGTTTTAAATTGTTGAATGGGCTGATTTGAAACAAATGAAAGATAATGACAATTCATTATCTAATTATAATAAGGGGTCATGGTCCCCAATTGTGAGTGGTTCTTTTAGATTCTCTACATCCCCATCAATATAGAGAAATCAAAAGGTTGAAGAGGAGACCACGAATCAATTGGAAGATCATAACAAATTCAGACAAATAATTAGACATCTATGGATCTATGGTTTAAGGTACGCTTCCGTTTTCATTTTGATATTCTCATTAATTTCAACATGGATGGTTATAAGGTTGATTATTGATTGTTTTGAATCGACAATCATTTTCTGTTTTTCTATCAAGTAGTATCAGAGACGATCCATTGTTGGATCACTGAGAAATTAAGGTTCTAAAATTCTGAAATTTTGAATTATAAGATCTTCCCATTATTTTGTTAAATTAAGAAAATTATCATATGGATTTATGATATTATTAAGGATTTTGTTTCAAAAAAATTCGGATTTTAGAAAGTATGGATCAAGTTTATAAGGATTTTGGAAGAATTAAAGTTTTCTTCAAAATTCGGATTTTAAAATATAGTTTTTTTAATAGATCTGTTAAAAAGGATTTACAGATCTGCGAAAATCAAATTTCAATTTAAAAAAAATAAAATTTGGAGAAGCTGCCGGCGGCAGCAGCAGTCCATGCTGCTGTTGCAGCGACCGCACTGTTGCAACAGCAACGCAAATGCTGCTGGAAAAGCAGCGAACTCGCTGCTGTTACAGCAACAAGTTCGCTATTGTAACAGGGCCAACAGCGCAAGAGAAGAGGGGGGGAGGGGATTGTCTGCCTCCCTCGAACTTAAGTTTTTTTTCTTGGCGGCATCGCCAAGGGTGAAGAGAGGAGAATGAGAAGGGACTTCTAAATTAAATTTCTTCAGTTATAGAAGTTTTGTGGGCGGGGCCTTGGGCTGCAAATTTGAAGTTTGAAACCCTTGCTTGCAATTTAAGGATTAGGGTTAAATCTTAAGTTTCAGCTCCTAATGTTTAAAGTAGATTCAAGTTGGGCATTAAGGTTATGGGTTTTAATAACTCAACCCCTGAAGTTTAAAATTTTTGGTGATTAAGCCCCCTAAAGTTAATATTCATCATATTGGGCCTTATCAAGTTCTGGGTTTTATAATTCAGCTCATGAAGTTCTGAAATTAATTAATTTGAGCAATTTAAGTTCTGAATTTTATAATTTAGCCCCTGAATGTTCATAATTGGTTTAAATTGACCCCTAAAGTTTCTAATAATTGATTTTTGACTTCTAAACTTTCCAATAATTTATTAATTGACCCATAAAGTTTTGGGTCCCTAAAATTCTCAATAATTAATTATTGGTCCCTTAAGTTTTGAATTAATTAATTTTGACCCCTAAAGTATTGAATTATTAACCCTTAGGCCCTTAAAGTTTCAAGATAAATATAATTAAGTATTCCACTTTTCAAATTTTGGTATGAAGGACTCATTTGAGTATATATAATATTCGAAAGTGAATTGATTGAAGCAATGTATTGTCAAAGCAATCTCTCTTGTGGAAATTAATTAACTTAGAATATTAGAAGGAATTCGTGTGTATGTCTGTTCATGTGGATATTAGCCGACCCAAATGAAGTTTAATATTTGGCCGAATTGCATGCACACTTGTAGTGGTAAATGTGTGATAATTATAAGGTTTCCATGTGAATAATAAATCAATCCAAAGATGGATTTATTATTTGACGGGAGTTATTGTCAATATTTGATCACTACATCAAGAGTACTACTTACAATTAATATTAATGTCCAAAGACTTGATATTAATGATGTGCTATGTTTCTTGAGATGGGATGTACCATTATTTGAATAAATTAATTGTTTATACGGATTCCAATGTGAACATGTTAATTGGGAATAAGTTCTCTATTCAGTTAATTCATCCACTTCTGTAATATGTGTCAACGTCAACTCCATTCCAGTGCTAAACAGAACAAACTTCAAGTATTGGAAAGAGAGCATATTAATTGTTCTTGACTGCAAAGATCTAGATCATGAGCTCCGGATTGAGCAACCCGCTTCTCTTACGGAAGAAAGTTCATCTCATGGAAATGGGAACTTTGAGAAGTGGGATTTCTCAAATTGCATGAGTCTAAAGATCATAAAGCGCGGCATTTCGGATGCCTTTAGAGGCACAGTATCTAAATAAGTGACTAATGCTAATGATTTCTTTGCCGAAATTGAGAAACGTTTTGCGAAAAACGATAAGGGTGAAACAAGCACGCTTTTGCAAAGCTTGATTTCAATAAAGTATAAAGGCAAAGGAAACATAAGGGAGTACATCATGAAGATATCTCACATTACTTCTAAACTTAATGCACTAAAGCTCGAGCTGTCTGATGACTTGCTCTTACATTTGGTATTAATTCTACTTCTTACACAATTTGGCTGATTAAGGGCAGTTACAACTGTCAACAGGGGAAAGTGGACTCTTAATAAGCTCATTTCCATATTATGTGCAAGAAGAAGAAATGCTAAAGCAAATTGAAATTGACATTATTCACTTGGCAAGTTCTTCTAAAGATAATAAAGAAAAACAAAGCTGCATTCGGTTTGGTTTAAAATAAACAACAAAAGCCTGAAAATGATAAATTTAGTTGTAACTTTTGTGAAAATATGGGATATATAAAGAGAGACTGTATTAAATATCACGCTTGGCATGTAAAGAAAAGTACACTTCTCACTTTGGATTGTTTTGAGGTAAATTTAATGTCAATACCTAGACACACTTGGTGAATATATTTCGATACTACCATTCAAATAAGTGTGTACATGCGGGGTTGTCTGATCTGCCAAAACCAATTGATATTGAAAGATTCATCTATGTGGGGCGATGACAAATCAGTTAAGATTGAGGCTATAAGGACTTTAGGTTATCATTAAAGACTAGTTATTATTTGGATTTGAAAGAGACATTTATTGTACCGTCTTTTGAACAAAATTTGGTTTCTATTTCTACATTGGACAAATTTGGTTTCTCTTGCTCAAATTGAACTAGTGATGTTGATCTCTTTCTTACCTAAAAAATTGTGGCCAGTTCTTTATCCGGTAACGATAATCTATATCTGTTTAATACAATTGCCTCTTATAAAGAAATCTTGTAAGTGAATCCGCATGGTATTAAACATAAATTAACCAATGAGAATTCTACTTTATTATGACACAAGTGATTAGGTCACTGTCTTAAAAGAGAATGGAAAATCTTGTGTCAGAAGGAATCCCTTAATTATTCCAGACTTAAGTATTTATATCAATTGCATTGAGGGAAAACAAACAAACATAAGGAGATTAGGTATCATAGGGCTTCGGACGTCTTTGAACTAATTCATACGGATATCTGTGGATCATTCCCTTCGATTTCTTGGAATGGTCAACAGTCATTTATTATGTTATAGATGTTTTTTCCTCACTATGGCTATCTATATCTCATATATGAGGAATCCCAAATACTAGACATGTTCAAGGCATATATGACTGAGATTGAAAATCAACTCAGTAAAAGAATTCAACAAGTCAAATCTTACCATAGTTGCGAATACTATGATAGATATGACGGATAAGGAGAACAACGTCCATGGGCTTTTGCTAAAATTTAGAGGAATGTAGAATCATTCTATGGTACATCAGGATCTTTCTAGTAAAGATCAGTAAAGACCGCAGCTTGAATTGTCAACATAGTTCCAAGTAAAGCCTTTTTTAAGGGGTTACAAATTTTTAAAGATCCCACTATTAAGTCATATTCGAAACGGGAAATGTTCGATTCCTTGAGGATGTAGAGTTTGCGGGGGAAGATAATGTTATAAGGTTAAGGATTTTGTCTTGAATAAAGAATATGTATATATTTCTTCTATTGCAATTGACAATGATCAGGTTCAGGGACAAATTCTTGCTCAAGATCTTGTTCAAGAAGCAATTTCAGATCAAGAATTCATTACATAATCCCCTATATACAATCATGAGATTGTTCTAGAAATTAAAACTCAACAACCTCAAGTACAAAGTCATTAAGAAAATCCACTATAAAAGAAAGAAAGACAATTCTGGATGATTTTATAGTTTTTTTCAAGAAAATAAGGATGACATGGATTGGTGAAAGAAGACCTGATCACGCAACTTTTATCAAACCATGCAAAGGAATTACTCTCAAAAGTAGATTGATGCTATGAATAAGGAGTATAAGTCTATGCAAGACAATAAAGTTTGAGATCTTATCTCATTACGAGAAGGTGCGAAACTTATTGGTTGCAAATGGATATTTAAAACCAAAAGGGATTCGAATGGTAATGTGGAAAGATATAATGTTCATCTTGTAGCTAAATGCTTTATTCAAAAGGAAGACATTGACTACAAATAGGCTTTCTCTCCAATTTCAATGAAAGACTATTTCAGGATAATTATGGCACTTGTTGCACATTTTGATCTTGAGCTATATCAGATGGATGTTAAGACGGCATTTCTAAATGGTGACATTGATGAAACGACCTACATGGTGCAATCATAAAATTTTGTGTCAGGAGACCAAAGATTATAGTTTGCAAATTAAAGAAATCCATTTATGAGCTCAAACAAGCTTCCCATCAAGGGTACCACAAATTTCATCAAATAATTCTCTCATTTGGTTTCGAGATGAATGCTGTTGATGATTCTGTGTATCACAAGTTTAGTGGGAGTAAGCATATTTTCTTGATTTTGTATGTTAATGACATACTGCTTGCCACTAATGATATAGACATGTTGCACGAAACCAAGAGATTTCTAACAAGGAATTTTGAGACGAAAGATCTTGGTGACACATTTTTTGTATTAGGGATTCAGATACATCGGGATGTCCTCGAGGTATTCTTGGATTGTCGTAAAAGAGCTATATCGATAAAGTACTCAAAATGTTTGGCATGCAGGAATGTAAATCAGGTGATACCCCTATTGATAAGGGAGACAGTTTAGTATCAATTAATGCATCGGGGATAAATTTAAAGAAAATGAAATACGTGAAATTCTCGATGCTTCAGTAATTGAGAATTTAATGTATACTCATGTTTATACACATTCGGATATGGCATTCATTAGAATGTTAGATAGATATTTAACTAAATTTGGGGTGGAAAAGTGGAAAACTTCCATGAGGTTATTCAGTATCTATAGAGAACTAAGATTTACATGATCACATTCAGGAAAGTCAGACCAATTGGAGATCGTTGGATATTCTGATTATGATCATGAAATGTGACTGTGAAATATTGTCACTAGACTGCATATTTTGGATGGAATTGAAAGACCACTTAATTTATTATGTGACAATAGCGGTATTGTATTCCAACGAGAACATGACGATGTCAAAATCTAAAGACATTAAGTTCCCAGTTGTAAGGAAAGAAATCAGAGTGGTTAGATTTCTATAAAGCATATAAGGACAAACTTCATAATTATGGATCCATTTACTAAATGGCTACCCCAAGGTCTTTCACGAGTATAATGCTCACATGGGTGTTGCATCTTTTGATGATATGCCAGTTTAGTAGGAGTTTGTATTTGGATATTGTCCGTTTCAGACACATATTTTGTCCATGGATATTCGATTAATTTCAGAAATAAAGTATTCAGTTCAGTTTCACTCTGATTAAAATTTATAGCTGATTTCACTTAAGAAATAAGGTTGGACCAGTTGAAAATATACATGTTTGGATCACATAACATGTAATTTCCATGCTACACTCCCATGATTGATCTATGTCATTTGGTTGTATGAGTGTACGAGACCATTGATGGATTTAGTCACGATTAAATGTGACGAAAATCACTTTGATCATATATCAATATGACTAATGGACGAGATTGTTTGGAAATACCCCTAATAAAGATAGCAAAATTTTGAGCTCATATGGTTATGCACATTTGAAAGATTACACGTATGGCCCAGTGGGAGATTGTTGGAAAATTCCAACATATTGGGCCACACATGTAATATATTAAAATGTGTGGTGCTATTGTTTAAAGAAATTAGTCAACTAAAGTGATCCACTAAATATGTATTTTGACTAATGAGTATTAGGTTTCATGGGAATATAGTGTAGAGACCGAAAAATTTGTTTTAAATTGTTGAAGGGGCCGATTTGAAATAAATGAAAGATAATGACCATTCATTATCTAATTATAATAAGGGGTCATAGTCCCCGATTATGAGTGGTTCTTCTAGATTTTCTACATCCCCATCAATGGAGATCAAAAGGTTGAAGAGGAGACCACAAATCAATTGGACCACAAATCAATTGGAAGATCATAACCAATTCAGACGAAGAATCAGATATCTATGGATCTATGGTTAAAGGTACGCTTCCGTTTTCATTTTGATATTCTCATTAATTTCAACATGGATGGTTACAATGTTGATTATTGATTGTTTTGGATCGATAATCCTTTTCTGTTTTTCTATCAGAAATACCTCCATATCCTTTCATTTTAGCGAAATACCTACATAAATGAACTTTTCCGTGTGAAATACTATCCAACCTATTGATAATTGTTATTCAACCATTCAATAAAGGTAGTGACGGAATGAAAAAAAATTCAGCAAGCATACACGCCCTCGCGCCAGTACAATTTGAACTAGCCGTTGATGGTGGTTTTTTAGTTTGAAATTGGTGTCTTTGCCACTTATTTTGGCACCAATTCGCGGAGTATTGATGGTGACCTATATATAGCCATATAGGTGATAAATGATTAATACAAACAATGAGAAAAACATATGGAAATATTGCATAAACATATGTGAAAGATCATTCATTCCAAAAAACAAGAAAATCAAGTTTTCTTCTTCCATATTCAAGTTTCCCTTTGTGTTTTTGGAGTTTTGGAGAATTCCAAAAGTACTTAAGTATCGAATTCTTTACAAGGCTTGTCAATCCTTTGAACCATTTGCCACGAGGCCCTTTAAGCACTAAATTGTATAGGAGAAGGGACAAATATCGTTTGAGGACAACGATTTTCGTGTTTGGGCCTTTCATTTTGTTCCGGTATTTTGTTCGTGATTAGTTGCAGATTTTGGTGTGCTTGTTCTCCAATCTTTCATTGAAGTTCTTGGTCTTTGATTATAAGATAAGTTTATGATTTCATTATGTTGTTGGTCATTATTGATTGATTTTTTTTCTCCATTCCTCTCTTAGGAAAAATATTCCCAACAATCTCAAACGATATTTTGTGCAAAAAAGAGTAAAATCACCATGGCAACATCAAGAATAATGAATAAAACTTTATATGGACCGTTTGAAAGTAAATATTTTCTTTGAAGAATGAAATGATTCAATCGACATCAAGTGTTTAACTTTATCTCCAATTCCGTTTTGGTAAGTTGAAATTATTTCAATCTTAACGCATGCTTATATGGAGTGCATATTAAATCTGATTTATATGTATAAAACTAATTAAACATTAGTTTTAAATTTGATACTGATGCATGATTATGAAAAGATGTATTTATGCATGATCTTTTGTCCGAATTTGCACATTTTTGTTAGAATACATATGAAAGTAATTGTTTGCCGAAATTGGTAAACATTGTTTGGTTATGATTCGGATATTGTGTTTAATAAGCAACGTGTTATTAACTTTATGGTTTATTCGTTGATTTATTGTGTCAACGTGTAATATTTGAAAGAATAATGATATTATGTCCAAATGAAAATTATTATTTTGTAATTAAGTTGCTTAAATCACTTGAGAAATTTGATTGGAATATTAAGAGATGTTCTGGAATCATATAGATGAATATGTCCATAATATGTGCAGTACATACGTAAATTTTATTAAATAGTCATTATGAGAAAAAAATTGCATGTTTTGAATTATGGATTCATTTGTTTATTTTATGAACCGGTGCATGCAAATGAGCTTAATATAAGTATATATGTCTGTTGGTACTTGGATTGAATTCCATTTATGTGCACGATGATTTGGTTTGATATATCATGATTAAACAAATTTATATTAGTTGTGGAATTGAAAGTGCATGGTGCATGTTTTGGTTATTATTTATTAGAATAATGTTATTCTTGCATCATTCATAAAACGTGATATTGCATAGGTTTTATGAGACATTGACACTGTTGGACTTGTATATATGTTGGAAGAATGCCAACTATTTATTTGACATACATGAATTTTCATGACTATTTATTATATTAAATATGAAATGAAAGGGTTAGAGTTTCATGGAAATTATACCTTGTTTGATGGTGATAGCATCAACTAATTCTATGAATTAAGTGAGATGATTTATACAAATTATATTTGCATAAAAGTATGACAATATGATTTTTCTACTACAATAAGTAAAACCAATTGAGTTGGTATATGCTTCGAGAGCATTGTTGGTCTATGTGATGATTGTAATTTAATTTGGATAATCAAATTAAATGTAATTGTGTGTAATTGAAATATATTGTGGATTGACAAAGTACTTAATTTTTTTTTTTGAAGCATTATCTATTTGATAATGAATTGAACTATGAGAGAGTTGATAAACTCTAAGTTAAAGAATAACCCAAAATGTAGGGGTTAATATTAATGATTGTGAACTTATATGAGAAAGTTAAAAACTATTGGAATGCATTTTTACTAGATTGCATGTGTATTCTTTATTGAAAAATGTGGGGGTAACTTATTTTAAAAGTTATAAATCTCTATATCTTTTTAATCATAGAAAGAAATCTATGAATGAGAAAAGATAGAAATCTCTTATAAAATTATAAGGATGATATACAAGTGGGTAAAAATTTGTGAAAAGCCAATTATGGTATTTGAATTTCTAGAGAATATTAATATATTTGAAAATCATGGATTCAAATATGATAATTAAATACCCATGCATGAGATCCACCAGTAAAAAGTGATTGACTAGTGTGATGATTTGATAGAAATACTCCAATAATGTTTGGAAGTAATTAAAGCTTTACATAAAGCTAGTAAAAAGCGTGTTGATTCATATAAAATGATTTTTTGGTGGTGACAAAGTTGTATCTATTAAATGAATCAGTTATTAGCTGGCCTAATTTAATAAGATACTAAGTCACATATAATGAAAAATCTAGACTCGTGAGTCTAAGACATGATTACATGAGGAAATTAATCAAGATGAATAATTTCCATAAATCATGTAATGTCAATCGAGAATTTGGCGGAAACTTTAACTAAACCTCTAAATAGAGATTTACTAATATCTACTATGAGTAGGATGTGGTTGAAACTCTTAAATAACAAAGGTCCACCAATGATGGCAACCATATCTATTATTACTCAAAAGGTAATCCACGGATTCAAAGGGTAACAACAAATTATTCGACATGTAGATAGTTTTAGCATTATTGATATCCGTGATAACTCTATCCTAGTTATAATAATGCTGGTTGTTACTAAAGTGAGGGATGAGTTTTAAAAACTCTTAATGAAGTTGAGTACGTAGTACAAGTATCTCTAAAAGTAACAAAGATATTAGAAGAACTTCACCTAAATAAACTTTGAGGTGGTGCCGCTTCAATAGAGAGTTAGAATTTCTCTCTTTCAAGTTTGTTGAAAAGGATAAGCGCAAAGTCATAATAGCGCTAAGCGAGTTTGAGGAACTTGAGAACATATGATACTCGTGTGTGTATTCTTACCGGTATTGTCACACGGAATAACTGGTTCAAAGCTTCCATGATATCTTTAATTCCGACTTTACTTTATTTGGATTACACTATGGCTAGATTCAAATAGAAAGATATATAATCCTTATGCATGAGTATTGTATACTTTGAATATGAGACTTTATTGAATTTGAACAAGTGAGAGACTGTTGATAATTGTTGTTCAACCATTCAATAAAGGAAGTGATGGAATGAAAAAAAATTCAGCAGGCATGGACGCCTCCGCGCCAGTACAATCTGAACTAGCCGTTGATGGTGGTTTTTTGGTTTGAAATTAGTGTTTTTTCCACTTATTTTGGCACCAATTCGTAGAGTATTGATGGTGACCTATATATAGTCATATATGTTATAAATGATCAATATAAATAATGAGAAAAACATATGAAAATCTTGCATAAACTTATGTGAAAGATCATTCATTCCAAAAAGCAAGAAAATCAAGTTTTCTTCTTCCATATTCAAGTTTCCCCTTGTGTTCTTAGAGTTTTGGAGAATTCCACAAGTGCTTAAGTGTTGAATTTTTTACAAGGCTTGATCAATCCTTCGAACCATTTGCTGCGAAACTCTTTAAGCACCAAATTGTATAGGAGAGGGGGCAAATATCGTTTGAGGACAATAATATTCGTGTTTGAGTATTTCATTTTGTTCCGGTATTTTGTTCATGATTAGTTGCAGATTTTGGTGTGCTTATTCTCCAAACTTTCATTGAAGTTCTTGGTCTTTGATTATAAGATAAGTTTATCATTTTCTTTTACTTATTTCCAATGATTTAATTTGTGTTTCATCGTGGTTTTATTCATCATGTTGCTGGTTATTATTGATTGATTTCTTCTCCATTCCTCTCTTAGAGAAAATATTCCCAACAATCTTCCAAATTCGTTAGTAGAGGCATTGACTCTACTTAAAATGGCCAAAAAGAAAAAAAAAGGATAATTATAGCTGTGATATCAAACTTTTCATTTTTTACAGATCATACACAAATCTTTAAAACTTCACATTCTTCTCCAATCTCACCCCACCCTTAGATATATAACTTCTTCACCAATCCCAATCCCAATCCCAATCCCGCCCAGCCCAGCCCAGCCCACCCCAAAACCAAAACCTAGAAAATCCACGGCCATGTTGTTATCCACCGCCAATCCTATCACAACCTTACCCGACGATACCCTCATTGTAGTATAAATACAATACATTAATGGACTTATCGGATGTTGTATTTGCGGTGGTGCTACTAGTACTACTACTAGTGTTAGTGACTTTGTAATGGGGTCTCTCAAAGTCCATTTTGATTTGGATTGGATTTTTCCTTCAGTTAAGATAGAGTAGGGTGGGGTGGAATTGACGATGGTTTATCGAAAGGCAGTGAGTTTTCTAGGTTTTGGTTTGGGGTACGGAAGAATATGAAGTTTTGATGGTAGGGTAGGGTAGGGTAGGGTAGGATTGAGGAAGAAAATGAAGTTTTAAAAGTTTGAAATTGTAGATGACACACAAAAGTTTTAGGTAAAATCTAAAAAAAAATGAAAAGTTTGGAATCGCAGATCGCAGCTACAATTATTCTTTAAATTTTGGCCATTTTAAGTGTAGTTAACACCTCTAATGACGAACTTGGACGATAGGCGAGTTTTCTACATGGAAAATGTCATCTAGGGGGTACTTCGCAAGAATGAAAAGATAAGGAGCTATTCTGCAATAGATGCAAAAGATTAGGGAAATTTTGCACTAATTACGCTTTTATAAATTGAATATCCTGAAAAAAAAAAAAAAAAAATACTTGTCAGCAAATATGGGTTTGTCATGGTTGAGTTCGCGTCAACGTCTTCATTAGTCATTTCTAGTACCTCCATTTTAATAGCTTTTTAATATCTCTTGTCCTGCTTTTATTTTTATTTCTTTACACTTCAATAAATATCTTTATTTTCATCGAATTTATTAAATGTAATCCCATCACTCATTTCATTACTAACTGTTTTATAATTTAACAACAAACTTGATAAATTTGACAAATTTTATCTCATCCATTATTTCATCTAGTTCATTAACTTTCAAAATAACGAGAGAGAAGCATTTTAGTAAATTAAATGTCAACTCAAAAAGCTTTTAAATGCTAATAACATTTGAGAAAATTCAGTAGCTATTCAGAGAGCATTTAAAGTTCAATGACTAGAAAAAACATTTTCAAAAATTCAGCAACAATTTGGATATTTAGCCCGGAACCATGCTCTAAAGTTGGAGAAAATTACAATCTACAAGGTGTACTTAGAATTTTAGAATGAAGATAAAAAAGTTTCATAATTTTCCCCAATTCTAACTCTAAATTTTGCACCTCAGAACATACAAGGGGATCTGAATTACCACATTTGTAAGACACCTGGTGGAAATTAGTTGTCGAGAGCAAAATATTACCTCTTCAGTGAGTAAAATATGACCTAAAATTCAGCAAGGGTTTTCACAGTGGCCATGTTGATACAAACAGTGCAGAGAAGTAACCTTGAGATTTTCTACTATCATTCGAATCAAGAAGAAACTGATCTATAGCACTAGTTAAAATCAGAGCAAACTCTTTAGGCTTCTTTCATTTGTGAAATGTTAACCTATCTAATGGACAAACACTTTATCAGTTCGAAAGATCAAATTATTGCATTATATGTAATTAGCATTGAGCTATTCTGAATAAATAAATAAACAAAAAAGAATTAATTATCCAATCAGTTGATCTAGAGTCCTAACCATATCTATATGGGTTTGAATTTTGAGGGTAGAAGGGAGTCCTTCACCAGTAATAAGAGGGATGTTGGTATTGTTGAAGGTAGACACACAAATCTGAAGGAGTAATATGGATTAACATCTGGTTGGTCTTTCAGTTCCTTCTACAGCACTAAATTATTTTTCGTATAACAAAGATAAGGTGTTGCTTTCATATCGATACGCGAAATAGATATTACTTTCATATATCCAAGAGCTAAAATTCCCCAAGACACTCGATGAGAATTGAAATAAGACTTGGAAAGAAAAATAAGCTTTTAAACTTCCCTTCACAACAAAGTAATCCCAAACCCTTCCTTCCTTTCGCCACCACCCTCTTGCTGCCACCTTTCATTCTAGCACTTGGCACACTACAAATACCCTTCCTCTTCCCCTGCTTCCGAGTGCAACCCTGGTCTCTATAAAGCGCCAACATTCCACAACGTTCGAGTACCCACCTCCACTACCACCAGCCCACTTCACCAACACAGATGCACATCAATTATTGGTATCATGTACTATAAGGTAGAGAGAGAGAGAGAATCAAGTAAAAAATAATAACTCTAGTTAAATAAAATTCATGCATTCTGGTAGTTGCAGCTACTACAGTTGGGGAGAGGTGAAGGTGAAGTGAAGTTTTAGATTTTTTACGAAATAAAATTCATTCTTTATGAAAGAAGGCACCCAATGAACTCTTTGCAGGATGTGGCCTTTCATCGCTGAATAGGTAAGAGGTAAAATTGATATATAGACTCATTCTATTTGTTGAAGGTGATGCTTATACTTTTGAGTTTGAAGAAATGGGAAAATGAGAGCTAATTCTGAAAATGTAGAATTTATCAATTTTATTCCATGTTTTATTTTCAATAAACCAAACATTAAGTTAATTGGACTAACAGTCTCCAGATAATATATCTTCAGATTCGGATCCTAAGATTTTTTATCATGCATTATCCAATCCTAACCAAACACGGTTTAAACTTCAAACACTTCCTGATACTAGACATAACACATCTATTTACCTTTATTTATGTCATCAAATGAGAATTGACCCAACGAAAATGAAGATATGAATACTTTTTCACTATAATGGTTGCGATCAGCCCAGTTAAAACCATCATAAACTCAAGGAACCTTGGTTATACTTCGCATTTAAGCTTTTTTCAGCATTTCAATTCTTGGTGATTGATGGCATTTTAGACCAGAATGAGTGCGCAGTTTCTTTGAGCGTGCTTGCAGCGTAGTTGCAAAGTACGATTATTATATGGCAATGCTTATGAAAGGATATTAAAAAGTTTTTTTAAAAGAAAAGAAAAGCTACTTTAAACAAAAATGGACCATCCTACAATGCCCAAGTTAGTTGACAAAAGGGGGTGCCAAAAGGGGGGTGCCACATCATTTGGGCACCCTTTTTTTTGTCAACCAACTTGGGCAAAATAGCATTATCCAAACAAAATATCCTCTCTCCTGAAAATGCTCCAAGTATTTCAATTTTCAATATAAAAAAAATATATAATAATTTGGATGAAAGCTAGTAAAAATAGAAGATGGAAAAATAATGTATATTTGAGCCACATTATTTTGGAAGAATCTATTATGGAATAGTAGATTAATGGAAAATGTGTGGGTGATTGAAAATGCGTAGAAGAATGAAAAAATTAATTTTATTTCAGCAGCGGCTTCTGCCGCTGTCGGCGCAGGCACCGTGCGGCAGCAGCCCGAGTGCTACTGGGCGACGATGGGTTCCAGCCATTTCTTGGCTTGGCAGTGCCGGTTCATGCGGCGGCAACATCATTCATGCTGTTGCAACAGCATCGCGAACGCTACTGGACGGCAATAGGGTTCGACCTGCACTGCCAGGGGCTTTTCATTAAGTTTTCATTTAAGTTTGGGCAGTAGTTTCAAAAGATTAGGGGGCATCAAGGGGCTTTCGCCCACGAGCTCATTTAGCGGCTTCGTTTTGGAAGATTAGGGGCGGCAATTCTGCCCGGCTCGTTGCTCCCCGGCTCGAACTTTTCATAAAAGAGCCGCTCGGGCTCCGTAAAAAAAAAACGAGCCCGAGCACGAGCCGAGCTCGTCCAAAACGGGTGAACGAGCCGAGCCTGCTCGGCTCGTGTAGACGAGCCGGCTCGTAGGTTATTTAAAAAAAAATTGGGAGCCACGAGCCGCTCGGCTTCGTGGCTCGCCACAAAAAAAAAATTAAAAAAAAAAAAAAAACTAGCCGACCGAGCGCTCGGCTCGTTTGGGCGAGCTCGGGCACGAGCCGAGCTCGCCCAAAATCCCACGAGCCGAGCCGAAGCTCGGCTCGTGCGAGCACGAGCTGAGCTCGTCTTGGCATGGGCCGAGCCGGCTCGGCTCGGCCCATTGCCACCACTAGGGGGTAGGGGCTTGGACTATAAATTAAAAATTCTTAGGCCCCTGCTTGCAATTTAAATTAGGGTTAAATTTTAAAAATCGGTCCCTAAAATTTAAAGTTAATCCTAATTGAGCATTAATGCTCCGAGTTCTAATAATTTAGCCTATGAAGTTCTAAAATTAATTAATTTGGATCATTTAAGTTTTGAATTTTATAATTAATTTAGCCCATGAAGTTCGAAAATTAATTAATTTGGGCTATTTAAGGTTTGAATTTTATAATTAAATCCCTGAATATTTATAATTGGTTTAGATTTGCCCCTAAAGTTTCGAATAATTGATTTAATGACTCATAAACTTTTCAATAATTACTTATTAAGCCCTAAAGTTTTGAACTAATTAATTTTGACCCCTAAATTATTGAATTACTTTTCAAATTTTGGTATAAATGACTCATTTGAGTATATAATATTCAAAAGTGAATTGATTGAAGTAATATGTTGCCAAAGCAACCTCTCTTGTGGAAATTAATTAACTTAGAATATTAGAAGGAATTTGTGTATATATTTGTTCATGCGAGTATTGGCCGGCCCAAAGGAAGGTTAATATTTGACCGAATTGTATGCACACTTGTGGTGGTAAACGTGTGACAATTATAAGGTTTCCATGTGAATAATAAATCAATCCAAAGATGGGTTTATTATTTGACAGGATTTATTGTCAATGTTTGATCACTACATCAAGAGTACCACTTACAATTAATATTACTGTCCAAAGACTTGATATTAATGATGTGCTAGGTATCTTGAGATGGGACGTACCATTATTTGAATAACTTAATTGTCTATACGGATTCCAATGTGAACATGTTTATTGGGAACAAGTTCTCTATTCAGTTAATCCATCCACTTCTGCTATATCTGTTAACATCAACTCCATTCCAGTGCTAAATAGAACGAACTTCAAGTATTGGAAAGAGAACATATTAATTGTTCTTGGCTGCAAAGATCTAGATCATGCGCTTCGGATTGAGCAACCCGTTTCTCTTACGGAAGAAAGTTCATCTGATGGAAAAAGGGAACTTTGAGAAGTGGGATCGCTCAAATCGCATGAGTCTAATGATCATTAAGCGCGGCATTCTGGAAGCCTTTGGAGGCACAGTATCTGAAGAAGTAACTAATGCCAGTGATTTCTTGCCGAAATGAGAAACGTTTTGCGAAAAACGATAAGGCTGAAACAAGCACGCTTTTGCAAAGCTTGATTTCAATAAAGTATAAAGGCAAAGGAAATATAAGGGAGTACATCATGAAGATGTCTCATATCGCTTCTAAGCTTAAAGCACTAAAGCTCGAGCTGTCTGATGACTTGCTCTTACATTTGGTATTGATTCCGCTTCTTGCACAATTTTGCTGATTAAGGGCAGTTACAACTGTCAAAAGGGGAAAGTGGATTCTTAATGAGCTCATTTCTATATTATGTGCAAGAAGAAGAAATACTAAAGCAAAATAAAATTGGCATTACTCACTTGGCAAGTACTTCTAAGGATAATAAAAAATAACAAAGCTGCATTCGGTTCGGTTTAAAATAAACAGCAAAAGTCTGAAAATGATAAATTAAGCTATAACTTTTGTGAAAATTTGGGATATATAAAGAGAGATTGTACTAAATATCACGCTTAGCGTGTGAAGAAAAGTACACTTCTCATTTTGGTTTGTTTTGAGGTAAATTTAATGTCAATACCTAGACACACTTGTTGAATATATTTCGGTACTACTATTCAAATAAGTGTGTATATGCGGGGTTGTCTGATCTGTCAAAACCAATTGATGCTGAAAGATTCATCTATGTGGGGTGATGGCAAATCAGTAAAGGTTGAGGCTATATGGACCTTAGGTTATTATTAAAGGCTGGTTATTATTTGAATTTGAAAGAGACATTTACGGTACCGTCTTTTGGACGGAATTTGGTTTCTATTTCTACATTGGACAAATTTGGTTACTCTTGTTCAATTTGAAATAGTCAGATTGATCTCTTTCTGATAACTTATATCAATTTAATACAGTTGCCTCTTATAAAGAAATCTTGTATATGAATCCGCATGGTATTGAACATAAATTAACCAATGAGAATTCTGCTTTGTTTTGGCACAAGCAATAAGGTCACTTCTCTCAAAAGAGAATAAAAAATCTTGTGTTAGAAGGAATTCTTGATTCCTTATTTTTCAGACTTAAGTGTCAATATCAATTGCATTAAGGAAAAATAAACAAACATAAGGAGATTAAGTGTCATATGACTTCGGACGTCTTAGAACTAATTCATACGGTTATTTGTGGACCATTTCTTTCGGGTTTCTTGGAATGGTCAACAGTCATTTATTAAGTTCATAGAAGAATTTTCTCAATATGGCTACCTATATCTCATTTATGAGGAATCCCAAACATTGGACCTGTTCAAGGCATACAAGACTGAGATTGAAAATCAACTCAGTAAAAGAATTCATTAAGTCAGATCTTACCATAGTGGTGAATACTATGATAGATATGACGGATCAGGAGAACAACGTCCATGGGCTTTTGCTAAAATTTAGAGGAATGTGGAATCATTCTACGGTACATCAGGATCTTTCTAGTAAAGATCAGTAAAGACCGCAACTTGAATTGTCAACATAGTTCCAAGTAAAGCCTTTTTTAAGGGGTTACAAATTTTTAAAGATCCCACTATTAAGTCATATTCGAAAGGGGAAATATTCGATTCCTTGAGGATGTAGAGTTTGCGGGGGAAGATAATGTTATAATGTTAAGGATTTTGTCTTGAATAAAGAATATGTATATATTTCTTCTATTGCAATTGACAATGATCAGGTTCAGGGACAAATTCTTGCTCAAGATCTTGTTCAAGAAGCAATTTCAGATCAAGAATTCATTACATAATCCCCTATATACAATCATGAGATTGTTCTAGAAATTCAAACTCAACAACCTCAAGTACAAAGTCATTAAGAAAATCCACTATAAAAGAAAGAAAGACAATTCTGGATGATTTTATAGTCTTTTTCAAGAAAATAAGGATGACATGGATTGGTGAAAGAAGACCTGATCAATCAACTTTTATCAAACCATGCAAAGGAATTACTCTCAAAAGTGGATTGATGCCATGAATAAGGAGTATAAGTCTATGCAATACAATAAAGTTTGTGATCTTGTCTCATTACCAGAAGGTGCGAAACTTATTGGTTGCAAATGGATATTTAAAACCAAAAGGGATTCGAATGGAAATGTGGAAAGATATAAGGTTCGTTTTGTAGCTAAATGCTTTATTCAAAATGAAGACTTTGGCTACAAATAGGCTTTCTCTCCAATTTAAATGAAAGACTCTTTCAGGATAATTATGGCACTTGTTGCACATTTTGATCTTGAGCTATATCAGATGGATGTTAAGACGGCATTTCTAAATGGTGACATTGATGAAACGACCTACATGGT
Source organism: Fraxinus excelsior (assembly GCA_019097785.1). Classification (NCBI taxonomy): domain Eukaryota; kingdom Viridiplantae; phylum Streptophyta; class Magnoliopsida; order Lamiales; family Oleaceae; genus Fraxinus; species Fraxinus excelsior. Next base: position 24,114,523 of record CM032625.1, on the reverse strand, counting down.
GCAATCATAAAATTTTGTGTCAGGAGACCAAAGATTATAGTTTGCAAATTAAAGAAATCCATTTATGAGCTCAAACAAGCTTCCCATCAACCACAAATTTCATCAAATAATTCTCTCATTTGGTTTCGAGATGAATGCTGTTGATAATTCTGTGTATCACAAGTTCAGTGGGAGTAAGCATATTTTCCTGATTTTGTATGTTAATGACATACTGCTTGCCACTAATGATATAGACATGTTGCACGAAACCAGGAGATTTCTAACAAGGAATTTTGAGACGAAAGATCTTGGTGACACATTTTTTGTATTAGGGATTCAGATACATCGGGATGTCCTCGAGGTATTCTTGGATTGTCGTAAAAGAGCTATATCGATAAGTTATTATGTGACAATAGCGGTATTGTATTCCAACGAGAACATGACGATGTCAAAATCTAAAGACATTAAGTTCCCAGTTGTAAGGAAAGAAATCAGAGTGGTTAGATTTCTATAAAGCATATAAGGACAAACTTCATAATTATGGATCCATTTACTAAATGGCTACCCCAAGGTCTTTCACGAGTATAATGCTCACATGGGTGTTGCATCTTTTGATGATATGCCAGTTTAGTAGGAGTTTGTATTTGGATATTGTCCGTTTCAGACACATATTTTGTCCATGGATATTCGGTTAATTTCAGAAATAAAGTATTCAGTTCAGTTTCACTCTGATTAAAATTTATAGCTGATTTCACTTAAAAAATAAGGTTGGACCAGTTGAAAATAGACATGTTTGGATCACATAACATGTAATTTCCATGCTACACTCCCATGATTGATCTATGTCATTTGGTTGTATGGGTGTACGTGACCATTGATGGATTTAGTCACGATTAAATGTGACTAAAATCGCTTTAATCATATATCAATATGACTAATGGACTAGATTGTTTGGAAATACCCCTAATAAAGATAGCAAAATTTTGAGCTCATATGGTTATGCACATTTGAAAGATTACACGTATGGCCCAGTGAGAGATTGTTGGAAAATTCCAACATATGGGGCCACACATGTAATATATTAAAATGTGTGGTGCTATTGTTTAAAGAAATTAGTCAACTAAAGTGATCCACTAAATATGTATTTTGACTAATGAGTATTAGGTTTCATGGGAATATAGTGTAGAGACCGAAAAATTTGTTTTAAATTGTTGAAGGGGCCGATTTGAAATAAATGAAAAATAATGACCATTCATTATCTAATTATAATAAGGGGTCATAGTCCCCGATTATGAGTGGTTCTTCTAGATTTTCTACATCCCCATCAATGGAGATCAAAAGGTTGAAGAGGAGACCACAAATCAATTGGAAGATCATAACCAATTCAGACGAAGAATCAGACATCTATGAATCTATGGTTAAATGTACGCTTCCGTTTTCATTTTGATATTCTCATTAGTTTCAACACGGATGGTTACAATGTTGATTATTGATTGTTTTTGATCGATAATCATTTTCTGTTTTTCTATCAGAAATACCTCCATATCCTTTCATTTTAGCGAAATACCTACATAAATGAACTTTTTCGTGTGAAATACTATCCAACCTATTGATAATTGTTATTCAACCATTCAATAAAGGTAGTGACGGAATGAAAAAAAATTCAGCAAGCATACACGCCCCCGTGCCAGTACAATTTGAACTAGCCGTTGATGGTGGTTTTTTAGTTTGAAATTGGTGTCTTTGCCACTTATTTTGGCACCAATTCGCGGAGTATTGATGGTGACCTATATATAGCCATATAGGTGATAAATGATTAATACAAACAATGAGAAAAACATATGGAAATATTGCATAAACATATGTGAAAGATCATTCATTCCAAAAAACAAGAAAATCAAGTTTTCTTCTTCCATATTCAAGTTTCCCCTTGTGTTTTTGGAGTTTTGGAGAATTCCAAAAGTACTTAAGTATCGAATTCTTTACAAGGCTTGTCAATCCTTTGAACCATTTGCCACGAGGCCCTTTAAGCACTAAATTGTATAGGAGAAAGGGACAAATATCGTTTGAGGACAACGATTTTCGTGTTTGGGCCTTTCATTTTGTTCCGGTATTTTGTTCGTGATTAGTTGCAGATTTTGGTGTGCTTGTTCTCCAATCTTTCATTGAAGTTCTTGGTCTTTGATTATAAGATAAGTTTATGATTTTCTTTTACTTATTTTCATTGATTTAATTTGTGTTTCATCGTGGTTTTATTCATTATGTTGCTGGTCATTATTGATTGATTTTTTTTCTCCATTCCTCTCTTAGGAAAAATATTCCCAACAATCTCAAACGATATTTTGTGCAAAAAAGAGTAAAATCACCATGGCAACATCAAGAATAATGAATAAAACTTTATATGGACCGTTTGAAAGTAAATATTTTCTTTGAAGAATGAAATGATTCAATCGGCATCAAGTGTTTAACTTTATCTCCAATTCCGTTTTGGTAAGTTGAAATTATTTCAATCTTAACACATGCTTATATGGAGTGCATATTAAATCTGATTTATATGTATAAAACTAATTAAACATTAGTTTTAAATTTGATACTGATGCATGATTATGAAAAGATGTATTTATGCATGATCTTTTGTCCAAATTTGCACATTTTTGTTAGAATACATATGTGAGTAATTGTTTGCCAAAATTGGTAAACATTGACTATTTATGATTCAGATATTGTGTTTAATAAGCAACGCGTTATTAACTTTATGGTTTATTCGTTGATTTATTGTGTCAACGTGTAATATTTGAAAGAATAATGATATTATGTCCAAATGAAAATTATTATTTTGTAATTAAGTTGCTTAAATCACTTGAGAAATTTGATTGGAATATTAAGAGATGTTCTGGAATCATATAGATGAATATGTCCATAATATGTGCAGTACATACGTAAATTTTATTAAATAGTCATTATGAGAAAAAAAATTGCATGTTTTGAATTATGGATTCATTTGTTTATTTTATGAACCCGTGCATGCAAATGAGCTTAATATAAGTATATATGTCTGTTGGTACTTGGATTGAATTCCATTTATGTGCACGATGATTTGGTTGGATATATCATGATTAAACAAATTTATATTAGTTGTGGAATTGAAAGTGCATGGTGCATGTTTTGGTTATTATTTATTAGAATAATGTTATTCTTGCATCATTCATAAAACGTGATATTGCATAGGTTTTATGAGACATTGACACTGTTGGACTTGTATATATGTTGGAAGAATGCCAACTATTTATTTGACATACATGAATTTTCATGACTATTTATCATATTAAATATGAAATGAAAGGGTTAGAGTTTCATGGAAATTATACCTTGTTTGATGGTGATAGCATCAACTAATTCTATGAATTAAGTGAGATGATTTATACAAATTATATTTGCATAAAAGTATGACAATATGATTTTTCTACTATAATAAGTAAAACCAATTGAGTTGGTATATGCTTCGAGAGCATTGTTGGTCTATGTGATGATTGTAATTTAATTTGGATAATCAAATTAAATGTAATTGTGTGTAATTGAAATATATTGTGGATTGACGAAGTACTTAATTTTTTTTTTGAAGCATTATCTATTTGATAATGAATTGAACTATGAGAGAGTTGATAAACTCTAAGTTAAAGAATAACCCAAAATGTAGGGGTTAATATTAATGATTGTGAACTTATATGAGAAAGTTCAAAACTATTGGAATGCATTTTTACTAGATTGCATGTGTATTCTTTATTGAAAAATGTGGGGGTAACTTATTTTAAAAGTTATAAATCTCTATATCTTTTTAATCATAGAAAGAAATCTATGAATGAGAAAAGATAGAAATCTCTTATAAAATTATAAGGATGATATACAAGTGGGTAAAAATTTGTGAAAAGCCAATTATGGTATTTGAATTTCTAGAGAATATTAATATATTTGAAAATCATGGATTCAAATATGATAATTAAATACCCATGCATGAGATCCACCAGTAAAAAGTGATTGACTAGTGTGATGATTTGATAGAAATACTCCAATAATGTTTGGAAGTAATTAAAGCTTTACATAAAGCTAGTAAAAAGCGTGTTGATTCATATAAAATGATTTTTTGGTGGTGACAAAGTTGTATCTATTAAATGAATCAGTTATTAGCTGGCCTAATTTAATAAGATACTAAGTCACATATAATGAAAAATCTAGACTCGTGAGTCTAAGACATGATTACATGAGGAAATTAATCAAGATGAATAATTTCCATAAATCATGTAATGTCAATCGAGAATTTGGCGGAAACTTTAACTAAACCTCTAAATAGAGATTTAGTAATATCTACTATGAGTAGGATGTGGTTGAAACTCTTAAATAACAAAGGTCCACCAATGATGGCAACCCTATCTATTATTACTCAAAAGGTAATCCACGGGTTCAAAGGGTAACAACAAATTATTCGACATGTGGATAGTTTTAGCATTATTGATATCCGCGATAACTCTATCCTACTTATAATAATGCTGGTTGATACTAAAGTGAGGGATGAGTTTTAAAAACTCTTAATGAAGTTGAGTACGTAGTATAAGTATCTCTAAAAGTAACAAAGATATTGGAAGAACTTCACCTAAATAAACTTTGAGGTGGTGCCGCTTCAATAGAGAGTTATAATTTCTCTCTTTCAAGTTTGTTGAAAAGGATGAGCGCAAAGTCATAATAGCGCTGAGCGAGTTTGAGGAACTTGAGAACATGTGATACTCGTGTGTGTATTCTTACCGGTATTGTCACACGGAATAACTGGTTCAAAGCTTCCATGATATCTTTAATTCCGACTTTACTTTGTTTGGATTACACTATGGCTAGATTCAAATAGAAAGATATCTAATCCTTATGCATGAGTATTGTATACTTTGAATATGAGACTTTATTGAATTTGAACAAGTGAGAGACTGTTGATAATTGTTGTTCAACCATTCAATAAAGGAAGTGATGGAATGAAAAAAAATTCAGCAGGCATGGACGCCTCCGCGCCAGTACAATCTGAACTAACCGTTGATGGTGGTTTTTTGGTTTGAAATTAGTGCTTTCTCCACTTATTTTGGCACCAATTCGTAGAGTATTGATGGTGACCTATATATAGTCATATATGTTATAAATGATCAATATAAATAATGAGAAAAACATATGAAAATCTTGCATAAACATATGTGAAAGATCATTCATTCCAAAAAGCAAGAAAATCAAGTTTTCTTCTTCCATATTCAAGTTTCCCCTTGTGTTCTTAGAGTTTTGGAGAATTCCACAAGTGCTTAAGTGTTGAATTGTTTACAAGGCTTGATCAATCCTTCGAACCATTTGCTGCGAAACTCTTTAAGCACCAAATTGTATAGGAGAGGGGGCAAATATCGTTTGAGGACAACGATATTCGTGTTTGAGTATTTCATTTTGTTCCGGTATTTTGTTCGTGATTAGTTGCAGATTTTGGTGTGCTTATTCTCCAAACTTTCATTGAAGTTCTTGGTCTTTGATTATAAGATAAGTTTATCATTTTCTTTTACTTATTTCCAATGATTTAATTTGTGTTTCATCGTGGTTTTATTCATCATGTTGCTGGTTATTATTGATTGATTTCTTCTCCATTCCTCTCTTAGAGAAAATATTCCCAACAATCTTCCAAATTCGTTAGTAGAGGCATTGACTCTACTTAAAATGGCAAAAAAGAAAAAAAAAGGATAATTATAGCTGTGATATCAAACTTTTCATTTTTTACAGATCATACACAAATCTTTAAAACTTCACATTCTTCTCCAATCTCACCCCACCCTTAGATATATAACTTCTTCACCAATCCCAATCCCAATCCCAATCCCGCCCAGCCCAGCCCAGCCCACCCCAAAACCAAAACCTAGAAAATCCACGGCCATGTTGTTATCCACCGCCAATCCTATCACAACCTTACCCGACGATACCCTCATTGTAGTATAAATACAATACATTAATGGACTTATCGGATGTTGTATTTGCGGTGGTGCTACTAGTACTACTACTAGTGTTAGTGACTTTGTAATGGGGTCTCTCAAAGTCCATTTTGATTTGGATTGGATTTTTCCTTCAGTTAAGATAGAGTAGGGTGGGGTGGAATTGACGATGGTTTATCGAAAGGCAGTGAGTTTTCTAGGTTTTGGTTTGGGGTACGGAAGAATATGAAGTTTTGATGGTAGGGTAGGGTAGGGTAGGGTAGGATTGAGGAAGAAAATGAAGTTTTAAAAGTTTGAAATTGTAGATGACACACAAAAGTTTTAGGTAAAATCTAAAAAAAAATGAAAAGTTTGGAATCGCAGCTACAATTATTCTTTAATTTTGGCCATTTTAAGTGTAGTTAACACCTCTAATGACGAACTTGGATGATAGGCGAGTTTTCTACATGGAAAATGTCATCTAGGGGGTACTTCGCAAGAATGAAAAGATAAGGAGCTATTCTGCAATAGATGCAAAAGATTAGGGAAATTTTGCACTAATTACGCTTTTATAAATTGAATATCCTGAAAAAAAAAAAAAAAAAATACTTGTCAGCAAATATGGGTTTGTCATGGTTGAGTCGCGTCAACGTCTTCATTAGTCATTTCTAGTAGCTCCATTTTAATAGCTTTTTAATATCTCTTGTCCTGCTTTTATTTTTATTTCTTTACACTTCAATAAATATCTTTATTTTCATCGAATTTATTAAATGTAATCCCATCACTCATTTCATTACTAACTGTTTTATAATTTAACAACAAACTTGATAAATTTGACAAATTTTATCTCATCCATTATTTCATCTAGTTCATTAACTTTCAAAATAACGAGAGAAGCATTTTAGTAAATTCAATGTCAACTCAAAAAGCTTTTAAATGCTAATAACATTTGAGAAAATTCAGTAGCTATTCAGAGAGCATTTAAAGTTCAATGACTAGAAAAAACATTTCAAAAATTCAGCAACAATTTGGATATTTAGCCCGGAACCATGCTCTAAAGTTGGAGAAAATTACAATCTACAAGGTGTACTTAGAATTTTTAGAATGAAGATAAAAAAGTTTCATAATTTTCCCCAATTCTAACTCTAAATTTTGCACCTCAGAACATACAAGGGGATCTGAATTACCACATTTGTAAGACACCTGGTGGAAATTAGTTGTCGAGAGCAAAATATTACCTCTTCAGTGAGTAAAATATGACCTAAAATTCAGCAAGGGTTTTCACAGTGGCCATGTTGATACAAACAGTGCAGAGAAGTAACCTTGAGATTTTCTACTATCATTCGAATCAAGAAGAACTGATCTATAGCACTAGTTAAAATCAGAGCAAACTGTTTAGGCTTCTTTCATTTGCGAAATGTTAACCTATCTAATGGACAAACACTTTATCAGTTCGAAAGATCAAATTATTGCATTATATGTAATTAGCATTGAGCTATTCTGAATAAATAAATAAACAAAAAAGAATTAATTATCCAATCAGTTGATCTAGAGTCCTAACCATATCTATATGGGTTTGAATTTTGAGGGTAGAAGGGAGTCCTTCACCAGTAATAAGAGGGATGTTGGTATTGTTGAAGGTAGACACCAAATCTGAAGGAGTAATATGGATTAACATCTGGTTGGTCTTTCAGTTCCTTCTACAGCACTAAATTATTTTTCGTATAACAAAGATAAGGTGTTGCTTTCATATCGATACGCGAAATAGTTATTACTTTCATATATCCAAGAGCTAAAATTCCCCAAGACACTCGATGAGAATTGAAATAAGACTTGGAAAGAAAAATAAGCTTTTAAACTTCCCTTCACAACAAAGTAATCCAAACCCTTCCTTCCTTTCGCCACCACCCTCTCTTGCTGCCACCTTTCATTCTAGCACTTGCACACTACAAATACCCTTCCTCTTCCCCTGCTTCCGATGCAACCCTGGTCTCTATAAAGCGCCAACATTCCACAACGTTCGAGTACCCACCTCCACTACCACCAGCCCACTTCACCAACACAGATGCACATCAATTATTGGTATCATGTACTATAAGGTAGAGAGAGAGAGAGAATCAAGTAAAAAATAATAACTCTAGTTAAATAAAATTCATGCATTCTGGTAGTTGCAGCTACTACAGTTGGGGAGAGGTGAAGGTGAAGTGAAGTTTTAGATTTTTTACGAAATAAAATTCATTCTTTATGAAAGAAGGCACCCAATGAACTCTTTGCAGGATGTGGCCTTTCATCGCTGAATAGGTAAGAGGTAAAATTGATATATGTCTTCATTCTATTTGTTGAAGGTGATGCTTATACTTTTGAGTTTGAAGAAATGGGAAAATGAGAGCTAATTCTGAAAATGTAGAATTTATCAATTTTATTCCATGTTTTATTTTCAATAAACCAAACATTAAGTTAATTGGACTAACAGTCTCCAGATAATATATCTTCAGATTCGGATCCTAAGATTTTTTATCATGCATTATCCAATCCTAACCAAACACGGTTTAAACTTCAAACACTTCCTGATACTAGACATAACACATCTATTTACCTTTATTTATGTCATCAAATGAGAATTGACCCAACGAAAATGAAGATATGAATACTTTTTCACTATAATGGTTGCGATCAGCCCAGTTAAACCATCATAAACTCAAGGAACCTTGGTTATACTTCGCATTTAAGCTTTTTTCAGCATTTCAATTCTTGGTGATTGATGGCATTTTAGACCAGAATGAGTGCGCAGTTTCTTTGAGCGTGCTTGCAGCGTAGTTGCAAAGTACGATTATTATATGGCAATGCTTATGAAAGGATATTAAAAAGTTTTTTTAAAAAGAAAAGAAAAGCTACTTTAAACAAAATGGACCATCCTACAATGCCCAAGTTAGTTGACAAAAGGGGGGTGCCACATCATTTGGGCACCCTTTTTTTGTCAACCAACTTGGGCAAAATAGCATTATCCAAACAAAATATCCTCTCTCCTGAAAATGCTCCAAGTATATCAATTTTCAATATAAAAAAAAATATATAATAATTTGGATGAAAGCTAGTAAAAATAGAAGATGGAAAAACAATGTGTATTTGAGCCACATTATTTTGGAAGAATCTATTATGGAATAGTAGATTAATGGAAAATGTGTGGTTGAAAATGCGTAGAAGAATGAAAATTAATTTTATTTCAGCAGCGGCTTCTGCCGCTATCGGCGCAGGCACCGTGCGGCAGCAGCCCGAGTGCTACTGGGCGACGATGGGTTCCAGCCACTTCTTGGCTTGGCAGTGCCGGTTCATGCGGCAGCAGCAGCATTCATGCTGTTGCAACAGCATCGCGAACGCTACTGGACGGCGATAGGGTTCGACCGGCACTGCCAATAGTGAAAAATCAAGGGGCTTTTCATTTAAGGTTTTCAGTTTCAAGTTTTGGAAGATTAGGGGGCAGGGGCTTGGACTGTAAATTAAAAATTCTTAGGCCCCTGCTTGCAATTTAAATTAGGGTTAAATTTTAAAAATCGGTCCCTAAAATTTAAAGTTAATCCTAATTGAGCATTAATGCTCCGAGTTCTAATAATTTAGCCTATGAAGTTCTAAAATTAATTAATTTGGATCATTTAAGTTTTGAATTTTATAATTAATTTAGCCCATGAAGTTCGAAAATTAATTAATTTGGGCTATTTAAGGTTTGAATTTTATAATTAAATCCCTGAATATTTATAATTGGTTTAGATTTGCCCCTAAAGTTTCGAATAATTGATTTAATGACTCATAAACTTTTCAATAATTACTTATTAAGCCCTAAAGTTTTGAACTAATTAATTTTGACCCCTAAATTATTGAATTATTAACCGTTAAGCCCTTAAAGTTTTAAGATGAATAAAATTAAGTATTCTGCTTATCAGATTTTGGTATAAAAGACTCAATTAAGAATATAATATTCGAAAGTGAATTGATTGAAGCAATATGTTGCCAAAACAACCTCTCTTGTGGAAATTAATTAACTTAGAATATTAGAAGGAATTCGTGTGTATGTTTGTCATGCGGATATTAGCCGGCCCAAAGGAATGTTAATATTTGACCGAATTTGATACACACTTGTGGTGGTAAACATGTGACAATTATAAGGTTTCTATGTGAATAATAAATCAATCCAAAGACGAGTTTATTATTTGACAGAAGTTATTGTTAATGTTTGATCACTACACAAAGAGTACCACTTACAATTAATATTACTGTCCAAAGATTTGATATTAATGATGTGCTAGTCATCTTAAGATGGGACTTACCATGATTGGAATTTATTGATTATTGAATCTTAATATTAGTATGAACATAATTATTCCATTTTCTCTCTACAGCTAGTTCATCTGCTACTACCATATCTGCTAATGTTAACTCTATTCCCACTGGCGGATCCAGTGGTGGGCTACACTGGGCTGTAGCCCAGTGTAGTCCAAGCCCAGATGAATTAAAATTATAGGTAAATTGGTGTAGCCTACCGAGAATTGGTTGTTGCTCACTCTTCAAGCCCAGTAGGCAGTAGCAGAGTAGCCCAATTGAAAACCCAATTAATTCCCAAACCATTTTCACGGTTTCACCCATATTTCTCATTTGTCAATCTTCACGGTTTATGGTTTGAGGTTTCCATTTCAGCGACGGCATTTCCAGTTCACCTTCACTTTCAGCTGATCACCCTTCTAAATTTCAGACCACTGTCGTCCGCCGAAGTTGTCTTCTTCAACAGAATCAGCACGATTTGAGCCTTAAGGTTTCAGAACTTTCAATTTTTGAATTTAACTGTCGGAGTATCGGTCCTTCACCGCTTCACAGCTTCACTGTTCTTCAGCAACAACTTCGAACAATCAGTCATAATCGTTGAATTAAGTTGATAAGTGAGTATAATTCTTGTTTCACTTCCCCAAAATCATTTGATTTTTCGTACTTGTCTCACTCTCCCAAATATAATTTAGTTGTCCCGAGAAAATCTTCATTCAACTCCGCAATATTTTTTTCTTAGTTTACAATTTTTTGTGTAATTTTACCCTTTTTCTTTGTTTTTCTTTCCAGTTTAATGTGCAGTTGAAGGGTTTTGGTGGTGTGGGCTTGAATCAGAGAGAAGAAAAAAGTTATGAAGAAACTAGTAAGTACGTAGGTAATTTTTTGAATTTCATTGATCAAAGGTTTCTTCAGTTATAATAGTTTCTGTATAATATTTTTTTCCTTTTCTGTTCTTATGAGTGTTTTTCCTTTATTGAATTGGTAGCTTCCTATTAGGTAATATTTATCTTATAATGTTATGGTATTTGGTCAAGTATTTATGTATCCAAACATGCACTGGTTGTGTTATCTTGTTATAATATAAATTTTATTCGTACATTAAATTTTAAAAATTTTAGCCCATCGTACAATTTATTCCTGGCTCCGCCCCTGTCTATTCCCATACTCAATGGGACAAACTTCAAGAATTGGAAAGAGAACATATTAATTGTTCTCAGTTGCATTGATCTAGATCTTGAGCTTCAGATTGAGCAACCCACTCCTCTTACGGAAAAAATTTCATCTGGTGAAAAGAAGAACTTTGAGAAGTGGGAACGTTCAAATCGCATGAGTCTAATGATCATTAAGTGTGACATTCTGGAAGCTTTTAGAGGCCCATTATCTAAAGAAATGACTAATGCCAATGATTTTTTTGCCGAAATTGAGAAACATTTTGTGAAAAAACGATAAGACTGAACAAACACGTTTTTACAAAGCTTGATTTCAATGAAGTATAAAGGCAAATGAAACATAATGGAGTACATCATGGAGATATCTCACTTTGCTTCTAAACTTAAGGCACTGAAGCTCAAGCTGTCTGATGACTTGCTCATACATTTGGTATTGATATCGCTTCCTGCACATTTCAGTCAATTTAAGGTCAGTGATAACTGCCAGAAGGAGAAATGGTCTCTAAACGAGCTTATTTCATATTGTGTGCAAGAGGAAGAAAGGTTGAAACAAGATAGAACTGATAATGTTCACTTGGCAAGCACTTCTAAAGGTAAGGGTAAGAAAAAAAAAAGAAGAAATCTCAAGCTGCTTCTAAGGGTCTAGCACAAAAGAAACAACAAGATGACAACAAAGATGCATGTTTTTTTTGCAACAAGACTGGACATGTGAAGAAAAAATATACCAAATATCACATAAGGCGTGCAAAGAAAGGTACAAATCTTACTTTGGTCTTTTCTGAGTTTAATTTAGTTTCAGTACCTAGAAATACTTGGTGGTTAGATTCTTGTGCTACTACTCACATAAGTGTTTCTATGTAGGGATGCTTGAACTACCAAAAGTCAAATGATGGTGAAAGATACATCCATGTTGGTGATGACAAGTCGGTGAAAGTTTATGTAAATATGCATTTTTAAGTTATTATTGGGAACTGGATATTATTTGGATTTGAAAGACACTAAAGTTGTGCCGTCTTTTAGACGGAATTTGATTTTTATTTCTTTGTTCGACAAATTTGGTTATTGTTGTTCATTTGGAAATAATCAGTTTAGTCTTTCATTAAATTCCAATATTAATTGGTATTTGTTTATTATTTGTATATGATAACCTATATTAGCTTGATACTGTTGCATCATATAATGAAAACCTGTATGTGGAATCACGTGGCACTAAACGCAAATTAAATAATGAAAATTCAGCAAAATTATGGTACAAACGCTTAGGTCACATCTCAAAAGCTAGAGTTGAACGACTTATGTCAGATGGTATTTTAGATTCCATTTACTTCATAGTTTTTGATGTATGTATTGAATGTATCAAAGGAAAACATACAAAAACAAAAGGATTAGGTGCTAATAGAACTTCGGATGTCTTATAATTGATACAAATAGATATTTGTGGGCCATTTTCTACGGCTTCTTGGAATGGTCAACAATATTTTATATCATTCATAGACGATTACTCACATTATGGATACCTATATCTTATTCATGAAAAGTCTGAGTCATTGGACATGTTCAAAGTATTTAAAATTGAAGTTGAGAATCAACTCCACAAAACGATAACAAGCGTTGGGTCTGACCGTAGTGATGAGTAATACGGCAAAAATGACGGTTCATGTGAACAATATCCAGGACCATTAGCTAAGCACCTAGAGGAATGTGAAATCATCTCACAGTACACCATGCTAAGGCCGCCTAGCATGAATGGTGTATCTGAAAGACGAAACAGAACTCTTAAGGATATGGTAAGGAGTATAAAATTCAGAACTTAAATGACCCAAATTAATTAATTTCAGAATTTCAGGGGCTGAATTATTAAAACTCGTAACCTTAAAGCCCAATTATGATTAACTTTAAATTGTAGGGATTGATTTTTAAAATTTAACCTTAATTTAAGTTGCAAGCAAGAACCTAAGAGTTTCTAATTTACTGCCCAAGCACCCGTCCCCTAATTTTCCGAAACTTGAAACTGAAAACCCTAAATGAAAAGCCCCTTGATTTTCCCCTATTGGCGGCGCTGCCAAGCCAAGAAGTGGCTGGGTGCGGCGGCCACATTGTCGCCCAGAAGGGCTCGCGCTGTTGTTGTGGACACATGGCGCCTATGCCAACGACGGCAGAAGTCGTTGCTGAAACAAAATTAATTTTTTTAATTAAAACTTGAAATCCTTTTATAAAATTAACATATATGTTAATCTTATATTTTAAAAATCCGGATTTCATTAAAATCGTTATAATAACATGCTAGATATCATGTAATATAATTCCAAATTCCATAAAATAATAGGAATATCAAATAACCCAAAAAAATTCAAAATCTTAAGACTTTAATTTCTTATGATTTCAACCATGGAGTGGCTCTAATACCACTTGATAGAAATTAGAAAATGGATTATAGATTCAAATAATCTATCAAGCACAATTATATCAAACTATTTTCGTATATAAACTTTAAAATTCATACTCCGTGTTAAAATCATACAAAATAACAGAAACATACTTGTATCCATAATAATCTAATTCTTTGTCTAAATGAGTTACGATCTTCCAATTTGATTTGTGATTTTCTTCAATTTCGCTCTCTGTTAATGGACATGCAGAGAATCTTGAAAAACACCATCAAATTGGGGACCATGACCCTATATAATAATAAGATAATGAATAGTCATTATCTTTCATTTGTTTCAAATTAGTCTCTCATCAATCTAAAATAAACTTTCGGCATCTACACTATATTTTCATGAAACTTAATGCCCATTAGTCAAAATTTAACTTTATTGGATCACTTTAATTGACTAATATTTTTTAAATAATAGCACAACACATTTTAATATATTACGTGTGGTCCCATACATGTTAGAGTTTTTTCCAAAACAAGAAACACATTTCCCCATTCATTTTAAATACTTATTGCCTACAAATTCACCAAAAAAACACTTTCCAAAGAATAACTACTCAAAAATCTTTATCAAACAAGCACTTAGTTGTGATATATTAGTTTTCTAGAATGTCTTTGTCGCTATGCCCTTGGCGTGATTTATTAAGCAATATTTTTGCAAGTCCTATAGTTTTATTGTATAATCTCAATTAATTATTCCCCTTATATCACAGCAGAAGGCCAATTTCATTTATCCCCTCTCACCCGAAGTACATGCTTAAAATAAAAGGCCTTGTAGCCATATAGCAATATGACTTCAAACCTGTTTTCACCATCGACATTCAATTTTCAAGAAGAAACAAGTAGCTAGCTATATGAAAGGCCATAAGCAGGTTTCACTTAGTCGTGTGCTTAGATGAAGAGAATCAATTGTTACCATTGTAGCAGAATTGATCTTCAATTGGTGGTTTTGGGCTCAGCTTAAACTTACCAATCTATATCAAACCATCAATCAAAACTCCAACCTACAACTTATATATATAGTGTAGGTTATATCATCATTTAGGCCAAGATACATGATAATGGGCTAAGATACAAGAAAGACATCCTATAAGTGAATTTGGACTAATGCAGCATTAACAAATTAAGTTGTTAGTAGTAGCCTACGTTGCTTTTCGGTCGAGCATATAAATTGATTGTATTGATAAATATTTCACTCATCAGCCGAGGTCTGTGAATACATTCTAAATTATTTAACATCATTTTCCAATATTTATTGGGTCAACAAAAACCCAACAAATCTCTACCATTTTACCTAATAAACCCTGCAAACAATCATAAAGCAAAGCTAATACTTGCATGGTCTGTCAACTAATAAAATTGGAATAACAGATCTTACCTCATGTTTTGAACATGAAACACATACCATGTCTGCTCCACATAACAAACAAATACCCAAGTAGAAGTAGATAATCAAAGTGAACAATCAAGAACAAATAATTATGCGATGAAGATATAACATAGCTAACCTACATATCTTTTCCAAAATATGTTCAAACATAACAAATTAATAATAAGTCAATCAATCAAACGGTCAAAACAAATATTCAATAAATGCATAAATGACCCCATGAAAGGATCTCACCAAACTTATCCTATCCCATTCCGTATTGCTCACACCTCGAGAACACATATCTTCTCTCATCACCCACTATGTTCACTAGACTGGTCACTCAACCCATGTCTAACGATAAATCGCAATAAATCCTAAGTTATCGAGATAATCCTCTATCACCACATCACTTCTCCCAACCTAAGTAGATAATGGGCCTTCACCTAACAGAAGTGATAGAAGTGTATCGCTCACACTCCACCTGTACAGTGTCTTTCACAAAGAAAGGATTCTAACATTTAATTACTTTTTCACTCGTGATCCAAATGTCACACTCCACATTTTCGTACATATCACCAATGCACATTCAAGTATCTATACCCATATCACTAATAGACATGTAACACATTGCTAATGCATCTTAACCTACTATGCATGCAAACAATTATACCAAGTAATAAATTGCTCTCAAAATCATGCAAATGCGCATGTCAAACACATTGAAATGTAACATATAACCATGCAACACAATTAAGCAATCACGTACATGCAGAAAAGATTACATATGGATGCACATGAATTAACTAGGTTTAATCTCAATAAAACTCAATAGGGTCATCACTCGACCCTATAACCACATTCGTATCGCCTCTCATCTTACCCTTCTGCTTATCTTTCTTCTTGTGATAGTCCTTAATAAAGTGCCCAACTTTACCACAACTGTAACATCATCTACCACTAAACTTGTTCCATCTCTTGACCTTATTGTGACCACCCTCATCACTCAAGTTACTACTCGAATCACTAATGTCTTGAGCTCTACCTAAGTTTATATGTTTAAATTTCATTATACTCCTCATCATATGCAACTCACCACTTTTCTTATCCTCTTTTTTCAGCTTTAATCATTATTTCCTTACTTCTAAGGAAATCTATGACAATCTCGGATGTCAAAGGGTCCCTACCATGCTTAATTTCATTCTTAATCTCTCTATATAAATCAGACATAGAATTCAACAAAATAATGACCTTATACGTTTGGACATATTTTCATCACAATTAGTGATATCTTGAACTAATTTGTTAAAAATATCCAGTTTTTCATCAAGATCATTTGAAGGGTCCATTTTAAAACTGAAAAATCTTTCAAACATGTACAACTTATTAGAATTATATTTAAGCAAATATAAGTCCTTCAACTTTTGACAAAGTTTTTTTGTATAATCAAGTTTTTCGACTTTTATCAAAACAATGTCAGATAGGTGGAAAATAATTAAAGCGTAAGCAAATTTATCATATTTTTCTTTTTGTGCTTCTGTCAAATTTACAAAAAATCGGCTATCTATGGCTTTTGAAATTTTTTGTTGAATCAAAATTTCTTTCATCTTTTGTTGCCAAATTGAAAAATCTCCCTTTCCCATTAAAAATTCCAACTTCAAAATGTGATGACATTTTGAATAAATAGAACAACCAAAGTGCACCAATATGTCACAGAAAGTAATCCTATGGCCGTAGTATACATCGTTCTAGATTCACAAGATTTCGTGAGATTCAAGATCTCAATATCAAGGAAATGTTCAAACGGGTCAAATCCAGGTGTTTTAATAGAATAATCAATGCAACACGAAGGTATGTCAACAAAACAAAATTCAAATTTTCACGCAATGCAGTCTCACAAGCAATATTACCCCACACGGTAACCTCAATCATAATGTCAACACACACGATGATGCGCTAATGCTGAAATTTTAATTAGGATAAGTCAATATATTAGAGCGGACTAGTACCGAGAGATGCATATTTATCACTTTAAGACCACCACTATTTGTCCTAAAGTTTCCAGCAATTGCGGCAACCAATCGAGCAAAAAGTCAAATCCCAAGCGCACAGAGGCAAAATTTTCCAAATTTTACTATAGCACCCAAACTGAAAACAAACACCACCATAAGGTTTGTCTCATTGTCCGGAGGAAATTGCTTAAAAAAAGTGGTCGGAGAAGGCCACACACGTGATCAAGCCTAGCCACTGCCGACCGCCATCGACCCCAAGCGCCACTTCCCTAGGACTACCTTCACTTGCACGTAACAAGTCCAGCCTCAGTTTCACCAATGGACCTCTAGATTGCTAGGAAATCGAGCTTATAGGTTCGATTTTCACAAGAAACTTTAGTAGATTTTTATCTGGTTTCTGCTCCAATTCTACTGGTTTTTGGATATGTTAAAGGAAAAAAACCACCACCAACATGGCTCTAATTTCAAATGTAGTAGAATTGATCTTCAATTGGTGGTTTCGATCTCAGTTTAAACTTACGATATATAAAAAATCAATCGAAACTCAAACCCAACAATTGTATTCACTTATGGTTGTTTTCTCTCTTTCTTACCCACAAAGGGACAATGTTATGGTGGTGATTTGCAGGCTACAAAGGCAAAGAGAAAACAACATACACAAAAAGGCACAAAGCAGGAAGACATGAAGCAACTATCTCAAAACACAAAATAGCCACACATCGGCAATGGTACAAAGTGGTTATATATAGTGTATGTTATATCATCAATTGGGCCAAGATACAGTATAATGAGTCAAGACAAAAGAAAGCCATCCTATAAGTGAATTTAGACCAAGACAGTATTAACAAATTAAGTTGTTATTAGCAGCCCACGTTGCTTTTGGTTTGAGCATATAAATTGATTTATTGATAAATATTCCACTCACCGACTGATGTTTATGAAATATATTTTAAACTGTTTAACATTATTGTCTGAAATTTATTGGGTATCAACAAAAATCCAAAAATACAAAAGAAAAAAATGGGTGGTAAGAATTCATTTCAAGCATTCATAGAGATGAAAGTAAAGCAAGGAGAATGCACAGATATCTCGTATATTCTGCCAATTCTTGTATTTCCATTTTCGTTCCATTAATCAATATGAAATATTATATGTTGTTCCTTTTCTTCTTTACATCAAAGAAATTTCACAACGATAAACTTTAATTCTTTGTTCATCGACACAATTTACAGATTGCAGCAATAGAAATTAGGGTGTTATTACAATCAAAAGTGTCATTCCTTGGAGAAGCCAGATAATTTTAACATTGGCTTCTAGTAACTTGATGAATTGCACTTGGAGATTCTCCAACCAAAAACAGCTGGCAAATATATATTGACATATAGCCCCTGTTTAGTACACATTAAAATTTTCATTTTCATTCTTCTACTCATTTTCAAAAACACATTCTTCAATAAAATAATATTTTCTATCGCATTAATAACTTTTTTTTTCAACCACACATTCTCCATCAATCTACTATTTTAAAATACATTCTTCCAAAATAATGTGGCTCAAACACACCCATAGTGAATAAATTATCTAATAAGGGAACCTTTTAATTTGATCCCAAAACATTTCTTAGATTGCATAAATGAAAAATAATGGAAACAAATTATGCGTATCACATGATGACTTGTGTTCATAACACTTTAGACATACAGCTGGAAGTGTTACAGAGTATAGTCAATTAATTCGAAAATTGATGGACATATCATGGCCTTGAAGTAATACTTTACAGTTATCGGGCGGACTGCATGCATTAGTTCGTAAGTGTAAAGACATAAAAACATGTATCCACACATTTGGCTGGAAATGTAATATAAGAATCATGTTCATTTAGCAATATTTTTAGGTTTGGAAGTGGATTTTAAAATTGGTTACATTCAGTTAAATTGTATCCATATAATTTACAGTATACATAGATCAGTGATTTAATAACAAAAAGATTAAGCATTCGAAACCTATGAAAAGATATGCTGACTAAATAACATATTTAAGATAATAGCCATATGTGATGCCATAAGATTATAGAATCAAACTTGAGCAATTTGTGGTCTTCAAGAACTCACTTTCTCAAATAAAAGTATAATCATCTTCATCGAATGAAAATCTATAAAGTATTGCATAGCCACACAAATTATTAGCAGTGTTATAAAAGAGGTTGGATCTTAAGTCCAAAACAAAATTTTCATAATTATGTTTTAATATTATTCAGGAGAAAGCAAACACTTATATCGAACAAAGTCAATGAAGAACGAAAATAAAACCAGAAACAAGAAATCGCCAAGATGGAAGATTTGAACACGATTATGACGATGTCGTTAAAAGACATTTGCCGTCATCAAGGTAAATGATTGAAGGCTTTATAGCAAATAGTTTGTAGGAGTAAACAAATATTAATCCACATTTGAATCAAACAAACTAAACTTGGAAAAGGAAATGAAGAACAAAATTATAAAAATTTGGTTTGATCTTAGATTTTGGATGTAAGGCAATCAATTTGATATTTGTGATATGTTTTTAATCATGAAAACCACACACACACACACACACACACACACACATGTATATATATGTACAATCACCATGCACGAAAATGTACAAAAAATCAAGTGAAAATGATGTAAAACCATTCAAAAAAAAAAAAGAAAAAGTGCAAAAATCAAGCGAAAATTATGTAAAACCATTCAAAACCACACCAGAATTCAAAACCCCAACGGAGAATTTTTGCAAGAGACGGCCGTCCAGTACAAAACCGAGCACCCGCCTAGTTCAACAAAATGGCCACTATAATTGCAACACAAGGGCGGGCGACTGCCTGTGCTATTTTTCAGCCTTCCCCGTTCTTTATTCTCCTTTTGTTTTCACTTGTTTTTTTCTCATGGTTAACCACTTCCATCACTTCCAAAATCAATCATCATTGTTAATTTAAACAATATCCAACAATTTCCTACTTGTTCAGATATAAAATGAGTACAAACTCAAGCTTGCCGACACTTACGCATAGAGTATGGATATCTTTTGATTTGAGTCCAACGCATAAATCTCACAAAGTAATCATCGAAATCCTAGGTAGGATGAAACATTTGAACCCATTATCCTTGTGATAATACTAAAGAAATCATACACTTATGCATCAAGTGTTTCAAGTTTCACACAATCTCGTTTAACGCTTTTATGGTTTTGCGTTTCTCCTATTCATAAACTTTTAAGAGAGAAACTTTAACTCTCTATTGAAACGACACTGCCTTGAAATTTATATATGTAAAGTTCTTGCAGTATCTTTGCCATTTCTAGAGATATTTATCGAATGACTTGTTGTTACCTTTCTTTGAACTTGAAGTATACATGTTAGTATAGTCAGGTAGCGTTGCCTACATTGGTGGATTCAATTATAAAGTTTTAACCCCATCCTATTAGCTATTGTTTGCACTCATTTCCTTATGAGTAATTTAGTGAAGATCAGCCAATTCTCATTTGAGTGAGTGAAATTGTTCCATCTTTGATTAATTTTCTCACGTAATCATGTTTTAGACTCTTATGTCTAAACTTACCATTATACACTTCATTGTATGCTCTAGCTAAAGTAGCTTAACTATTACACAAGATAGATATGGAATAATTATTCATTTCTCCAAATGGAATTTCATATATTAAATCACTAAGCCATTCAACTTCTTTTTCGATTTTAGCTAATACCACAAATTTGGATTCCATAGTTGAGTGAGTAATACATGTTTTTCCTAGATTTACAAGAGACCACACCTTCTCCAAGGGTAAATATTCAACCTTAGGTTGATTTATTCTCACCAACACTAGATATTCAACTAGCATCGGTAAGTCCTTCTAGTATTGCCGAAAATTTAGAATATTGGAGACTTACATCATTTGTTTCCTTCAAATAACCAAAAACCCTCCTGATAGCATTCCAATGTTCATCATTCCAATGTTCTTTACTTGAATTTCTAGTAAACCAACATAATTACAAATGCTATGTCTGGTCTTATACATTGCACAACATAACATTAGACTCCTGATATCACTTGCTTACTCAAGTTGTGCTATAGCTCGTCCATCATTCTTTAAAGCTTTAAACTTGGATCAAATGTAGTGTTAGCCTCTTTAATGTTCAAGTGTTTTAACTTGCTAATCACATTCTTAACATAATATGATTGGCTCAACATATAACCCCCAATAGTCTTGGTAACTTTGATGTAGGGGAAAATTGTAACCACGGTACCAAACCTTTCACTTTTTTGCAGACTTTGTCTAAACATTTGTTTTGTGCCGCTCACGATACCAAACCTTTAAATAATTTGCATCGGAGGTCTGCATGGACGGATTCTGTCCAATTGACCGTTAGTTGACCAAAAAAAATCAAAATTGACCAATGTTGACTAAATTTTAAAGGGCAAAATGGAAACTTTCCGTTTTTCATATATAATTAAATAAAAACCAAAACATCCTATTATCTTCTCCAACCACCCCACCTCACCCCCACCCAACCCAAACTCAACAGCTCCATCTTCACTATCACAAATCAAAGTCGTTTCCACTACGGTAGGAGAAAGGAGAACGGAGGAAGCACGGTGGGGTGAAGAAGAAAGGAAACACCCATACCCTCTATTTCCATAGAGTGAATACGGGAATTGGGTGCACAAATTGAGAATGCAGAAATTGAAGCCATTGTTGTATATTATCAACTATATGTAAGGGAAAGAATACAATGATTGGGGTGGGTGTAGGGGTGGGGATGGGATGGGGGGGGGGGGAAGAAGATGAACAATAGCTTAAGGTTTTTTTTTTTTTGAGAAGATAATAGGATGTTTTTGGTTTTTGATTTAATTATAAATGAAAAAGGGAAAGTTACCATTTTGCCCTTTAAAAATTAGTCAACAATTGGTCAATTTTGACTTTTTTGGTCAACTAACGGTCAATTGGACGGGAACCGTCTATGTGGATCTCAGGGGCAAATTGTTTAAAGGTTTGGTACCATGGATGACACAAAATAAAGGCTTGGACAAAGTCTGAAAAAAACTGAAGGGTTTTGTACCGTGACTGCAATTTTCCCTACTAAGTACCCACTTGACCAAGATCTTTCATTTTAAATGTGAAAGATAGAAATTTCTTTGTTTCTTTTATACCTTGCATTTAATTGCACACAATCAACATGTCATCTAAGTATAAACAAATGAGCACAACATGATTATCACAGAATGTTGAATATAAATATTTATCAACACTATTTTGTTTAAATCCAAAAGACATTATTGTTAAGTGAAACTTTTCGTGTCATTTATTTGGTGCTTGTTTTAATCTATGTAAGGATTTTTATACTTTATTCACATTTCCGGGTAGAATAAAATATTCGGGTTGTTCCCTATAGACCTCTTCATCGAGATTCCCATTTAAGAATGCCATTCTAAAATCCATTTGATGTATATGCAAATTATAGATTGAAGCTAAAGTGAATATAAACCTAATTGATATTATTCGTGCAATAGTGCATACGTGTCAAAGTAATATATTCCTTCTTCTTTTTTCGATACACTTTGGCCATTAATATAGCTTTAAAGGTATTAGAGAACCATTCACTACTTCCTCCTAAATACCCACTTGCAGCCTATAGGTTTTGATCCAGGTGATAAATCGAATAGTTCCCAAGTGTTGTTTGACATTATTCAATCAATTTCATCATTTATAGTTTCCTTCCAAAATGTGTTATCTCTATATGATATTGCTTCTTGATAAGTTTTAGGATCGAATTTCACTTGAAGAACATACGAAGTAGTTCTTCTGACATTCTTCTCATTTCCCCAACTAAATAGAAAGAAATAAGTTGAGAGTTTAATTCATCTAGTCCTAGCACATTCTCCTTCAAACTCTTTTGCTTCCGTGAAGTTCACTTTTTTCGACATCCTCGAAAGGTGTTTCTACTAGTGATCATGTAGAGCTCGGAACCTCCACTTGAGGTTTCTTTAGAGAATTATTATCTGAAGATAATATATTTTCAAAGAACTCTACTTTACGGGACTCAATAACAACATTGGTTTTCAAGTTTAATAAACATCATGCCTTGCTATTTTGGACATATCCTACAAAAGTGCATTTACTCTATGACTTAATTTAGTCCTTTTAGGATTGTGTTCTTGCTATAAGTATTACACCCCTACACTTTGAAATAACCAATGTTTGGTTTTCTCAATTTCTACAATTCATATGGAGAAACCTTAAATCTTTTATATGGAATCCTATTAACTATGTGACACGTATTTAATAAAGCTTCACCCCCATAAGATAGTGACAACTTAACATTTAATAACAAAATATTTATCATTTCAACTTAGTGTTCTATTCTTTCTCTCAGCCAAACCATTTTGTTTGGGTGTTCTAGATACACTACGTTGATCTATTATGCCATGTTGTTAAAAAAAATAAAATTAAATTACTAGATAAGTATTAACATCCCCCCATCACTTCTAAGAATTTTAACATTTTTATTTAATTGATTTTCGACTTTGGCTTTGTATATCAAATTTCTCATGAATTCAACCATTGAGTGACTCTGATACCACTTGGTAAAAAATAGAAAAGGGATTATAGATTCAAATAATCTATCAAGCACAATTGTATCAAACCCTTTTCATATATAAACTTGAAAATTCATACTCCATGTAGAAATAATAAAAAATAACAGAAACACAAACATACCTAGATCCTTGGATATCTGATTGTTTGCCTGGATGGATTATGATCTTCAAATTGATTGTCGATCTTCTCTTTCGATTCCACTCTTTGTTGATAGAGATGCAGAGAATCTCAAGAACACCATCAAATTAGGGACCATGACCCCATATAATAATAAGATAATGAATAGTCATTATCTTTCATTTATTTCAAATTGACCCCTTATCAATCTAAAATAAACTTCCAGTCTCTACACTATATTTTCATGAAATCTAACACCCATTAGTTAAAATTCAGTTTTAACGGATCACTTTAATTGACTAATATTCTTTAAATAATAGCACCACATATTTTAATATATTACGTGTGGCCCCATATATGTTAGAATTTTCCAACATGTCTCTCAAGAGTTGGAGTAAGACAATTGAATGAAATAAAAATTGCAACAATCAAGGCCAAAAGGAAAAATGTTTACACTGCCACGGCTTGGAAAACCAATACCACTTAAAGCCATGATAACAACATTACAAATTGCTTACCGGATGGAATGTTAACCAGATTGCTTGTGTGAATTACTGGTACTACGAGGTGAGCTACCTTGATTAGCAAAATTCCCATAGTGTAGAGCTCCAGATGAATATGAAATGCTTTTTCTAAGACAAGGAGCAGTACCAAAAACCTGTTTTTCTTCTCTCTTTTCTGTGCTTGTTAATACTTTCTGTTGGTCTCGGCCTCTCCTAGCAGACTTGCTTATCAGTTGATGGTGGTAAGACTTGATTATGTTAAGAAATAAAATCTCACATCGAATAAAGATGAAAATATAGACCAATTTATAAGAGTTTGGACTACTCCTCTTAAGAATGTTGACCTTTTAAGATGTAACCCCAAATCTTAACATGGTATCAGAGCCCATTAAACTCAAATGAGTAATTCGATCCGATTAAAATTTAAAAAAATTGAGCGCACGAATTTCAATATTGGTATGTTCAAGTGAACCACCATCTTGTGGAGGCATATGGGATAGAATCTAACATCAAATAAAGATGAAAATATAAACCAACTTATAAAGATTTGTGTTACTTCCCTTAATAAGGTTGATATTTTAAGATGGAATCCAAAATCTTAACAGATTATTGTTATTGCCATTAGATGCATTTGATCTAAATGAGAAAAGCTTCTTCATTTTTATGTCTTCAGGTCCAACCACTAATATTTATCATGAGAATTGTAGTAGATCTATATAGAAGAAAATATAGGAACATTTACATAGATTGACGTAAAACCCTCTATATAACCTTTAAGGTACGGGAGACCCTTCTACCATCTACCTCTGTTATTGTTATCGTTAAATCCACTTAAAAGAGCAAAAATAAATAATATTAAAATAGTAATTGGCACAAACCCTGTCTGACATTTGCTTCTATTGCGAAATACACACATCCTTATAAAAAAAGAAAAAGGAAAAAACAACAACCTTAGATGAAATTTTAAGTGCGAAATACATCAATTTCTTCCATTTTCTCAATAAAGCAATGTAAAATGACAAATATGTCCCCGTATTTTAAAACAAAAAATAAGAAGAAAAATAAAGAATTAATTGTAATTATAATCCTCAATTTTTCAAAAAAAAATGCAAACGAGTCCCAAATAAATAAATAATAAAATAAAATAAAATAAAAATAAATTCATTTCGCTATCACCTACAACATCTTCTTGCAGGCAAATATAGTCATCAAAAAAGGGAGAGTAGCAACGGTAGACATCTTGTAGGCAATTATGGTCAGATCCAAGGGGATATAGTATTGAATTGAACAATGCTCCATCTTTATAGTCATCTTCTTCTTGCATCTTCAATTAATACAACTACAAGAGGTATCTTATATTAGTGGCACGCATGCTTAAAAGATTTGAGCTCGCAGGCCAATGAAATAATAATAAGAACTCGTAGGTCCAAAATTAATTATAATGAGCTCGCATGCCCAAAAACAACTAAAAAGAAACAAATAATTCAGCACATTCATAAGGTCGAGTTTATAATCATTCACTAAGTATAGATTTATCACATAAATGCGGTACTATATAATATCTAATTTTATGTGTTAATTTTATTCAAATTTATATCCATAAGATACTCTAAACTAATATAGATAAGATGGATTCAACAATTGAATTATTAAATTACTAATTTAATTAACCGATTTATTTAATTAAAAGCAAATACCAAATTAGAGTCTTACTTCAATTCTAAAATTTTAGGACAAATTGATTAATTTAGGATAAAATTCCTAAACTAAAATAAAATTCAATTTTGGGTTAAAAGTTCAGCAACAATTTCAAAAGTCGTAAACTTTTAACAAGTATTAAATGGGTCAAAATAATACTCTTTGATAAAAATTGAAATTAAATCAAAACCCTTTTGAAAAATTACTAGGGTTGGATATGAGTCGATTCAATTTGGTTCTCTTCAGAACAAATCGGTCCAAAATTTTCGGATATTTAGTAAATGGAACCGTCAGGTCCAAATATAATTATAGAACCGTTCGATTTCGGTTCCATTCGGTTCGGTTCGGCTCTGTTCGGTTCCGATAATTAATTTTTTTAACATTTACAACAACACTACATAAATACAATTAATGACATGTCCATTGGTAATTTTTACAAATTAACATATCTCAATTGAAAAACATATAAATAAGAAGTTGTCCAATAAGATTAATTTAATGTATACAAATGCCAAAAAGTAGATACTAATATTAAAATATCGGCGATCCATATCAATAATTCACTTACTTTAAGCAGTCTAAATGTTGGGCAAAATGGGAAGGATAAGGTACATAAGTTAGAAAAAGTCGAAATTGGAATGAAAATGTCAAAGGAAAATGATAAGATCCAAATGTTGGGCTAACAAAAAATTAATAATTAGATCAAAAAATTAAAAATAAAATTTGAATTTAAATTTTGGGTTGGACTGGGCTGGGCTAGCTAGGTATGGACTTGGCTGGTTTGTTTAATTAATTTGCTAATTTATTTAGAAAAATTAAAATAATTTAAGTAATTCAATATAAAAATATAAAAAATTATTTAGATTCAGTTCTTATTCGGGTTTTCATTCTGAGTCTAGAACCGAGAACCGACCCAAGGTATTTAACTTATGAAGAACCGCTCGATTCGATTCGAGTTCGGTTGAGGAGTTTTATCCAACCCTAAAGATTACACTTAAATTCATTTTCAAACCTGCAATCAAAACCTTTTTGAAAATCGCATTCTGACCCCTTGATTTAAATTATAAATAGGATCCTTTAATTTCTTAAATTGAGGCACAAGTCTTTCCTTTTTAAAATTGCAACTTCACCCCAATTTGAAATTGTAAATAGGAGCTTGTAATTTCACAAACTACATTAGATGACCAAATCCCAAATCAAGCCAGCACTCTAAAAAAAAAATGTTCATGACTCTCTGGCGATGAATGCTAGGTGTGCCACATATTGTAGCAAGCTTATAGTTAGGGGTGGGCAAAAACCCGCCCGACCCAACCCAACTCGATTGGGTTGGGTCGATTTTTTTCATTTTTTCCTTGGGTTGGGTTGGTTGGCAAGGTTAAGTTAGTCGGGTTGGGTCGGGTTGTGGGTTAACCAACTCAACCCGACAAAAACCACCCAACCCGATCCGCTAATTAAAAAACTAAAAAACTTTGTCAAACTAAAACAGAATAAAAGTGAGAGACCCGGTCAAAAAAAAAAGTAAGAGACAAAAAAAAAATCTAACATATCTTCCATCATCTCTCTCACACGACGGGCGTCGTCTCATCAAATCATCAACATTGGTTGTGATTTTGGATGAAATCTCTCTTCCAATACATCTCTCTTTAACGCAATGTTTTAATGTTGCTTTAAATTTAGTACTTTGGTGATTTTAATGTTTATTGATAGGTCGTCCCAACTCCCAACCTAACCAACCAACCCAACCCAACCCGACCGACATTTGATTGGGTTGGGTTGGGTTGAGTTTCAATCTTTACATGGGTTGGGTTGGGTATGGGTTGGGGGAAAAATCGACCCAATCCAACCCACGCCCACCCCTACTTATAGTACCATTGGTATAAGTAACGACACCCACCGCTGCTAATAACAGCAGTAAGGAGGGCCCCTGTCGCAATGGCACACATCGTTGCGCACGTATGTCGCCTTCGCTAACTCTGATTATTACTGTTGACCACCAATCTCGATATTTTCGACCAAAAAATATTAATTTTCTTTTCAAATGTATTTGGAACTAGAAAACAAATATCTTAAGTGATAGAAACAATAAATTAATTACAATCAACCATTGATAGTAGCTAAGATTTAAAAACAATTTTTTAACACCACTATTGAAAATCTAATTATATATGCACAATGGAATTTAAAATTTATTTTTGATTACCTCCAAGGATCGTATTTCGGTTTCAATAGAAACCATGATAAGATCATTACATTTGACAAATTCTTCAAATTCCTTTGTGAAACTTGAACACGATCTCTCCCTTTCTTTGTAAATCTTAATCTACCATGATCTTTTCACACCACAACTGCCTAATCGTTCAGCTCCAATGATTAATCCATACGGGAGAATAAGAATGAGATATTATGATTTTATCTCGTGTTAGCAAGATTATGAATGAATCAAGTATTATTGTAGTAGTGAAATTCTCAAACCCTAATTGTTTATTTATAAGTGTTTAATTGGATTTGACTCCTCCATTAAACATAAGTAGGCCCACAAGTTAATTAATCAATAAACAATTATATTAATTAATTCCACAAATATCCCACACTTGTTGTTGAGGGTCGGTGTCGGACCCGCCCCTCACCTGCCATGTGTTAGAAGATGTGGTTCACATACCACCACGTGTCGGACGAGGCAATTGCGCATGGGACAAACTGAGTACATATGTCGAAGCAATACAAGGGACTGAACCGAATAAACAACCAGTAGAGGAACTGAAATCATTTGCAAGGCACCGCGGATGCAAAGGCCCGTACTCCGTCTCTATGACTTCACTCCTGCCCCGCCTCATCCCAACGAAGATCTCTTATGAAAGATCTCCCCAGTCAAATCACTGATTGATGGGACGTATGGCAAGACCTAAATGGTCAGTTTAGTCAGAGACATTCCATGCCAGCCAGCCTATGGAAAGACATGTTGACGCCTAAGATGGGACGAGCCTTAAAGATCTGATTACACATGTCTCTTCATCCAACGACTTTCCTCTTCCCATCCTTAGTATAAGTACACCTTACTCGTGCCTGAAGAAAGGATTGGAACTCAATTTCTACGAGAACATAGTGCAAACTTGGTATCGTTTTTTTTCCCTCGCATATTAGCACTCTCATTAAAATACATTTGTGTCAACCTCCTCCCGACGAGTACTCTGCCGCCGATGACCCCCATTCCGGTTGATTCTTACACTGACTAGACCATCGGAGTGCCCGCTTCCAACCCACCTGGGAGAAGGCCAAGGGTGACTGACGTTGTGCTAAGTGTGCAGGGAAGGGTCGACTTGAAGACCTTTTATATTGGCCACGCCAGAGCCATTTTTCAGAGTAAACACTTGTCATTGCTCAAATAAAGATAAATTAAAACTATCATTTCAATCTTTTATTAATTCATACAGATTAATTAGTTCACATTCATCGTCAATGATTGAATCTAACAATGTGTCAGGGTAATACATATGACGAAAAATATCATATGGTGTGACAAAATCAAAATTGTTCGATTTTTCATTGAACTATAATCCATCTGTCAATATAACCCAATCAATTAAGAGATATGAAGATGTGTTAATTTCGGTTTAATCGATTTGTCCCTTAAGTCAATTATCGTCGAAATTCTCTTCGATTTATGAATTATACTCGTAATAACAATATATGTATCTCATTATTACTTATCACCATAGATAATTTAAGATTCAACCATATGTAAATTGTATCTCACAGTTACAATTCCATGTGATTAACAAGTATGACTTTAGTCTACGGTGATTCTTTTAATTTAATTGTCATAAAATAATTCAATTAAATAATAGATTTGTCATAACTAAAATACAATAATCAAATGAAACTGTTTATGTCCTAAAATAGATTAAACATTGGATATAACACTTACACATTAGACGAAGCTTCATCAAATTGCATACATAAATCGTACATATAAAAGAATTGTTCAGCCTTAGCAAGAGATTGTTTGACCCAACATATAGCAAAGCCTTCAGACACTAGAGTATGACGTACTAAAGCATATAGAAATTTAGCGGACTAACTTATATAAAACAATCATGCTTAGTGTATATTATGATGTACACCATCTTTTAGACTTTGTCATGTAGCAATGCATTATTGAAAATTTGGACCATTTTTTTCACACAATCAGCTGTTGACAACACTTGTAATATCAACAATAATTCATAAAAAGAGTGTACAGATAGCATTATCCTATATAGAATTTTAGCAGACTAATTATTAAAATTAGTTGACCTACTCATATCTATTGAACATTTACTTGAAATTAGTTAATATTAAACTTTCTATTAAAACTCTGCCGAAAGATGTTTCAAATAATAATACTTTGACTTAGTTATCAAAGTTGAATTTCCAGAATCTTAAATGCAATCACGTTGAGAGATTTGCTAGAACAATTCTAACTAATTGAATTGAATTTTAGGCAAAAGCATAGGAAAGAAGACTAGCAAAAGTTGACTCCAATGTCTCGAAGTCTCAAACATTCACGTTTCCACTAATTTGGTCAAAATTTAGGTGCTATGTACCCCACCTCCGACAATTCTTTCAGCCAACTATTACCACAATACCTACCATATAATAAAATTAAAAATTAACGTATAATATAATATGGTTACAACTTTGAATATTCCTATTCTTATACACATGAATAAAATGTGTGAAGACCAGGCACCTAGAAATTGCAACGAAAGAGAGGTGATGACCATACTTAATAAAAGATTACGATTAATTGACTTTTAAGTCAACAAGATTGAGTAATAGATAAATTATAGCAATTCCCCTTTCCAAACAACCGTACGTTTATTCTTTTTCTTCTAATTTAGTGCGAACGTCCATATGGTTCCAACATGTTCGACCTACAAGAAAATTCATAATTGCAACCATCATATTTAATAAAAACGAGACAAAAACTACACACACACATTTATTTTTCTTTTTGTTTAAAATTGAACTCTTCCTAGTAGCCTATTATAATAACTACGTACCAAAATCATTTAAAGGCGAGTCAAACAACATATCGTACCCAAAAAATTAAAATAAAAAACACTTGTGACCTCCACATCGAACCAAATTTGATTTTGCAAGTTTACAAGATTATTTCAAATTTCACCACGATCACTAACAAATTACCTTTTTTCATTAATCTAAATTATTTTTGAACTCCTAAATATTTTCAAAAACATTTGGGGTCTTGAGTTTCAATTAACTATGGCAAGCAAAGGAAATGAGAATATAGAAAATGCGTCAAAAATTACGTGTTGTTGTATTTATGGAAACTAATATAATTTTCCAGAAGAAGTGAAAATGAGCTGCAAATTAAAGAAATTAATACCTACCTCTCTTTTCTCTTCACTAGAAACCTCTGCAAAGACTTCCTCCTCGCTATAGGAAAATCTGAGAATGAAAATAAAAAATATTATTTTGAAGAAGCTAAAATCTTGTTCAACTACAGTAAAACAAACATGCTACAAGGTTTCAATAAAAATCGTTACGCACTTCCATTAAGCGTTCCCAATATATTATTTTGGTCAGATGAAGTGCCTGTTACTTTAGAATCCGAGGATTCAGCAGGTTTTTGGACTCCTTCCTCAGCGAGTAGGAGAATGTCCTGAGCCTGTGCCATATATTACAAGATAAAGGGTGCTTCAAAATTTTAAAAACTTCAATTGTTTTTTTTTAATCAATAATATTGTTAAAATACACACCTTATGTGGAGAAACATCAAAAACAGCGACCATCCCATTGTAGAAAATAGTCATGGGAGCAGTTTCGGCACTTCTTTTAGGCTCACGACTTTGCCTAAAAAATCCCAGAAAATATTCTTTAGCCGTATACAAGAGATTTAAAAAAAAAAAAAAAACGAATAAGCATTTTTTTTCTTTCATTTATCCAAAGATTATTACCTATGGTTATAATCATGAAGTGGCAATGGAGGAAAGACAGTATGATCTTCCTTTGGCGTACAAGGAACAGAAACCGATTTATTAAGACCAAAGGAGCCATTTGCAATTACAGTTTTCAGAACTTCTGGATTGATCTTAGATATGAAACCTTGAATATCTAAATCCCACAAAAAAGGGGGGGAAAAAAAAAAGAGCAAAAAAACACATCAAAACTATGAAATTAACATGCAACATTGGAAAATTCAAACACAGAAACACAGAAAAAGTAGACGAACCACGAAAGCTTCTTCTGCGTGCAAAAGTGGAAAGCTTCGGAGGAGGAGATAACTCCTTTTCCATGCCGAGAAAGTCAAGTTCAATTGCTGATCTCGACATGGATTATATTTCTTTCTTTGTTTTGTAGAAGAGAAGGGAAGAGAAAGGACTTGTTTTAATATTACTGGTAGCTTGCAGGCTAGGGAATGTTGAGTTTGGTACTATAAATAAATAAATGAAAAGGCACGAGAAAAATGAGAAGGATGGAATAATAAGTGGGGCGGGTGGTTCTTTGATTTGTATAATATTTAATCTACACGCAATTCACAAGATGTTGAGGCAAAGCAACAACCTAATTTACAGGCTTTCTTCTCTGTTTTTATTTGACTCTTGTCCAAGCTTTTTATTTCCATCCACGTGGCATGTAAACAAGAATAAATAAACATGTGTATACGACCATCTAGAATTTTAAAAAGACATCAATATGATTTTATATGGAGAGAGATGCTTTATGCCCCGGCTCAATAGGGGGGGCCAACTGTATATGCCCCGGTCATTCTTTTTCCGTACATGGATGGCTCTCTATGCAGCAGGCAGCTGTCGGCCACGCACACCCATTGAAGCATTTGCAATGAGCTTACTAATTCAAGTGTCAGCGTCTGATGTAGCAAGAGAACCTTCATTATGGGATCTCTTATCACAACTGTATTGAAAAGTTTTTATTCTATCTGCTAAGGCAAGAAATCAAGTCGATCAATATTAGTTAGAGTCAAATATGTTAGTATTTTAGCTAAAAGCATTTGCAATGGACGTCTTAATTTAACTCTTAGTGTTAAATATTAAGTAGGGGTCAATTTTTTCTTTTCAGTGAGTGTTGTTAGGTCTAAAATGTATTGTCAAGTTTATTGTTCAAAATTTCATTTAATTGAATTGTAATTAGAATCGAGTTGTTGGGTTGGGAGTGTCTTTGGAAGGAGTCAAAATCATCTCAAGAAGACCAAGTTGTTGAAAAATGATGGCTTCTCACTGGCTACCGCTCGAGTGTTTTTTTTTCTTCAATAAGGTGACCATTCGATGTCCGAACGTCCAGTGTTCGAGCGGATGAGCCATCGCTCGCTATCTGCGAGAGCACGGTATATGTGGCCAGCCTTAGTTCACAATTTTAAACATTTTTAAAATCTCCTCCATATTATAAATACCAAAATCATTGCTCGTCCCAAAAGTGTGTTGAGCAATTATTTAATCAAGAAAACATCATTCAAAGATCAAATACATATTCCATAAATCTCTTGCCTTAGCCACAAGATGAAAACACAAAAAATAAAAATCTAAGGATCAAAACACCAAAGACAAAGTCATTTATCAAATAGCCTCCAGAGTTCTAAAACTCGGGAAAGGTAACTAAAGTTTTTGTTGTATACGAACAAGTTCATTCTGAATGATTTAAGAGATGAGAAAAGAAGCCTAGAAATTTTGAAAAGTACACGAGGCACAGTCGAAGAGTTCTTCGGTGATTTACAAGTTGGGTAGTTAGAGTCTACTAAACTTTAGTTAATTTTGAATCAACTATAAATTAAATATCTTTTTAGTGGATTTGCTCGACAAGGTTTGCCCCCCCAACACACACACACACACACACACACACACATATATTATCTCTGTGAAGAGTTCTTCAAGGGGTTTTCTTTCGTTATCAAATATTGATATTTTCTAATTTTATCGCTTTGATTCACATGTTTGATTGATTAATTAAGGTTTAATTTAATTAAACTTGTTCATCTAGAAACAATACTCAGTGATTTATCGCTTATTATTTGTTGTTAACTTTAATTTCGCATAATACACTTATTCTCCTCTCTCTAGGTATTAGATTAGTTAAAACCACAGTTATTTTCAATTGACATCAGAGCTTAATATCGATTCTTAACTTGGTTTTATCTATATGATTCGATCACTATCTGTTCTTCCATATTTTGATCGAAGTAATTATGCTTATTAGAAGGTTTGAATGAAAGACTTTCTAAAATGTACGGATGAATAAGTGCGGGCTAGTATAAAAAAGGGTTGGACTACCCCATTTACAACTGTTGTTGGTATTGTTAAGCCAATAGATATCACTACTTGGCCTAATGATGATTTAGCTAAATATAATTGGAATATTAGAGGTGTCCATGCCATCTTTATAGATATTTTCTCAAAAGAGTTTAAACGAGTTTCCTTGTGTCTGCTATAAAAGCTTGGGCTATTCAAGAAACTACACATGATGGAACTAGGACTGTGAAAAACTCTAAATTGCAGATGTTAGCCACTGGGTTTGAGAAAATTGAAATGAAAGATGATGAATCTTTTGATGATTTCTATGAAAAATTGAATAGCATAGTAAACTCTAGTTTCAACCTAGGTGAACGAATCTACGAGCCTAAGATTGTAAGAAAAGTGATGAGATCCTTACTTGAAATATTTAGACCTAAGGTCACAATTATTGAGGAAAGTAAAGACCTAGATGCGGTTATGATACAAGAACTTGTAAGGTCTCTCCAAACCTACGAGTTAGCCTATCCTAGCTAAAAAAAAAACCTTTAGTCTTCAATACTATTAAGGAAGAGACTATTGATC
Source organism: Fraxinus excelsior (assembly GCA_019097785.1). Taxonomy (NCBI): domain Eukaryota; kingdom Viridiplantae; phylum Streptophyta; class Magnoliopsida; order Lamiales; family Oleaceae; genus Fraxinus; species Fraxinus excelsior. The sequence goes on along the minus strand of CM032625.1, from coordinate 24,079,483 downwards.
GGACTGATAATGACACACTTAAGGATGAAGAGTTTGCCTACTTTGTTAAGAAATCCAAAAAATTCTTTAGACATAATAAGATACCTTTAGAGGAGTTTCGGGATATATCTAGTAAATATAGGAAAGATAAAAGAGAGAAGA